>CM066033.1:531901229-532448238 GCA_033557465.1 Ichthyophis bannanicus
CTTCTTCTTGCATAGACATGCTAGATTCGCCTGATTTGTTGGCAAATGGGTCGCGGATCCATTCCTTACCAGTTCGTGGGTCTTTTGTGGTTGGGAAGTAGCGCTCAAACTCTTTTAAAAGCAAAGACAGGTGATCGTGCACCAACTGGCAGAATGAATGTTCAAGCTCACTCTCGCCTAAAATCCCCGCTAATGTCTGAAACATGTCCAAAATGCCTCTGTTCACGCGCCGTCCCCATAACTCCAGTTTGGCTTTAAATGCAGCTACTTTGTCTGACAACTTGAAAACAGTTGTCATTTTCCCCTGAAGGCCCAGATTGAGTTCATTGAGCAGGCTGAATATGTCACACAGGTAAGCCAGTTTTGCGACCCATACCTTGTCACTGAAATGTGCTGCCAGCGGTGACTTCTTTTCTGAGAGAAATCTTTGCAATGGCTCTCGTAATCCAAATACTCTGGTTAGCGATTTTCCTCTGGATAACCATCTTATTTCTGTGTATAAGAGAAGGCATCTGTACTCTGCGTCCATCTCCTCACAAAGCTGCTCAAACAGGCGCGAGTTAAGTGCGTGTGCTTTAATGTGGTTAATAACTTTAACGACATCACTCAATACGCTGTTAAATTCCGGTGACATTTTTCCGCTTGCCAGCATTTCCCTGTGAATGATACAATGCGTAGATTCACTCTCAGGTGCAACCTCCTTAATCCGAGCAGTTAAACCAGACAGTCGTCCGGTCATGGCAGCAGCTCCGTCTGTGCATATGCTGACACAAAAGGACCATTTCAGTTTTCCTGATATATAACCATCCAGTGACTTGAACAGTTCTGCTCCTGTGGTGTTGGTTGGCAAAGATAGTGCACATAACAAATCCTCATGCACATCCTCCTGATATAGATATCGCACATAAACAAGTAGTAGTGCCTTGTTGTCGATATCTGTAGATTCATCAACCTGGAGTGCATACCACAGTGATGTATTAATCCTCTCCAACAATTGTGCCTCAATGTCTCCGGCTATTTCCTCAATGCGCCTAGTCACAGTGCTAGCTGACAAAGGCACATGTGCTACCTTTTCCACAGCAGCCTCTCCTAGAAGTTCACGGCAAATGTCTTTAGTGGAGGGCAAGATCAATTCTTCACCGATAGTAAATGGCTTTTTAGCCTTAGCAATGCGGTTAGCCACCAAATATGATGCTCTCAGTGCATTCTCCTTTATTGATGTGGTGGCCCTCATAAATTTCTTCTGTGCTTCGTGCTCCCGTTTTTTTCTTTCAAAATACTCCAGGGGCTTGTCTTTTATGCCAGGGTGCTTGGCGGTCAAGTGGCGAAGCAGTTTTGAAGGTTTCATTGCCTCATTAGAGAGCTTCTCGCCGCAAACTATGCAGATCGGTTTTGGTGCGTGGGAATCACCTGTCCCGATAAATCCATATTTCAAATAGGACTCATGGTATTGTCTGTTAAAGGTTGCATATTTCTTTGATGTTGAAGGCTCTTCTTCTGTCTGTTCACTGGGCCTTTTTTTCTTCCCAAGAAAACTTTCTAACGATGTCTGTTTCATACTCATTTTTACTAATTTGTGGGTTAAAGCAGACACAATAACACATCAGTACACACATGAGTACCGGTGAACAGATAGAAGAGCTAGAAGAGTGATACCTTCTCTTTCTCTTCACTCCACTGCTGCTTGCAACCGCTCAGCTCCAGACATCACCTAAATCCGAATGTAAATCCAAAAACTATCAGCGCAAAAATATTAATATAAAGTGAAAAAATCAGATAAAGTGCACAAATCCGCAGCATACACTTAACTGTGCTCACACCTCACAATCGGAAACAATAAAAACATAAAATAGTGTTGCGCCAGATAAAATAACTGTGAAATATATATAAATCACAAAAGATGACTGTGCCCCCTTTCAATGCCGAGATGCCAGCGTTCCCCCTTTCAATACAGAGATCATCGTGCCTCTTTCAATACAGAGATGCCAGCGTGGACTCTAGAGCCACCTTTACCATTAAAGTAACTCCTTACTTCATGTGGGCATTACACTTTGTGGACTCCCTCTTCACCTGTGCCCCACACACTCACCCACAAAATGGCCGCATCCCACTTCTTCAGCTGTTGGCTTCAATCACTGTGATTCCCTTCACCTACCACTGTCACCCACTTCCTCTGTGCACTTACCTCACGGGAGCTTCTCTTCAGTCCCCGCGTCTCCGACCTCAAGTCCTCAGTCCTCCCGCGGCGCCTCCTCCTCGACCAATGGCATGGGGTTTGCCTTTCGGCCAATCAGGAGGTGGGAGGACCCACAGTGAAATTATTTAAAGTTCCTCGGGCGGCCCGGTACCGTTTGATCCACGGACCGGTACCGGTCCGCGGCCCGGGGGTTGGGGAACACTGATCTAATGGACCAACTGACTTTCTCACAGGTTTTTTGCTACAAATGTACTTGAAAAGTCTTTATTACACATTTTTGCTTCCGCAGCAAGCTTCTTCTCAAATTCTCCCTTTGCCTGCCTTATCAATGCCTTGCATTTAACTTGTCAGTGCTTGTGCTGTTTCCAGTTTTTGTCATTTGGCTCTTTTTCCCATTTCTGGAAAGATGCTTTTTTGGCAACAACAGCCTCTCTGACCTCACATTTAAACCATGCTGGCAATTTTTTGAACTTCCTTCCACTTTTCTTAAAGCGTGGAATACAGCTAGTCTGGGCTTCTAAGATAGTATTTTTCAAAAACACCCAAGCTTGATGTAAGCCTTTAACCTTTGCAACTGCTCCTTTTACTTTTTTCTTAACTATTTTCCTCATTTTATCATAGTCTCCCTTTTGAAAGTTAAAAGGTAGTACTGTGGATATCCTTACCATCCCTCCTCCACTAATTAAATCAAACTCGATCATGATATGATCACTATTGCCAAGTGGCCCCTTATCTCTTGCACCAGATCTGCTGTTCCACTAAGGACTAGGTCCAATATGTCTTCTCCTCTGGTCCATTCATGAACCAGTTGCTCCAAGAAGCAGTCATTTATTTTGTCTAGGAACTTTATCTCCCTAGCATGTCCTGCCGTGACACTGACCCAGTTGATACCGGGGTAATTGAAATCACCCATTATTATTACTGCGCTGTAACTTTTATTAGTTTCCTTGATTTCTTTGAGAATTTCATCATCCATTTGTTCATTCTGGCCAGGCGGTCAATAGTACACCCACACTGCCATCACCTTCCCCTTTTTACATGGAATTTGAATCCATAGAGATTCTTCAGCAAATTTTGTTTCCTGCAAAATTTTAATCCTTTCTGACTCAATGCCCTCCACCAATTTGTTCAGCTCTATCATTACGATATAGTTTGTACCCAGGTATCACAGTGTCCCCACTGGTTGTCCTCCTTCCACCATGTCTCTGAGATTCCAATCATATCTAACCTCTTATTTAGTGCTATATATTCTAACTCTCCCATCTTATTTTTTAGACTTCTAGCATTTGCATACAAGCATTTTAGAGACTGTATTTTATTCATATTAATTTGGCTACTGGTAGGCATGGGTAATTTGTAATCTTTAAGCTCTGTCTGCTCCATACTCGAGGGCTATTTGGGCTACTTTACTCTTTTTTGAAACCTCTCTGCTTTTGGTAGTATCCTTCACGGATACATTCTCTCGAACCATGCGCTCTTGTGCGACTGTCGGCTTTCCCCTATTATCTAGTTTAAAAGCTGCTCTATCTCCTTTTTAAAGGTTAATTCCAGCAGCCTGGTTCCATCCCGGTTAAGGTGAAGCCCATCCCTTCAGAAGAACCCCTCCTTTCCCCAGAATGTTCCCCAGTTCCTAAGAAATCCAAAACCCTCATCCTTGTACCATAATCTCATCCACGCATCGAGATTCCGGAGCTCTGCCTGCCTTTTGGGTCCTGCGTGTGGAAGTGAAGCATTTCGGACAACGTTACCCTGGAATTTCTGGATTTCAACTTCCTACCTAAAAGCCTATATTTAGCCTCCAGAACCTCCCTACCACATTTTCCTATGTCATTGGTACCGACATGTGCCAAGACAGTAGACTCCTCCCCAGCACTATCTAAGACCTTATCTTGGTGGTGCGTGAGGCCCGCTACCTTCGTACCAGGCAGGCATTTACCAGGCGATCCTCACGTCCACCAGCCACTCAGCTATCTACATGCCTAAAGATTGAATCACCAACTATAACGGCTATCCTAACCCTTCCGTCATGGGCACATGGCCCTGGAGAAACTTCCTCGGTGTGAGAGGGTTTTGCATCACTTGGAGGACAGGTCATAGTTACAGGATTACTTCCTGCTACACCAGGGTGATGCTCTCCTGTCACGTGACTTCTCTCCTCCATGGCAACAGGGATGTTGCCAGACAGGAGGTGGGACTTCAGGACTATATCCCTGTAGGTCTCGTCTATTTACCTCTCTGTCTTTCTTATGTCTTCAAAGTCTGCTACTCTAGCCTCTAGAGAATGGACTCATTCCCTGAGAGCAAAGAGCTCCTTGAACCTAGTGCACACGTAAGACCTCTCACCAACTGTGAAAAAATCATACATGTGACACTCAATGCAAAAAACTGGAAAGCCCGCATCTTGCTGCTGGACTGCTGTCTGCATCTTTGGAGTATGTTTACTAAATTGTCTTAATGTAGCAGTGGCGACATTATCGCGTGATACGTAACATTATCAAGCGATACGTAACGTTATCACGTGATAATGTAACATGTAACGTTATCGTGCAATAGTGTAACATTATCGCGTGATAACGTCACGTATCGCGCGATAATGTCGGCAGCGACGTTAAGGCACACTAACGCTGTGAAATCCGGCTCTGAAGGGTGGAGTAAGGCCTCCCAGAGGGCGGAGACAGGGGTCAATGGGCGGAGAGTGAGTAGGGAGAGGCTCCAGGCACACTAATGCTGTGAAATCTGGATCTGAACACTAACACCAGTAAAACCTTCACATTAGAGGCACATTTGCAGGAGAGAGAAATCATTTCAGTCAGCAATGTACAGCAAAGGCAGGGAAACCCAGAAAAGTGATAGTAATGATACATGTGCAGGAACTAAAAAGGCTAATAAACATATAAAATGACCAGAACCACATATGAAATCCCAATAACCAAGCTGGCCAATAGTGATATTAATGATAAACATAAAGCAACACTACTGACAAAGCGTAAAAAGGAAGATATCATATTTGGAATGGTCTATGCTCTGTCCCCCTACAAAGTGAATGATCCCACTATGAAATAGCTGTGATCAGGTTTTTTGTCATTTATATTGGGCAGGTTTGTTAGATTGTGCACATGTGCAGCAACAGAAAAGTGGGCACGTAGGAAAGGGCAACTGTACTGATGCTGCAAATGGGATACAGGGGGCTGCAGGCGGCACATGCTGTGGTCCAGCTGGGGCACAGTGTGGACTAGGCAGATGCCTAGGTGGCACATAGGAATGCCGAAACTGTAAAGCAGCAAGACAGCAACTGATGAGGGACCAACATGGGCATGAGTGTGTGTCCCACAGTGTGACAGGGGATATTACTCATCAGGTACCCCCAGGGCACATAACATTGGCAGGCGGTGCCGGGGGGAAGCGCACATGTCCATGTAGGCACCCCTACCCGAGAACCCACACCATAGGCAGATGCCTACTGGCACACTGGATGGCCTGGGACTGCACACCACCAGCACCACCGGCATAAGGGCATGTCAGCATGGTGGCGGAGGGGGCAGTGGCATATGTCCACAGCAGACCATGGCCAAGCCCCATTTAGGTGGGTGCCATGCACTGCAACAGACAAGGTCTGTCTGATGAACAGTCATGGCATCCCCAGGGAGTGATCTGCCCCTGTGGCAACAGTTTGGTGTAGTACACACAGCCAGTGTGGTGAGGGGCAGAAGGTCACAAGTTCAAGTCCCAGCTGTGGTTCCTGTCAGCCTTGTCCCCATATTTTACCCAGTAATAAAGACGGAACCTTTATTGCAAATAAATTAAACATGCCTGAAAAAACTATATTTTACCCTACAGAGCACAGACACCATAAACATGTGCAATCCCTTGAGTAGAGTTTCCCAACTGCAGTCCTGGAGGGCCAAACATCATTCAGGTTTTCATGCTGTCCCTAATAAATATGCCTGTGCTGCATTTGTATGCATCAACCCCATTGTTTGCAAATGTATCTGATGCCTATTCATTAGGGACAGCATGAGAACCTGAACAGTGTTTGGCCCACCAGGACCAGAATTGGGAACCTCTGCCCTAGAGCAACGGCCAACAGGGGCACAAACACCCACACCCACACCCACAGGCTCCACTATCCAAAGCCTCATGGAGAGTCAGTCTGTTGGGCCCTGCGCGGAGCAGCATCTCCCAGTACTGGCACCTGCATACCGTAGCAATGCCATCCTAAACTTGGGAACACGTTCCACATATATCAAAAGGTTGCTATGATTAATGGTAGATACCAATTCTTAAGTTCAGCACAATTTGCTGATTGAGCTGCATCATAGCAACCTTTCTTATATCTGTGGAGTGTGTTTCAGTTATTGCTTTTGAAAGTGTTTACCACCCCGGGGAGTGACCCCAACAGTATTGCGTACCATAGCAATGCCCGCACTGTGCCCAGGACTGGTGTGGCGGCCAGGGCTGCCACAAACCTCCATATTTGCACAATGCTGGCATAGGTGTGGGAGTGTGTGTATGTCTATCCAGTGTGTTGTGGCTGCCTACACCTTACTGAGCCCACACTGCTTGCACTGTTTCCAGTGTTAGCCTGCCAATGTGCATAATGAGGAGCAAGGTACTGTGGGTATGGCCCGGACAGGGTGGCCTGGGCAGGATGCATCTGCACAGGGTATAGGGCTATGGCTGGGACATTGTAGTGCCCAACTACCACCTGCACGGACAGGGTGGCCACAGCATGTCATGCTAGGAGGTCACTCTCACCCTGACTGAGCAGTGACCACGGCATGGCTAGGTTCCCCCATAGTGCTATTCAGTATTTCTCTTAAGTGATATTTATGGGTTCTCTTTTCTGGGGCCCAATCACTGATGTACCTGCTTGGTGTGTGTGCTCACATCCCATTTTTGGGTGCACACAGTTCCTCCAGGAACTTGCACTATGTACTAGCTAGCAGACTGTCTGCAGTTAGCATGTGTATGGCTGGAACACCTTGCAGGGTGCAGCAGGTGGAGACTGACTGTGCCCTCTGCTGGTGAATGTCACAGTCTGTAGCTACTCTGTGCCAGTAACACACACGGTGAGTTCCCCCTACCAGGCCTAGGTGCTGTGGGGGTGCATACCCCATTACGTGATCAGCTGTAGACTGCTGATCTGCATGTGCAGTGCATCATGGGTACGGGTGGGTTTACCCTATCCTGGTGTCACCACTGCAGGATCAAACCCATGACTTCTGCCTCCACAGTCATTGCAGTAACCAGTGGGCTACATTGTTATAGCTGCTAACACTGCACTGGCATGTACTTAGGGTTAACGCGCGTTAACGTGCCACGGCGCACACTATCGCGCGATACAGATTCTTGCTACCTTAGGACTGGAACACCCACTCCTTATATGGCATTCTTCATATTATTGCTGCAACTAGCGCCGGTAACATTAAGACGGTTTAGTAAACATACCCCTTAATTTTAAGCTTGTGTTTAGATCTTTAAGTTCTTTACTTACTAAGGCTTGCTGTGGATACTTATACTAATAAAATTGTACCTAATATGTTTAATATACCTTGTTCACCTGAAGCTTAATTAATCTCAGGTCCTTAGTGTATGACTGATTTGGATAACGAGCTGCACCTGAGAGCACCTCCTTTCCTTTAAGATGTGTAAATATCTATAAAGCTACGATTATCCCATGGGTGTGTGTGTGTTGGGGAGGGAGGGAGGGAGGGAAATAAGACTTAACAAATGAGGGCTGCTGTACAGTAACCTGTCCTGTGCTTCTGAGGTAAGCTGTGACCATCTTCCTGGGTGATCAACAGTCTTTCAAAATGGCCTTTTGACCTGCCACCTGGCTTTAACACCTATTGAATAGGTTTCACAGGTCTGTTGCCCCCTAGGTAGAAGGCCTCTAGAAGACTTTATTTGTTGCTCAAAGAATACTGACCTTGTTTTGCCTTTTATGCTGTTATATTCTGATTTTATTTAAATTAAAGCTCTTTACTGCTGCTAGGCTCTGACTTATTATGAAATTTAAACTAGAAGGATATAGCGTTATTAGAAAAGGTACAGAGAAGAGCCACCAAAGTGGTAAAGGGGATGGAAGGTTAGGGCTCTTCAACCTGGAAAAGAGACGGCTGAGGGGAGATATGATAGAGGTCTATAAATTAATGAATGGAGTGGAACAGGTAAACGTAGATCAATTGTTTATGCTATCAGAATATAGAAAGACTAGGGGACATGTAATGAAGCTACAGAGTAAACTATTTAAGACAAATAAGAGAAAATATTTTTTCACTCAACGTGTAATCAAACTCTGGAATTTGTTACCGGAGGATGTAGTAAGAGCTGTTAGTGTAGCTGGGGGAAAGGTCCATAAACCATTATTAAAAAGGGACCCAGGATATCAATGCTTGATCCAATACAAGCATTGTGGAACCTGTGTCTCTTGGGGATACTGCTAGGTACGTATGACCTAGATTGGCCACTGTTGGAAACAGGACACTGGGCTTGATGGACATTGGTCTGACCCAGTATGGCATATCTTATGTTCTTATGTTCTTAAGCTCTCTGCTGGGTTCTGAATTTAACCAGAAAGCTCTCTTCTGTGTTTTAAATTTAAACTAAAAGCACTTTGCTACTTCTAGGCCCTGAGTGAGTATTAAATTTAGACTACAAGCTCTCTGCTGGGTTCGAAATCTAACCAGAAAGCTCTCTTCTGTGTTTTAAATTTAAACTTAAACTGCTGCTACTAGGCCCTGACTGATTTAACAAATACACTGGGTTCACAGATTAATCAGCTTTAATACAAAGAAGTCCCTTCAGAAATATTCCCAGAAGTATATACTCAGAATTTCAGATCTCTCTCCAGAAGTAGCAGTCATTTTTTCTAGTACTTCAAAACATTGACCCAGTCTGCTCCATAGACCTCTATCATATCTCCCTTCAGCCATTTTTTCCAAGTTGAAGAGCCCTAACCTTTTAAGCCTTTCTTCATAGGGGTATCCTTCCATCCCCTTTACCATTTTGGTTATCCAGAGAAGGGCTTTTGAATAGTGACCTCTTTGATTTTTGGTAGTATTGGGATTAGTAGTGTTAGGTTGAAAAACTGTGAAGTGACTATTCATACTTCTTTCTCTAGAGCTTTTATTACAGAAATTAGATTCCAGTACAATAATGTATTTACAGCATCTAGAATTTGTATTTTTTAACACAATATATTTCTCTTATGTTTGGACACATTTTTGCTCTTCAGCCTGTTTGGTCAGCATCTCAGTGATATTATATTCATTTCTTAAATGTTGCCTCCCATCACTGTAAATTTCTTTCTTGTTGGAACACTTTTAATCGTATTTAAAAAATCCAACAAAATCCCAGAAGCTTCCTGTGGCATACTGCTATAGGATATGCAGCAAATGATAGCTTCATTTCTTGTTTATCGTAATACTACCTGGATTAGTGTCGAGGATACAAAAATGCTGCTTTAGGATCACTGAGTCAGATCAGAAGCACCCCAAGGGCTGCTGCTGGAAAGCATTTGTTTCATGGTCCATGTGAAATGAGTTTATAGTCATTCATAAAGGCTTGTGTTCATTTCCTAATAAAGGTATAATAGGATCCATAACTGTCTCCTAAGCTGGACATTTTAGCAAATTGGACAAGGATTAAGTGGGCATGAATACTGAATAACTGTACTCTATCACCCCGTAAGTTGACTCGTAAAGAGCAAGGAGAATCATGTGGAGGAGCTTGCGTTTCTGATGCTCATCGTAAGCTAGTCAAGCAGAAAAATGACGGCTATCTCTTTGTGATATTGTTAATCTGTCACCCTTGGTGAGCAGTAACGTCTCTTTTAGAAGAGAAGCATTTTGAAATCAGAACATAAAGGTTGAGTTGATATCGTTAACATACATGCCTTGGCTATAAGCAAATGCTTTGAAAGAATCCCCCTGCCGCTGGCAGATTATATGCAAAGTCTTTCAGGCTAGCTTACATCTATATAAAGTGGCATCAATTTTCTCAGCTGCAAATTGATTCAGTAGTTTACATCTTTTGGCAGGACACTGCCATTGCATCGTTTAGGTGTACCATTATTTGCACAATGGGAAACAATGATATATGCTGAAATGCAAGTCCTCCTCTGAAAATGTAGCATAGTGCATAGTTTATTCTAAATGGGAAGACAATTAACTTTTTACAATGTTTTTCTAGCTTAACTGCAGTGGCAAATTACACAGAGACATGACTAAGAGGATGCATCACACATTAGATATAGATCTGTTATTTAAACCCTACAGATTCATCTCCTACTTTTAAAATGTGCTCACTGTTAAACTTGGATAAATACAGGCATCATTAGTGGTAGGAAAATAAGGATAAAGCTGGAGTTTAGATAGAGTCTGCCATGTTATCAGGAAAGGGAAGATGATCAGTAGACAAGATGGGCTTGTTTTAACTGTCTAAGGGGTATGTTTACTAAAGGGCATTAAGGGAGCAGGCATTAGCAAGCATTAACAGCAGTGATACAGGGTTTTACAGGTGAAAAGGGTGCTAGGCCTGTAGGAGGCGTTCCGGTGTTAAGGGCGCTATGGACCATTTAACATATATTAATAGGACATCAGTCGTTAAGGTGTCAAACAGGCACCTTAACATCTGAAAATGGCTGTAACCCTAATGCTGGATAAAGGAGCAGCAAGAAAAGTCAATCTGAAGGTGATGGATGCCGGATATGTGGGCACCCTACATGGTAGCCAGTAAAGTGGATGAGCATGTGGGAGGCAGATGTACCGATGCACAGGATGATGCCAATGTAAACTGATGCAATGTCAGTGTGTTGGAGAGGATGGGGAAGACGTGTCCCCAGTGGAGTTAGAAGTGGCAGGATGTGTGCAGCGACAGGAGGAGAGTAGGAGTGGTACCATGCAGATCAGGCACAGGAGAAGCATATATGAAGAGCCAAAATGTGGAAAAGAGTACCAGTGTAGGCCATGGTGTAGCAGCTTGCACAAGAGGTCATGACTGCACACAGCTGACAGAGTCAGATGGATGGGCTGAAGGAAGGATAACAGCTGAGGAGAGGGTGGTAAGGGCTGGCAGCACCGATGTTCCGTGAGTGCCATCCCCAACGTATTTGTACTGTGTGTGAAAATATGTGCCAGTGCCACTTGGAAGGCCTGACCCCAGACATGTGGAACACACACCTGTCCAGCCACACAGCCACCATACAATACCTCAGACAAATGTGCAGATAACAAATGCACAGATGTCATCCAAACTGGGCAAATGGGGCACGTACAGGCATGAGATGATACCTGCAGGTGGCTCTCCAAGGAGTAGGATGTGTCCGCATTTACTGCAGAGATGTACTGGAGCCAAAGTTGTACAGTCATAGTCATTATGTCATTCATATCTTATGTTGTCTAAGTAGGTTACAGCTGGATGCATGTAACTACCTGTTAGTATACTGCTGTAGAAGTGCAGTCACATCAGGGAACATCTTACCATGAATTGGTAATGTCTGATGATAAATAGGGACTGTACAGACCTGTAGTCAACTGAGCCATTGGTGGGTTAAGTGATTTGGCCAAGGTCACAAGGAGATGTTGTCAGTCCATGAAGGTTGTGGCAGACATAAAATGCAACAGTAACACATTCCAAAATGTCAAATAATGAGAAGTAGTGTGTCTAAAACTGTGATATCTCTGCCACCAAGCCATTGCCATGACCATCACACCACACCTCAAAGCAGGTGCCTGACATCTACAAAGTGAATGCCTGACCACCTGCAATGGGCTGCAGCAGAGCCAATAAGGCCATTATCTTAGAAGGGCATGATGGGGAATAGCATGTCTGCTGATCCAAAGTGTGGCCAGAATGCATAGCAAAGTAGAAGGATGAGTGTCTGCAAGTAACAGCATAGCCATGACTGTTGCAGGCAGGGAAATGACCTGAGTAGCATACAGGCACAAAATGAACAGGTGGGAATCAAACCCTTGTCCTCTACTTATGGAAACATTGCACTAACCAGTAGGTTAAACCTCCACACTTCTCTACACAGTAATGTTTGGATTCAAAGAGCCTGAAGGTCTCTGTCTAAACTGTCTGCTGTGTATGCCAGTATAGATTAGCTCCTCCAATAATCATGAGATACTGCACACGCAGAACAAGTCTGCAACTGATCCCCAAATGGAGAATGCACTGATCCATCACATCAGCTCAGTAAGATGCACTGACAGTGTGTGCTACAAGCACATAACAGTTACAAACCATGCTATTGAGCAGTTTTAGCAGTCAACCTGAGGGTGAGGATGGGCGCCAGCACCTGGTCCCCAGAACTTACACTTCTAGAGAAGGTCTTTGCTGGCTGTGTGGCAGGTCTATATCACTGCCAGTTTGTTATGCTAGTTACCTTGTTTTCTGCACAATTGCAGCATGCTGCAGGTGCCAGTTATAGCTGGGCCCTGTGTTCTGACCCTGTTGGACAGGACTGTCCTAGAAAAGTGCATGTCAGCGCCCAGTGTTAAAAAGCTGATGCCATATGCAGTGATGGCTTCTAGGCTTGTGTGAGGTTGCTGCTACTACTGTCCTGCCATGACCACAGTCAGTAGAACAGGAACAACCACTGTATCAACCACCCAGAACTAACAATCCACTGCAACAAACTCAGTCAGAGCAGCTGCCCACCACTGGGCTGTTTTAGCCATGCACATACCAACTGCAGCTGGTCCATGGGTCAGCACACAATGAATGTGCATCCTGGCTTAGGATAAACAGCATGAACAACCAGGATTTAGCTCAATAATTAGGCTCCCCAGACAGAAATTACCCCCACTTGGCTAACACTAGACATTGTAGAGCACTGTGTGGTTACATAGTGGTGTCATGGTCACTGCTCGGTCAGAGTGAGAGTACCCCCTCAGCATGATATGCTGTGGCCACCCAGGCCATGCATGTGGCAGACCGGCACTATGAAGTCTCAGCCATTAACCCTACAGCCGAAGTAGACACATTCTGGCCAGTCCGCTCTGTTTCAGTCCATACCCACAATCCTCTTCTCCTCATCATGCACATTTGCAGACTAATGCTGGGAACAGCTTAGGCAATGCGAGGCACAGTGAAGTGCAAGAAGCCACAGAACAATTGAGACACACACACATAAGAACATAAGAACATAAGATATGCCATACTGGGTCAGACCAAGGTCCATCAAGCCCAGTATCCTGTTTCCAAGCATTGATATCCTGTGTCTTTTGGGGAACACACACATGCACGCATGCACTGCCACACTGTGCAAAAGTGAGGATGGTTAGCATTCCTGCCTGACACCTTGGTCTCCATATCAGCACAAGCACTGGCAAGTCAATTGCAAGGCATTGATAAGGCAGGCAAAGGGAGAATTGGAGAAGAAGCTTGCTGCGGAAGCAAAAACACAAAATAAAGATTTTCAAGTAAATTTGTAGCAAAAAACCTGTGAGAAAGTCAGTTGGTCCATTAGATGATAGAGGGGTTAAAGGGGCACTAAGAGGCGGAGAGACTGAATGAATTCTTTGCTTTGGTCTTTACTGAGGAAGATGTAGGGACATTACCCATGACTGAAGTGGTATTTAAAGGTGTGGAAGAATTGAAGAAAATATTGATACATCGGGAAGATGTATTACAACTATTAGAAAAACTGAAGAGTAGCAAATCACCTGGGCCGGATGGTATACATCCAAGGGTGTTGAAAGAACTGAAATATGAGATTTCAGACCTGCTATTAGTGATCTGTAAACTATCATTAAAATTATCTCTAATACCTGAAGATTGGAGGATCGCCAATGTAATACCAATTTTTAAAAAGGGTTCCAGGGGTGATCCGGGAAACTACAGACTGGTGAGCCTGACGTCAGTACTGGGAAAAATGGTAGAAACCATCATAAAGAATAAAATTACTCAGCATGTAGATAGTCATGTCCTAATGGGAGACAGCCAACATGGCTTTAGACAAGGAAGATCTTGTCTTACTAATCTGTTATGTTTTTTTGAAGGTGTGAATAAACAGGTGGACAAAGGTGAGTCAGTTGATATAGTGTATCTGGACTTTCAGAAAGCCTTTGACAAGGTCTCTCATCAGAGACTTTTGGCAAAACTAAAGAGTTATGGGAAAGAAGGCAGTGTACTATTGTGGATCAGGAACTGGTTAAAAGATAGAAAGCAGAGGGTAGGGCTTAATGGACAATTTTCCCAATGGAGAAAGGTGAATAGTGGTGTACCCCAGGGATCTGTGCTGGGTCTGCTGCTTTTTGACATATTCATAAATGACCTGGAAAGTGGAATAACGAGTGAGGTTATCAAATTTGCAGATGACACAAAACTATTTAAAGTTGTTAAAACCCAAGATGATTGTGGAAAATTGCAAGAGGATCTTGATAAATTGGAAGACTGGGCATCAAAATGGCAGATGAAATTTAATGTGGACAAGTTCAAAGTTATTTTTTTATTTATTTATTTATAGTCTCTTCTATACCGCGCTATTCGGCATCAGCGCGGTTTACAGTGAACAAAGAATTTACACATTTCCGATGGTACTTTGTGTTTACAGTTGAACATGCACCTAGGGAAGAATAACCCAGACTATGGTTCAAGATGCAAGGTTCCACATTAGGAACCACCAACCAGGAAAAAGATTTAGGCGTCATTGTGGATAACATGTTAAAACCCTCGGCCCAGTGTGTTGCGGCGGCCAGGAGAGCAAATAGAATGCTAGGTATCATTAGGAAAGGAATGGAAAATAAAACAAAAGATATTATAATGCCTCTATATCGTTCCATGGTGAGACCGCACCTTGAATACTGTGTGCAATTCTGGTCGCCGTATCTTAAAAAGGATATAGCGTTATTAGAAAAGGTTCAGAGAAGAGCCCCCAAAATGGTAAAGGGGATAGAAGGATACCCCTATGAAGAAAGGCTAAAAAGGTTAGAGCTCTTTAACCTGGAAAAGAGACGGCTGAGGGAAGATATGATAGAAGTCTAAAAAATTATGAAAGGAGTGGAACAGGTAAACGTAGATCGATTGTTTACGTTATCAGAATATAGAAAGACTAGGGGACATGCAATGAAGCTACAGAGTAAACTATTTAAGACTAAGAAAAGAAAATATTGGGGGGGCGGAGCCCGATGTCCAGCGGGATGGTCGCATAACGCTGAGGCTCCCGAGAGGCCTACTCAGAATCCTGAATTAACACCGGACATACTTGAATTTCTGCTCTGATTTTACCGGGGCACATTGGTGAGATGGCGGGGACCAAACCTACGCGCCTGGAATTTGGGTCTCCAGCGGCTTCTCACGGCAAACGCTCCAAAACTGAACCCCCGTCCCCGCAGAAGGGGTTGGCTCTGCGCGAGGGCCCCGAAATGCAGCAGGAAATCCTCGCAGAGATCAGAGGGGTTAAGGACCTCGTGCAGTCAAACGGGGAAGCACTCCGAGCGCTGCGGGAAGATCTTGGTGTATTGCAAGGCAGGCTAGAGGGGCTCTCCTCGCGTCAGGACAAAATGGAGAGTATATTAGACTCCCATGTGGTCCGGCTGTCCAAACTCGACAAAGTTGAACGTCAGGTGCGGGCCTTGCAGAAAGAAGTGGAAGATGGCAATAATAGAGCGCGCCGCAACAACCTACGATTAGTGGGCATACCGGAGGGAGCGGAATCGGGAGACATGAAGGAGTTTTTATATAAAATCCTCCCTTCCCTGCTCCAAATCACCTTTACCAAAGAATTGGAGATCGATCGCGCTCATCGTGTACCCACAAACATAACGCTCAACAGAAAGACCCCGCGGCCTATCATCTTTCGACTTTTGAGATATCAACATGTGGAGCAAATTCTCAGCGCCTCTCGGGCAAAGGGCCATATGGAGTTTGAGAGCCACAAGATCTCCTTCTATCCTGACTTGGCTAAACCCACGGTTGATCGCCGAAAGCGCTTTCTGGAATTCCGGCCGAGGCTTCAACAACTACAAGCACGCTATGGCCTGATGTACCCGGCCAAGCTCCGAGTCACGCTTCACAATCAGACAAGAACATTTGAGGACCCTGATCTACTAGCGGAGTTTTTGGATGCTAAAGAAGCCGACTTGATGCGCTGACTTCCAGAATATTCCTGCCAGTGTTCTCATATCCGCTGTACCTGCCATCTTGGATTTGCCACGGTTCAGCAAAGAGTCTGTCGAGGGCGGTTTGTTGTCTTATGTTGATGATATCTGTGACCCGACTCCATCTGCCCAGAGTAGCCTCGATGAATATCAGAGACAGTGTTAATTATGGACTCTGGTGTTTCTTTTCTTTTTTTTTCATGTCTCTATCTTCCTCTCTAGGGCCTCCTCCCGCAGACATATGGTCGCCATATTCATTGGGGGTTTTGCTTCTTCTCTAAGTTACTTTGGTACATGCTTTTCAATATGGGGTGTATTAGCCAGCATACTCGGTGATTATGTCATTGTTGTACAGATTCTGCTTATGTTGTATGTTTTCAAGCGCCCTTACCTAAAATGTCTATTGCCGATTGATGGCACCATGTAAGATTTTATCATTGAACGTAAAAGGCATCAATAATCCGATAAAATGGAAGAAAATCCTAAGCTATCTAAATCATGAAGCTGCGGACCTGATTTTCCTCCAAGAAACGCATTTAAATTCGAAGGAAACTCTTAAACTCAATATTAAACCTTACATGGTGGCCGCCTATTCCCCAGCTGTTTCTAAGAAATGTGGGGTTGCCATACTGGTTAGGAAATCTCTGCATGCTACTATTATTGCGACTAGCTCAGATACAGCAGGTAGATGGTCCAGGGCTCACCTCAAGATCGGTAACCTTGAAGTTACATGTATATGCCTTTATGCTCCTAATGTAGATGACCCTGCCTTTTTTGCTACCATTGCTCAGGTTGCGCAGGCCTCTGCTAATACTTCATTGATAATTGGGGGGGATTTCAATTTAGTTCTTGATCCCCTGATTGACAAACAGCCGCCTAGGACAAGTGGTCCCCCCAAGAGTCACACCACGCTTACCTCTGTGATCAAAGATCTTGCTTTAGTCGATCTATGGAGGTTACTACACCCCAATGAGCTTGACTTTACCTTCTTCTCTTCCCCTCATAAATCCCAGTCTCGCATAGATTTCTTTCTAATATCAAAACTGTTAGTTCCTCAGGTGGACACTGCAAAGATTCACTCCCAACATATCTCAGATCACGCTGCTATTTCTTTTCAATTACACACCACTGCGCCCCAAGGGAATTCGGGGGCCTGGTTCTTTGATAGAGCCCTATTAACTCAACCAGAGTTCCAATTAGAAATTCGAGCAGCCATACAAGATTACTTCCACTTCAATTTACCCCAGGATACTGCAAATTGGGCTTGGTGGGAGGGTTTTAAAGCGGCCATTCGTGCAACGATCACTAGTTATCAAATTCGCCTGCGGAAACAACGCAAACAGCAGCTCCTTATACTAGACCAACAAATCAAAGCAGGCGAACGAGTTCTAACTTCACGTACTGATCCATGCGTCTTAGTTCGCTTACAGCGTCTCCGTTTTCAATATAATACAATCCTCTCAACAGCAGCTTCTAAGAGTATTGCACTTCAACAAGGGACATACTATCGTGAAAGCAACCGAGCCGGTCGACTTTTAGCCAACGCCTTGAAAGGTCAAAAAGAAGCCAAACGCGTAGCGGCCCTTCGAGCCCCACAGGGAGGGGGCATACTGACTACAGACTCCGATATCGTAGAACTCTTTCGGGATTTCTATACCCGTCTATATCAATCTGAATGTGAGTTCTCATCAGAGACCTTCGAACGCTTGTTTTCTGGTATTCAGCGGCCGACCCTTTCTGAAGCTGATAGGGATGTGCTGGATGAACCCTTCTCTACTTCAGAGATCCAATCTGCCCTAAAACGAACAGCCTCGGGTCGAGCCGCCGGGCCTGATGGTCTCCCGACAGAATTCTACAGAACGTTCAGTGAAGATTTAGTTCCCTACTTAAAACTTTATTTTACTGCCCTTGCGGTAGATACATCCTCTTTGGGATCCTTTTCTGCAGCTAATGTGGTAGTTTTTGAGAAAGAAGGTAGAGACCCGCTGCTAACCGCCAACTACCGTCCAATCTCCCTACTTAATGCCGATTATAAGATCTTCGCAACGATTTTGGCCACCCGGCTATCTGACAGGATGGCCACCTTAGTCCATCCCGACCAATGCGGTTTTATACCCGGCCGCTCCACCGCTGACAATGCTCGGACCTTGTGCCATGTGCTATCCAGTGCTGCCAATTTAGACCACCCATGGGTGGGTCTTTCCCTAGATGCTGAAAAAGCCTTTGATCGCCTAGAATGGCCCTTCTTATTTGCAGTTCTCCGATGGTATGGCTTTGGGGAGGGCTTCCTCCGATACCTCCAAGTCATGTATTCTCAACCCGTTGCCAGTATTTGTGTAAATGCCATTAAGTCTCGGCCTTTTAATCTTTCAAAGAGGCACGCGTCAAGGTTGCCCCCTATCACCAATGCTCTTTGATCTAGCTCTTGAACCCCTCGCCCTCCTTATTAGACAGTCCGCACGTATTCGAGGTATCCCCTTCAGTCACAGAGAGATTAAACTCTCTGCATATGCAGATGACCTTATGCTCTTCGTATCCCTAGATTCGGTCCCAGCTGTCTTGGACCTGATTGATGGATACTCGCAATTATCGGGCTATAAAATAAACTGGACCAAATCCGTAGCATTCCCACTGAACCACTGGGTACATGAGGCTGACATGCAGGCCTTTCCTTTCCTTTGGCAATCTCGCATGGTGAAATATCTTGGGGTCCACTACTGTTCTCCTTTAGAAGACACTATTAGTTTTAATGCCAAGGAGGTAGTCTCCAAAGTCCGTGAGCTCACAAATCGTTGGTCTCCCTTATCCCTTACATGGTGGGGCCGCCTAGAAACCGTGAAAATGATGATAGTCCCCAAAGTGAACTATATTTTAGAAATGCTGCCCTGCTTACTCCCGCTACACATCTACAAAGACATAGAGGGCCTTCTCGTCCGTTATCTCTGGCAGGGCAAACCACCAAGGGTAGCTAAACAAAAACTACAGTCTGCGAAGGAACTAGGGGGTACCCGCTTTCCTGATTTTCTTAGATATCATCAAGCCTTCCTACTTAAACAAGGTGCCCGATGGCTAGCTGCCTCAACAGACAACAGACCAGTTTGGCTTGACATAGAAGAGGAGCTTAGTAGCCCAATTCTGTTGATCCATCTCCCCGGTATGTCCTATCAAGTAGACACCCGCCATCCCCCAATGATTGTCGATACTCTTGCGGCCTTTAACACTCTCATTCTGTCACTGGGCCCAAATGTATGTCCTCAGGACAGACTCCCGCTGTGGAATAACCCCAGAATTCAAGTCCTAAATAAAACGATCGCATGGAAACCCTGGTACTCTAGGGGGATCTGGACACCCCAACAGCTCTTCTCTGCAGCTCGTTGGAAGACCTTTTCTGATTTACAAAAGGAATTTGCGTTACCAGCGAAACATTATTTTCAATTGATGCAGCTTCAACACTGCCTCAAAAGTGCTCAAATCCTGCCGCCCTCTGCCCCTACTGAGGACGGGCTATTAGAACTAATTCACTCTATTAGTAGTACACATGGGGTAGCCTCTAACTTTTATAAACTATTAAGTCAGGGTACCGATACTGCTACTTGTAGAGCTCAACAAGCCTGGGAACGCGAACTGCAAACCACTTTAACCCCTGTGCAATGGAGCGTTTTCTGGAGCAAAGTAGTGCGGGTTTCCCGATCTGCCTCTGTTACCCAAACTCTCTTAGATGCTTTTATACTCCAGAAAAAATAGCCAAATGGAACATAACTGCTAGGGACCAGTGTTGGTCTTGCCATACTGCTGTGGGAACCCTCGCTCATGTTATTTATGAATGTCCTCAACTACAGGTTTACTGGGGGCGGGTCTGGGGTCGTATTCAATCCATCTTACACCTCCACGAGCCTCTTTCTTGGAAGATTGTGGGACTCCGCTCAGTGGCGGAGGTTCCCTCTCTTCCTAAGAAGGGTCGCTTTCTTCTTGATTTCATGCTGGGTATAGCCATATGTTTAATCACGAGGAATTGGAAGGATAGCTCTCGAATTACTGCCAATGAATGGTGGAACCTCGTCTGCTTATATAGTAAATATGAGCAGATATCTCGGAGAGCTGTTCCCCATCTCCAAACTCCCTCTCGCTTGTCTAAATGGCAGATGCTCAATGATTATGTACAATCTGCTCATTGCTCCGACATGTCTGTTTAATGTATACTCATCATGTTTCAGATCACCGTTAGGTTTTGTACCACAATAATGTTAGTACACGCCCGTTTTCGGGAATGATTAGTTTCTAGAGAAGAAGCAGGGGGGAGGGGGGTGGCAGGGGTTTACTTTGGAGTATGTATCACATTCTATGTATGTATCTGTCTTTTAGCTGTATGTCTTCCTTTCCTTTGTTGTTATAAAACGAAAATGAAGAATTAAAAAAAAAAAAGAAAAGAAAATATTTTTTCACTCAACGTGTAATCAAACTCTGGAATTTGTTACCGGATGATGTAGTAAAGGCTGTTAGTGTAGCTGGGTTTAAAAAAGGTTTGGACAATTTCCTGGAGGAAAGGTCCATAAACCATTATTAAGAAAGGACCCAGGATATCAATGCTTGACCCTGCACAAGCATTGTGCAAACTGTGTCTTTTGGGGAAACTGCTAGGTACGTATGACCTAGATTGGCCACTGTTGGAAACAGGATACTGGGCTTGATGGATTTTGGTCTGACCCAGTATGGCATATTTTATGTTCTTATGTTCTTAAGGGAGAGCACACTGTTAACGCCCACTCCCCCTACTGCACCCTTAAAGCTGCTAGAGCCTTTAATGCCCATTAAAGCAGTTTTTTCACTGCTTTAAGGGTGCAAGGGTGCCGATAGCATGCGTTAATGGCACATTGGCTCACTTAAAGCCCTTTAGTGCACATACCCCTAAATGTAGTTTGGTCTTCGACTTCAAAGGACTAATGGGAATAAGAATTATTTCCCTATACAGTCTAAAGGGTATGTTTACTAAAGGGCCTTAAGGGAGCAAGTGTGCCATTAACGCCCTTGTGCCCTTAATGCTGCAAAAAAAAAAAAAAAATTTGCACTAACGGGTGTTAAAGGCTCCTGCAGCATTAAGGGTGCAGTAGGCATAGAGTGGGCATTAACGGGGCAGAGTGGTCATTAACAGCGTGTGCTCTCTTAATGCCTGTTGGCCAGCATGTGTAAAAACTCTTTAACACTGAGAACCCTAACACTAAGTAAAACCTCATGCAGAAAGGGTGTATTTTGAGGGGAGAGTGCCTATTTCATTGTCTGCTATGTGATCCACACCCAGGGAGCCCTTGACAATGATAGTAGTACTCCATTAGCAACTACATCATACTGCCCAAGTATGAAAGGGACTATGTTGATGGCGCAAAGGGGGCAAAGGATGCGGCAGGTGGGTCATGCAGTGGTTGTTGCTGGTGCACAAGGCGGACCAGACAGCTGCCCAGGTAGCACATCTGTGATGTCTGTCCTGATCCCACAGTGACAGACATGCTGCTGCTTCAGAAAGGTGATGTGCCACATGGGGTGGTCCAAAGGTTCTGGCACCCCAGCCAGACATCCTGCCCAGCCCCCCCCCCCCTGTTGCCACTGAAGCCAGCTCCAGAGGAAGAGGCTGATATCACCAGAAGTTGTAGCTCAACAGTAGCTGCAAAATGCAGCTGCCCAGGGAAATAACACAGCTGTGGCTGCCCTCCACACCAGAGACGTAACAGTGGCAGGTGGGGATGGGGTCCCTGCAGAAGCAGATGGGTGGGGGTGGCAGCGTAGCCATCCCTGTGCACCTCTGCCCTCCCATCTGGACTTGGCACCCTAGGCACCTGCCGAACCCTCATGTTAGATGGGATGGGACTGTGAACCACTCCCACTGACAGCATGCTGGCATGTCAGCATGGTGTGGGGGTGTTTGTGGCATGTGCAGCAGCACTCACCTGCAGAAGTCAAAAGCCATGTCCTGTCCCTGTGTGCAGGGAACATGTGGCAAGGTCTGTCTGCCCTTAATGCCCGCTAATGGCTGCTCCCTTAACACCCTTTAGTAAACAGATCCCTAAGATTGAAGTAGCCATAGTAGAAATAAAAGATCTAGGTAGTTCATGAGTTACAAAATGTTAACAAGCATAGAGGTTAGTGGGTCAAAGGTGAAATTGGTCAGTCCGTGTTACATTTTCAGAATGTAGCAGGCAGTGTAGACACAGAGAAGATGGATTTACCAATTTAACTACAGTATTTATAGACCACTTATGTAATGCTAAGCAAAGGCATAAATGGTGTGCAATCTTAAACATACATAATCTTATAAACAAACATATTGTATATAAACATTAAATCAACATAAACAAAACTAAAACTTCATATTCCATAGTTCATCTTAAAATTGGCATGACTGGGGTGGGTGGGAGGGAAAGAAACACATAATAGAAGCTGGCATGCTAAAACAGTGCCCTGTGTGGCTTTAAAAACCACAGATCTTTAAAATAGACAGAGAATTTATCATTTTAAAACCAACACTTATAATTGCAGAATCTTTCTCAGCAAGAACAGCTTTTTTCAGTAGTCCTGCATAATGTGCACCGACTAATTTGCGTAGAGCCACCATAACAGTGAACATGCACCCAAAATGGCATATGTTTAATTCTGTGCTCTCTGCTTAACATGTGATGGGGAAGGAAATGGGTAAGGTAGGCAGAGTCAATGTCGAAGAATGGGAATTGACTGTATATTGCGGTTAGTGTGGGGGTTCTGGTCCTTGTTAAGGACTGTCAAGTCGGTGTCGACTCATGGTGACTCTCTGAATAGTTGTCTTAAGCTGTGTTTAATCTTCAGTCATATGGCTCATTGTTGATAGAGTGAAACTCACAGCTGCTGTTATTGTAGCGAACCATCTCATTGCTGGACTTCCTCCTTTGAGTTAATCTTCTATTTTGCCAAGCATGATGTCTTTCTCTAATGATCTCTCTCTTCACATGATGTGTCCATAATATGAAAGTCAAAGTCTTGTCATCTGAGCTTCCAATGAAAGCTTAGGTTTGATTTCCTCTAGTACTGACTGATTTGTTTTTTGGGCAGTCCATGGTATACACAGTATTCTTCACCAGCACCATAATTAAAAGGCATCAATTTTCTACCTGTCTATCTTTTTCACTGTCCAACTTTTGCATCCATATGACGTTATTGAAAATACCATGGCTTGAACAACTTGAATCTTTGTATGCAGAGAGACTTCTCAGCTCTTGAGAATCTTGTCTAGGTCCTTCATAGCCATTCTGCCAAGAGCAATATGTTATTGGATTTCTTGAGTGCTTGTCGTTTCTTTATTGATAGTTGATCCAAGTAGGTTAAAGTTGTCAACTATTTCAATTTCTTCTCTATCAACGATGGACTTATTGATTTTGCCAGCTGTTGGGATCTTTGACTTCTTTACATTAAGTTGCAGGCCCATTTTAAGACTATGTTCCTTGATTTTGAGCAGCAAATGTTTCAGATCGTCTTCACTTTCAGCCAGTAATGTGGTATCATCAGCATAGAGAAGGTTGTTGATGAGTCTTCCACCAATCTTCAATCTCGCTTGTCTTCATACAGTCCTGCTTCTCTGATGATTTGTTCTGCATATAAATTAAACAGACAGGGAGAAAGTATACAGCCTTGTAATACATCTTTGCTGATTTTAAACCATTCTGTTTCTCCTTGCTGCGTTAAAACTGTTGCTTCTTGATCAATGTAAAGGTTGTACAAGAGAACTAACAGGTGTTCTGGTATACCCTTGCTTCTTAATGTGGCCCAGAGTTTCTCATGGTTTACACAGTCAAAAGCCTTGCTATAGTCAATAAAACAAATATAGATATCCTTTAGGTATTCTTTTGTCTTTTTAAGGTTCCATCTCATATGTGGGCTTGTAGTTGTATTTGTACTGTTTTTTCTATTAGCTTTGCTAGGAGAGGTATGCTGGTCATATGCTGGTATGAGGAAGGCAAGTTGGGGTTAGATGTGTTGCCTTTTGGTTGAGGTCTTATTGAAGAGGTTTTTAGTTCAGGAGGCATGTATTCTTGTGATAAAGGTTTATCATTCTACAGAGTATGGGTGTGAGCTCTTTTTTGAACATCTTTATTCAAGAGATAGGTCTGGGGGCAAAAAGTGAAGTGATTGTGTTCAAGTTATGGAGGATCTTACTGCAGTGGTCTGTGACTGGGTAGATAGAGGACCAAGTATATGAATTATCATTGTCAGTTCTAGATGTAGAGTTTGGAACCATTGTATTATTTGAACAAAGGAATTTATTCTGTAGGTACATTGCAAAGGACTCCAGGTTCAGCGTAGAGTTGTCTTGATTCTAAGAAGATTGTGTGAGGGATTTTACTATCTCAAACAGTTTTCTGGGATGGTTTATGGATTTCAAGATGGTGTTTGTGTGGTATTCCTTTTTATGCGTGATGATGAGGTTGTAATAATCTCTCAGTTATTATCTCTGTTTCCCAATGTTGGAAGTCAGCATTTGATTGACCTTTATTGAAGAACCCAAGAACTTGATTCTTCTACTTCTGCTAATTTCTGGCTTGTCTCAAACCTACCATATCTTTCTAAAGTCCTAGAAAAATTGTTTTTTCTACAGCTTTCCAGTCACTTAGAACATACTAAATACCCTTACCCTCAGCAATAAGGATTTAGATACGGTCATAGCACTGAAACTATCTTACCATCTTATCTTATCTCTGGGGAAAAGGGTAATATTTCTTTGGCTATCTCTTTGGACCTTTCAACTGCTTTTGATTTGGTTGATCACTCTCATCTTCTGTCTCGTCTTTTGTCTAGTGGTCTTGGTGCTACTGTGTTGCACAGGTCTTGGTGCTACTGTGTTGCACTGGTTTTGCTATTTTCTTTCTGGCCCCTCTTATACTGTTTCATTTCAAGGCTCTTCTTCTCTCTTCCCTTTATCTTGTGGTGTCCCTCAGGATTTGGTGTTGGCTCTGCTCCTCTTTAAGGTTTTCCTGGCTCCTCTTGCAACTTTGATCCAACAGCAGGGTGTCTCTGCATATTTGAGTGTCACATGTATGATTTTCTCCTAGTTGGTGAGGGATCTTACATGTGCACTTGGTGCAAGGAGCTCTTTACTCTCAGGGAACGAATCCAATCTCTGGAGGCTAGCAGATTTGGAGGACATAAGGAAGACAGAGAGGTACATAGATGAGACCTACAAGGATATAGTACAGAAGTCCCACCTCCAGTCTGGCAGCATCCCTATTGCCATGGAGGAGAGAGGTCACGTGATAGGAGAGCATCACCCTGGTGTGGCAGGAAGTGATCCTGTAGCTAGGACCTGTCCTCTAGGTCAGGCATATCCAACTTCGAACAGGTCGTGATCTACTTTTTCCGGCCAAAAGTGCCGGTGATTTACCACCATGAAAATTAGGTTTCAGGCTACTTCCCTGGATGTGGACTATATTGTTTTCTGTATTTTATTTCAAGTGAAATGTATTATTGCCTTATTTGAAATTCTGAATAAAGAGATAAATTTCAAAATTTAAAAAAAAGTTTCAGATTAGTTTCAAATTAAATTTTAACCCAATAAAGTTGGAGGATTCCCCCCCCCCCCATTTTTAATGAACCTTCTGTCATTTACTTGGATGTGATCAGCTGTTAAGCAAACTAAGCAAAAACAAAACAGAGAAAAGAAGATCCTGTAAGAACTATGAGGGGAAATGGAAAGTACATTTTTTCTTAAAGTTTTATTGAGTAATAACTTTCTTTAACTGTCTTAATAACTTTATTTAACTTTTTTTGAGTAATTTGTGTTAAATTTAGGTCGAGTATTGATCCAGGCTGATCTTGCACAATCTTTAATATTTCGCTCTTGCTCATTAGTGAGACGTCTGAGCCTGCATTTCATCCACCAGCTTTTTGAAGTTGGGTGAATATTGTGTGAGGGCCAGTCTCAGGGAATCCTGGAGATATTCATCTGTCATGTTGGAACATTGTGTACTCTTTGTCATTTTCAGATGGGAAAATGCAGATTCACACAAATAAGTTGAACCGAAACAGGAGTGTACAGCTTCACTGCATCTTCTCAAGTTGGGAAATATGTCTCTAGGCACTAGCTTCCAAAACGATTCTTGCTCATCATGGGTCTTGAGAAAAATATCATTTTTAAAGGTTAATATTTCGTTTTCAAGAGATGGCTTGTTCAATGAGTAATTTTTACTGCAGTTGCAGTTTCTTTAATGTCCACATCTACTTTGAATGGGTATGACAAGTATGCCACAACTGTTCCAATTTTTTGGAAGTCACAGAATCTATTTTCGAATTCCTGGATATCAGAACAGATTTCTGTCACATACTTCTTGTTCTGAAAACCAAAATTTGGATATTGTCCCAGATGGTCCTGCATATTAGGAAAATGATCAAAAGTGTTGTTTGCAAGGTCAGTCATCATTAGCTCAAATTTGCTCCTGTAGGATGAAACTGTACTCATCATAGAAACATAGAAATATGATGACAGATAAAGACCACATGGCCTATCTAGTCATGGCCTTCCATATCAACAACTACAACAGTCCCCTTTTTTCCTTTAGAGATCCTATGTGTTTGTCCCATGCTTTTTTGAATTCAGTTACTGTCCTCATCTCTACCACCTCCACTGGGAGACTATTCCATGGATCCACTACTCTTTCCGTAAAGAAATATTTCCGCATATCACTCCTGAATCTATCTCCCTTCACCCTCATCCCATGTCCCCTCATAGCAGAACTTGCTTTCAATTGAAAGAGGCTCTCCCCCTGAACATTTATGCAACAGAGGTATTTAAACATCTCAATCATATCACCTCTATCCCGCCTTTCCTCTCAGGTGTACATATTAAGATCCTTAAGTCTGTCCTCATATACTTTATAATGAAGACCACTAACCATTTTAGTAGCCACCCTCTGCACTGACTCCATTCTGTTCACATCCTTTTGAAGGTGCGATCTCCAGAATTGCACACTGTACTCCAAATAAGGGCGCACCAAAGAGTTATACAGAGGCACTATCCTTTTTTCTGCTAGCCATTCCTCTCCTTTTTTCTGCTAGCCATTCCTTTTTTCTGCTAGCCATTCCTTTCCATATGCACCCAAGCATCCTTCTAGCTTTTGCCATTGCCTTTTCTACCTGTTTAGCTACTTTAAGATCATCAGACACAACCACGCCTAGGTCCCGCTCTTCTTTAGTGGACAAAAGTACTTCACCCCCTATACTATATTGCTCCCTTGAACTGCTGCAGCCCAAATGCATGACTTTACATTTTTTAACATTAAATCCCAGCTGCCAAATTCTAGACCATTCTTCAAGCCAGCTAGATCACTCCACATGTTATCTACACCTTCCTGGGTGTCTACTCTATTGCAGATTTTGGTATCATCCGTAAAGAGGCAAACGTTACCCGATAGCCCTTCCGCTATATCACTAACAAAGATGTTAAAAAGAATCGGACCAAGGACAGATCCCTGTGGCACACCACTGGTAACATCCTTCTCCTCAGAGTGAGCTCCATTTACCTGTACTCTTTGTCGCCTCTCACCCAACCAATTTCTAACCCAAGCAGTAACTTTAGGGTCCATCCCTAGGATGTTCAGTTTGTTTATAAGTCGCCTGTGAGGAACAGTGTCAAAGGCTTTACTGAAATCTAAATACACCACATCTAGGGCTCTTCCTCAGTCCAACTCCCTGGTCACCCAGTCAAAGAAATCAATCAGATTTGTATGACAAGACCTGCCTCTGGTGAATCCATGCTGCCTCAGATCCTATAATCCATGGACTCCAGAAACCTCACTATTTTCTCTTTCAGAAGTGTTTCCAATAATTTACTTACCACCGAAGTTAAACTAACCAGACTGTCCTTTTCAACCACATCCTTACTTCCGCTTTTGTATAAAGGCACCACATGAGCCTCTCTCCAGTCCTTTGGCACCACTCCCGACTCCAATGAGGCATTGAATAGGTCAGTCAGTGGAGCTGCTAGAATGTCCCCAAATTCCCTCAGTATTCTAGGGTGTATCCCATCTGGTTCCATCGCTTTGTCTACTTTAAGTTGAGATAGTTTCTCACGAACACAGTCTTCTGAAAATTGTTCAAGATGTCCCTCGCTTCTGTTCCTGTTTGTGGGTGTTTTCTGAGGTCCTGCTCCTGGTTCTTCATCTGTGAACACAGAACAGAAAATATTGTTAAGCAATTCCGCTTTATCCTCATCAGCTTCTACATATTCCTCCCCTTCACCCTTGAGTCTGACTATACCACTTTTGCCCTTACTCTTCTCACTAACATATCTGAAAAATGTCTTATCCCCCCCCCCCCCCCCATTTTATTGTATTGGCTATTTCCTCCTCTTTTTAAATCTTTGCTTTGCTGACTACTTTGCTAGCTTCTCTGAGTTTTTCCAAATATAGATGCCTGTCTTCCTCTCTCTGTGATCTCTTATATTTCATGAAGGCCTCCCTCATTTTCTTCACCTTTTCAGCTACTTCTTTCAAAAGCCATAGCGGTCTCCTTTTCCTTTTACCTTTATTTACCATTTTAACAAAAAAGGTTTGTTTCCCGTTAAAATATCCCCTTTCAGTTTTGCCCTCTTTTTTTCTACATCCCTCAGCTGTTCCCATCCCGCTAATGACTCCCTGGATATTGGCCCATCCCGACAAAGTTAGTCTTCCTAAAGTCTAAGACCCTCACCTTTGAATGGATTCTAACAGCCCTAGTCCTAATACTGAACCACACCATCTGTTGATCACTGGATGCAAAATGATCTCCACTATAACATCAGAAACACTTTCACCATTGGTAAGCACCAAGTCCAGTATGGCCCCTTCACGTGTGGGGTCTGTTACCAATTGCTTGAATAGTTCTCCCTGTAGAGAATCCAGGATCTCTTTACTTCTAGATGATACTGCATCAGGAATGTGCCAATCAACATCTGGAATATTGAAATCTCCTATCAGTAGCACTTCCCCTTTCCTAGCAATGCTCCGTATGTCTTCAATTAACTCTCTGTCCACCTCTTCCTCTTGTGAGGGAGGTCTGTATATCACGCCAATGCAAATAGATTTCTCTTTCCCTCTTTCTAGTTTAACCCACAATGCCTCCTCTCTTCCTTTTAAGCGCTATAATTCCAAAGCTTTAATAATATTTTTTACATATAGTGCCACTTCTCTTCCCCTTCTTCCTACCCTGTCCTTTCTGAATAAAGTATAGCCAGGTATAGTTACATCCCAGTCATGATTTTCTGTGAACCATCTTTCTGTAACTGCCACTAAATCCAAGTCGGCCACTCCCACCAAAGCTTCAACATCGGGGATCTTATTTCCTATGCTACGGGCATTTATACACCCTGCTTTCCATATGTTACCACCATTACCCATTTCCATAAAGGTACTTAATGTATCACTTACCTGGGGGCTTTCACTTACCTGGGGGCTTTATTCACCCATTCCCAACTAATCTAGTTTAAAGCCCTCTTCAGTAGATTATGCAGTCTACTACTGAAGACGCGTTGACCTTTCTTGGACAGGTGGATGCCATCTCTGCTCTGCAACCCTTGGAACAGCATCCCATGGTCTAGGAAACCAAAACGCTCTCGATGACACCATCCACGCAGCCATGCATTCATCTCCAGGATGCGAGCCTCTCTGCCTTGGCCTTTACCCTCAACAGGGAGGATTGAAGAGAACACCACCTGTGCACCTAACTGCTTCACCCTCTATCCCATAGCCATGAAGTCACTTTGATATGCTCAGAGGGATACCTAGCAGTATCATTTGTTCCGACATGGATTAGCAACATTGGGTAATAGTCGGTGGGCTTTATGAGTCTCGGCAAACTCTCCGCAACATCTTGGATTTTGGCACCAGGCAGACAGCATACCTCTCTGGACATCAAGTCTGGTCGGCAGATGGATGCCTCAGTACCCCTCAGAAAAGAGTCACCAACCACCACTACCCTTTATCCCACAAGTAGCTCTTTTCCCACAAGTATTTATCCCACAAGTAGCTCTTTTCGCTGATCAAGTCATACATACTATTCAACCCATACCTTGGTCTGATCATGCTCTCATCCTCTTCTACTTTCCTTACTCTACCCACAAAACCCAACCTCCTACCCATCCTCAACATACTCAAAAATTTAAACAATTCAATGCAGCCAACTTTCTAGAGCAAACAATCCCATCTCTTGACCTACTGAATGATTTGAAACTGAACCAAGAGTCCCACATCTCTAAATGGAACGAAATCCTATTTGCAGCCTCTCTAATCCCACCTAAACAATTTCCTCAAAAGCACCGCAATAGAGCACTCTGGTTCTCGACAAAGCTAAGAAACCTCAAAAAAGAACTCAGGCATCTTGAATGTATCTGGAGATGCTCACATGACCCTAATTCACATACTACTTACACAAATAAACTCCAAACCTACTGCTCTGAGACCCTCAACCATAAAAAGGAATATAATGAAAACATGATCCAACAGTCACTTAACAAACCAAGAGAACTTTTCTCCATTGCCAAATCCTTAATAAATGAACCCTCACCGCAGGACCAGCCACCAAAAATAACTGCACAAGCTATAGCAAACCACCTTATCTCTAAATTCCTCCCGCCCTCCTCAACCAATAACTCCACATCCACCCCTGACTTCAGCACCCAACCTCTTGAACCTACCCTCTCAACCTCTTGGAATGAATTTGACCCCCTCACCCTAGAAAATGTTTCTAATGTTATAAAAGACTTAAATGCCTCTACCTCTACCTCTGCCCTTGACCCTTGCCCTGTCCCTTGGATCAAATCTACTAGAGGTTCTCTCAGCCCCTACATCTTATCTATTGTTCAGACTTCCCTCCAGACTGGTTCCGTATCACCTCCACTTAAGTGTGCCACTATCCGGCCAATTTTAAAAGGAACAAAACTTGACCCTACTTCCCCTACCTCCTACAGACCCATTTCTAGCATCCCTTTTCTTGCAAAAATAACCGAGAAACTAGTTCAAACCCAACTCCAGAACTATATTGATGACCACTCTCCCCTTGACTTATTCCAACATGGTTTCAAAAAGAACCATGGAGTTGAAACCCTCCTTACCTCCCTACTAGACTCCCTGTACCTGCACACTCAGAATCCTACCCAGGGATGCTTACTCATATTCCTTGATTTATCCGCTGCTTTTGACTCCCTTCCTCACCATCAACTTTTAAACAGACTCCACGAAATAGGACTCAGAGGAACAACCCTAAACTGGTTCCGATCCTACTTAGATGACAGAACACAACAGGTCCATATTGGAAACAATACCTCCCTCCCATTTACCCTAAAACAAGGTGTCCCCCAAAGATCTAGTCTGTCCGCTCTCCTATTCAATATCTTCCTTCAACCTGTCTGCAACATCTTCCAAAACTATGATATTCAGTACCAATTATATGCGGATGACATGATGTGCTTCACCCCATTTAATCTTACTAACCCGGACTTTACTAAACTAAGCGATTTCCTAACTACTCTAAAATCTTGGCTAACCCAGCACAATCTCCTAATTAACCAATTCAAGACTGAGGTTCTACAGGTGTTTTCTAATACCTCATACACCCCACATCCAACCATTAATATTGGAGACCTCAATCTTACTATAAAAAAACAAGTGAAATATTTTGGTGTCATCCTTGATCAGAACCTCTCCTTCACTAATCAAATCAAGAGAACTACTAACACAATATATGCAAAATATATGTACCCTCCGGAACCTCAAACCCCTCTTAAGCCCTAACTCATTTCGTTCTGTCTGTCAGGCCCTCACAACCCCATCTCTTGATTATTGTAACCTCATATATCATGGCCTCCCCAAGAACACCTTACAACCGCTCCAATTAGCCCAGAACACGGTTGCATGGCTTATAACCAACCACCCCAGACGTTCACACATCACACCAGTCCTATATGATCTCCACTGGCTCCCCATTCAATACAGGATTAAATTCAAAGTGCTTACCCTCACACATAAAATCATTTCCAATGAGTCAGCTCCATGCCTCTCCCCACTACTTCCCTTCCCTATTAACACAAGAACCCACCGCTCAATTACCAAAAACCTTCTGACTGTCCCTACAACTAAAAGATATTGCAAACAATCTACCAGTAACAGGGCCTTCTCCCTCTATGCTCCATCCCTATGGAACTCCCTTCCTTACAAGCTGCGGAACTGTCCAACACACTCTGTATTCCGAAAGAAGCTAAAAACTCTTCTTTTCCTTGAACATTTTTCCCTACCACCTTAGTATCTTACCTTTCATCCTCCTCCCCACTCCTACCCTATCAAAAACCTATCACACAGCCAGGAGATATCCCGGTATTTTACCGTTGTAAATACTTGCTCACTGTTCTTGTAATTAGTTCTCATGTTACCTGTATATATCTCTGTTACTTTGTTCCATGTAAACAGTTGAAACATACTGCCTTTAATGTTTTTTTTAATCCATTTTGATTTGTAGAAAGACGGTATATAAATTCAGTTAAATAAATAAAATAAATAAAATACCCTTCGCTTCCTTGTGTTCACTGATTCTGCAACTTTGGGGTACTTGAGTTCTGGTTCTTCCCTTTCCAGGGATGCTTTCACCTCCTCCACTTCCAGGGCTGCATAATGGTTCTCCAATTCAAAGGCTGGAGAAGTTGGATTGGTGATTCTGCAGGCCTTGGTGACTTATGTCCAACCTTCGTCATTCTGTTGGCACCCATCTTCTCCTCTGCTGGAGAGCTTGGTTGCTGCAAGAAGCATCTCATCAATGCACTTCTCACTGTCTTGAATGCTCCTCAGCCTCGACACCTCCTCTCTGAGTTCCTCCACTTGTTTTCTGAGAGCTTCAGCATGAAGTCACCCTGCACATGGAACCGGTCCTTCAATTGACATTGGGATCTCTGTCTAGACAGAGGCAGAATCTGTAACAGGGGCAGAAGCTTTATCAATATGATTTTTCCCAGCCATTATTCTGTTCGTGGAGCTTAGGTATCTGTTAAAGCAAAGAGAGAGATCTACCAAAGTACCAGCCAGTTTCCCAGCTGTCCTTTCAGAGAAACAGCAGTTAAATCTCCTTAATTATATTCAAAATGTGCTGTTCCAAGTCCTTGTGCTTTGTTAAATGGGGAGGTGTCCTATAAAGCAAGACTGCTCACTAGGGGTGGGTGGGAGTTGGGGTGGGAAGGGAGGGAACTAACACCTGATTAGGTATCAGCAGTTCCCAAAAGCTGAGAAGGTTACTAGAGTTTAAAACCTAGTCCAGCAAAGAAAATATTTCTACTAAAGCACCACAAAGAATGTAATTTTGCTTTAAAAATATACCAAAACCCTTTTAAGAGCTCCCAGTCAGAGAGCTAGCAATTTAATAAAAATAAACCCTCAAATCCTTACCGTTGTTTGACCTGTATTGCCCCTGTTAGGAATCATCTCACCAATGCATTTGTTTTTACCTTGTAGTTCAAGGTTCATATCACTTAGTTTGCCTATAAAGTCAGCGAGAAATGCCAGATCACATAAACTCATCTTCCAACTCTGCTTGGTCATCTCCCCTCTGCTTTAAAAAACTTCTTATTTCATTCACGAAATCTTTGCAGAAATTTGTGCCTACTTAGCCACCTTACATCTGTGTGCAAAATGATTTCCGCTGCCCCTTCATCAAGAGTAAGATTGAAAAGCCATCTTTGAAGTGATCTTCCACAAACTGAATTTACAATTTTGAAAGTGATGTCCATGACAGTTTTTGTATTGAGTCTCTTGCTTGCCAAAACTTGCTGATGAATGATGCAGTGGTAAGAAAGGAAATCTGGGAAGTCGTCATGTTGTCTACAGAGGGCTATGATACCGTCATTGCTCTTTCTCCATCAGTAGTGATGGAAACAAAACTATGCAATGGAAGATTACACTTTGTCACAAAAGAATGTAAAGAATTGAATTTTTCCTAACCGGTAGTTCTCCCTTTTAAAGAAATCATTCCAATAGTTCTTCTTTAACACTGAAGTCTTCAAAAACCATCCCAATAAAGACTAGTAACTGGGCTATGTCTCTTATGTCTGTAGATTCATCCAGTTGGAGTGAGAAAGCAACACAATTTGAAACATCCTCCAACAATTGTTCAGTTGTGTCTCCACACATCTTTTCTATTCGCTGCACAACGGTGTTTCTTGACAATTGTACATCTTGAAAAGCAGCTATGATCTCTTTTTTTATTTTTAAATCCTTCCAAAAGATTGTCAGCTACTTCAAGAAAACAATCTTTTACAAATTCCCCTTCAGTGAAAGGTTTGCATTTCTTTGCAATCAGGTTGCTGACCTTGAAGGATGCTATGGTTTCATTGACTGAATGTGACCTTGGCTTCGCCATCAACTATTGCTGAGCAGCCAATTTTGATTTAAGTTCTTTGAGCTTCAGTTTACGAATTTCACTTTTGGGTGGAAAATCAGCATCAAACTTATAATGACGTTCCAGATTACCCTTTTTGGACAAGGATACTGAGGTGTTACAAATTAGACAACAGCACTTGTCTTTCGCCATGATGAAGAAGAAGTCCATTTCCCATTCATCATGATAGTGGTAGGTTTTGCTCTTCTTTGGAACACTCATCTTCATTATATTGGGGTGGCTGGATGTAAGAAGGCCAAATCTGCTAAGTTAGTATAAACACTGGCTGAATCTGGTCCAAAGCTGTCACTGTCCCAAAATATTAATGATCAACAGGAACCGAAGACCTCTGGATGATCTGCAATACAAGGACTGGAGATGCCAAAACCACATATGCAGTTCTAAAAGTAAAAATAAGAATTCGTCATACTGGCACCAATAATCAAATACCACCAAACAATCATCAAAAAAATCTCAAATACCTGTCCAGCAAACCAGATAAAATCAAATACCGCCAAACAAGTTCAAATACCACCACACGTGATTTAATAAATTCTGCACACAGTGTAGAATCAACGCAAAGGCTAGGCAAAATAAAATTGCAGAGGCAAGCAAAAGTCACAATGGTTTGAACCAATTTGAAGGCAAGGCATACGCAAGTTAGAATAAAATTGGAAAAGCCCACCAAAATCACCAAATTCTTGACACTTTGTTGTGTCTGCCCGAAAACGTTTAATGAAAACGAACTATAAAGCGACCAATGACCAGCACATGACACAACTAATACGGTAAGCGTATTCAGGTAAAGTCCGGGCGAATGGATGTCGCCCGGTATATTACACACTTCTAAGGGGTGTTGGGGCGGGGGCAGGAATGGGTGATTCTGAGAGGCAGGAGACCAGGTATGATGCCGGGCCTGTGGTGTCTCGTCGCAGGGCGCGGGCGGCGGCCTCTTGGGGTACCCACAATCTATTGTCACGAAAACAACAAGTGACCCCAATATACCCACAGGCAAGATTCCCGCAGGCAGGGAAAAAAGACAGGCAAAGGATCAGCAGCGGCGGCAAAGCCCTCGGCAGACGACCTGCCGGCACGAGCTCTCTCCTAGCAATGGGGTGAGCTGATGGATAGATGGAGCCAAGTGGGGATGGCGATCTACCTCTGACCCCTCTGCGATCTACAGGTAGATCGCGATCTACCTGTTGGACATGCCTGCTCTAGGTGATGTAAAACCATCTCATACCGAGGAAGTTTCTCCAGGGCCATATGCTCACGAGGGAAGGGTTAGGATAGTCATTACAGTTGGTGATTCAATCATTAGGCATGTAGATAGCTGGCTGGCTGGTGGATGTGAGAATCGAATGGTAACATGCCTGCCTGGTGCAATGGTAGCAGAACTCACGCGCCACCTAGACAAGGTCTTAGATAGTCCTGGGGAGGAGTTTGCTGTCTTGGTACATGTCAGTACCAATGACATAGGAACATGTGGTAGGAAGGTTCTGGAGGCTAAATTTAGGCTTTTAAATAGGAAGTTGAAATCCAGAACTTCCAGGGTAGCATTCTCCGAAATGCTTCCCGTTCCATGTGCAGGACCCAAAGGTAGGCAGAGCTCCGGAGTCTCAATGCATGGATGAGACAATGGTGCAACAATAAGGGTTTTGGATTTGTTAGGAACTCGTGAACATTCCGGGGAAAGGGGGGGCTCTTCCAAAGGGATGAGCTTCAATTTAACCGAGATAGAGCAGCTTTTAAACTAGATAATAGGGGAGAGCCGGCAGTCTCCCAAGAGCACATGGTTTGGATCAATGTATCCTTGAAGGATACTACCAAAAGAATGAAGTTAGGGCATATCAGCAGAGAGGTTCCTATAAAGACAAAAGTAGCCCAAATGCCTTTGAGTACGGAGCAGACAGAGCTTAAAGATTCCAAATTACCCCTGCCTACTGATAGCCAAATTAATATGAATTAAATACAGTCTCTAAAAAGCTTGTATGCAAATGCTAGAAGTCTAAAAAATAAGATGGGAGAGTTAGCATATATAGTACTAAATGAGAGGTTAGATATGATTGGTATCTCATAGACATGGTGGAAGGAGGACAACCAGTGGGACACAATGATACCTGGGTGCAAACTATATCGTAATGATAGAACTGATCAAATTGGTGGAGGGGTTGTGCTCTGTTAGAGACCGCATTGAGTCAGAAAGGATTAAAGTTTTGCAGAAAACAAAATTTGCTTTAGAATCTCTATGGAGTGAAATTCCAAGTAAAAAGGGGAAGGTGATGGCAGTGGGGGTTTACTATCGACCGCCTAGCCAGAATGAACAAATAGATGATGAAATGCTCAAAGAAATCAGGGAAGCTAACAAACGTTACAGCAGAGTAATAATAGTGGGTGATTTCAATTACCCTGGTATTGACTGGGTCAGTGTCACAGCGAGGTTTCTAGATGAAATAAAGGATTGCTTCTTGGAGCAGCTGGATCATGAACCGACCAGAGAAGAAGCCATTTTGGACCTAGTCCTTAGCGGAAAACCAGATCTGGTGCAAGAGATAAGGGTGTTGGGGCCACTTGGCAATAGTGATCATAGCATGATCACATTTGATTTAATTAATGAGGAGGGATGGTAAGGAAATCCACAATACTACCTTTTAACTTTCAAAAGGGAGACTATGATAAAATGAAGAAAATAGTTAAGAAAAAATTAAAAGGAGCAGTTTCAAAGGTTAAAGACTTACATCAAGTTTGGGTGTTGTTTAAAAATGCTATCTTGGAAGCCCAGACCAGCTGTATTAAACGCTTAAGAAAAGTGGAAGGAAGTCCAAATGACAAAAACTAGAAAAAGCAAAAGCACTGGCAAGTTAGATGCAAGGCATTGATAAGGTTGGCAAAAAGAATTTGAGAAGAAGATTGCTGTAGAAGCAAAAATGTGTAATAAAGACTTTTTTAAAGTACATTCATAGCAAAAAACTTATGAGAGAGTCAGTTGGACAATTAGATGATAGAGGGGTAAAAGGGGCACTAAGAAGGGACAAAGTCAGAGCAGAGAGACTGAATTAATTTTTTGCCTCGGTCTTTACTGAGGAAGATGAAGGGATGTTACCCATGAGTGAAGTGGTATTTAAAGGTGATACTGTGGAAGAATTGAAAGAAATATTGATACACCGGGAAGACGTATTACAACTATTTGATAAACTGAAGAGTAGCAAATCACCTGGGCTGGATGGTATACATCCAAGGGTGTTGAAAGAACTGAAATATGAGATTGCAGACCTGCTATTAGTAATCTGTGAACTATCATTAAAATCATCTGTAATACCTGAAGATTGGAGGATGGCCATTGTAACACCAATTCTTAAAAAGTATTCCAGGGGTGATCCTGGCAACTATAGACCAATGAGCCCGATGTTAGTACTGGGAAAAATGGTAGAAACCATCATAAAGAACAAAATTACTGAACATGTAGATAGTTATGGTTTAATGGGAGACAGCCAACATGGTTTTAGACAAGGAAGATCTTGTCTTACTAATATGTTAAGTTTTTTTGAAGGTATGAATAAACAGGTAGACAAAGGTGAGTCTGTTGATATAGTGTATCTGGACTTTCAGAAAGCCTTTGACAAGGTCCCTCATTAGAAACGTTTGGCAAAACTAAAATGTTATGGGATAGGAGGCAACGTACTACTGTGGATAAGGTATTGGTTAAAAGATAGAAAGCAGAGGGTAGGGCTAAATGGCTAATTTCCCCAATGGAGAAAGGTGAGTAGTGCAGTACCCCAGGGATCTGTGCTGGGTCCGCTGCTTTTTAACATAGTCATAAATGACCTGGAAATGGGAATAATGATTGAAGTTATCAAATTTGCAGATGACACAAAATTACTCAAAGTTGTAAAAAACCCAAGAGGATTGGGAAAATTGCAAGAGGAGTTTGATGGATTGGAAGACTGGGCATCCAAATGGCAGATGAAATTTAAAGTAGACAAGTGCAAAGTTATGCACCTAGGAAAGAGCAACCCAACATATGGCTACACGATGCAAGGTTCCACATTAGGAACCACCAGCCAGGAAAAAGATTTAGGCATCATTGTGGATAACATGTTAAAACTCTTTGCCCAGTGTGCAGCGGTGGCCAGGAGAGCAAATAGAATGCTAGGTATCATAAGGAAAGGAATGGAAAATAAAACAAAGGATATTATAATGCCTCTGTATCGTTCCCTGGTGCGACCGCACCTTGATTATTTTGTGTAATTTTGGTCTCCATATCTTAAAAAAGATATAGCGTTATTAGAAAAGGTACAGAGCAGAGCCACCAAAATGGTAAAGGGGATGGAAGAATACCCCTATGAAGAGAGGCTTAAAAGGTTAGACCTGTTCAACTTGGAAAAGAGACGGCTGAGGTGAGATATGATAGAGGTCTATAAATTAATGAATGGAGTGGAATGGGTAAAGGTAGATTGATTATTTACACCATTAAAATATAGAAAGACTAGGGAGCATGTAATGTTTATGTTTATGTTTATTCAGATTTGATATACCGCTCAGGCCCAAAGGCATTAGAGCGGTTTACAATACTATATCATTCAAGGAAATAGGAAAAGAACGCCATTTATATGATAGGACAGAATAAAGGACAGAGACGGTAATGAAGCTACAGGGTAACCTATTTAAGACTAATAAGAGAAAATATTTTTTCACTCAACATGTAATCAAACTCTGGAATTTGTTACCTGAGGATGTTAGTGTAGCTGGGTTTAAAAAAGATTTGGACAAGTTCCTGGAGGAAAGGTCCATAAACCATTATTAAAGGGGACCTGGGATATCACTATTTGACACAATACAAGCATTGTGGAACCTGTGTATTTTGGGAAAACCTCTAGGTACTTATGGCCTAGATTGGCCACTTTTGGAAACAAGATACTGGGCTTGATGGACCTTGGTCTGACCCAGTAGGGCATATCTTATATTCTTACATTCTTATGCTGTTGTTTCACACTTCCACTGTCACAGCTAACCTTACAGCTGTAAACTCTTGTCTGGATTTAGTCACCTCATGGCTTAGACCAATTGTTTGGTTCTCATTCCTGTGAAGACCTCCACTATTTGGTTATCAGGTTCTTCCTCTCCCCCTGGGCTTTCTCCTTCTATTAACAGTCTCATCATCCCAGTAGTTACATCTCTGAAGTACTTTGTTGTTATTTTAGACACTTCACTCACTTTCTATTCTCATATCAGTGTCATAGTTTTTTCACACTATGTCAGATCTGGTCCATGTGCTCTATTCTCCCTGCCTTTTCTTTAATTACTTTACTCTTGTGTCAGGTTGTTTCAAAATTGGACTATTGCAATACCATCTATTTCTTTCTCCCAAAATACCAAATACAGCACTTAAAGTCTATTCAGAATACAGCAATATGGTTATTACATCATGCTATTAAGTTTGATCATGTTACCCCTCTTCTTATTCAACTCCATTGGCTTCCTGTCACCCACCGTATCCAATACAAGGTCTTAACTCTTGCTCATAAAGCCATCCACTCTGATTCCCCCCAATACCTCTCCAACCTGGTTCATCTCCATGCCCTCCACTGCTCACTTTGCGACATTCACATCAACCGTATGTTCCTTTCCCCTCTTTCTCTTGCACACTTGGAATCCACCAGAAACTCAGCCTTCTTTTTTCTCGGCCCTAAACTCTGGATCTCCCTCCCTCCAGACCTTAGATTGTAACTCTCTTTCAACAGATTCAAATCCTTCTTAAGACTCATCTCTTTGTGCTGCTTTTGATCTCCCTGCCCCCCCTACATCCAGCTGAGCATCCTTTCCTTCTCTCCTCTCCTTGCCTCCTCTGTCCTTTTTACTTTGCCTTCTCTCCCCTTCCTCTATTCTCACCTCTCCTGTAGTAACTATGGTGTTCCTTTCATTTTCTGGCAGTTTGTTATTACTGTATTGTAAACAGCTTTGATGTTTTTATTGTAAAGTGGTATATCAAGAGCCAAATAAAGATAAAGATCATGTTACTCCTCTGCTTGTCAAATCCCATTGGCTCCCTATTGCTTACTGGTCACAACAAGTTGCTCACCCTTACTCATTTATTTATTTTATTTATTTAAAAAGATTTCTATACCGCCTTCTCCTGTAATCAAGGAGGTCTACACAGCAAACAATCAAAGAACTACTGATTTTTGTGTGTGCATGCAGTGAGGAACAGTGTGTGTGTGTGTGTGTGTGTGTGTATTGTGGCCTTGATTCATGGTGCGTTATTTACATCATGCGCTATTTTACAATACTATGTACAAGGACGAGAAGTTGGTGGGGTTTTCCTGTAGATCCGTCTTTCTGGCATTTTATGTGACCTCACCATAGTGGTCGATGAGCTGTTTCCGGATGTCCTTGATGTCTGTTGTCGAGCGCAGGTTGTCAGGGAGGTTGTTCCAAATTGCAGGTGCTGCCAGCGATAGGGCACGTTTTGCGGTGTCATTGCATACCCTGGAGAACACTTTTGGTGTGTTGATGCAGTTGGATGTGCCTCTCCTCCTCGGTCTTGTGCTGCTGTCGGATTGTATGAGTGGTTGTAGGCCGAATGCTGAGGTCTGTTGTTTGATTTTGAATATGTTTATGACTGTCTTATATCTGATGCGGGAGCTGATTGGGAGCCAGTGGAGGTTTTTTAGGATGGGGGTGATGTGATGTGTCTTGATGAGCCAGATATTATGCGTGCTGCTGTGTTTTGAGCCATTTGAAGTGGCTTGAGTGTCTGCTTTGTTAGGCCGAGGTAGATTGGGTTGCAGAAGTCTAGAATTGGGGTTATTAGTGCCTGACAGACTGTGCAGAAGTGCTCTTGAGAAAGGAGGGGCTTGAGATGTCGGATTAGTCTCATCCTATGGTATGCATTGCTGGTGGTTCTGCTGATGTGAGCCTGTAGGTTCAGTTCTCTGTCGAGAGTCACTCTGAGGTATTTGACGTCCATCTTTATGGGTATTGTTGTGTTGTAGAGCTTGATGTTGGGTGGCGGTACAAAGTTGTTGTTTCTGGTGATTATAAGTGCCTCAGTCTTGCTGTAGTTTATTGTCAGGTTGTTGTCTTGAAACCAGTTTGACATCTGCATGATGCAATTCGTTATTTTGGTGTAGTCTGGGTTGTTGAAGGTGACTGGTTTGTATATCATGATGTCGTCGGCATAGATTGAGTATTGTATATTGTGTTCTTTCATGATGTTGCATACCGGCTGTATGTAGAGATTAAATAATAGCACCGATAGGGCGGATCCTTGTGGGACTCCTTGTTTGACTTCAATGGGTCGGTTTGTTTTGGTGCCGACCTTGACCTGTATCTGTCTGTCCATTAGGTATGATTCAAACCACCTCAGGGTGGCTCCATGTAGGCCAATGTTCTGTAGTCCTGTTAGTAGAGTTCTGTAATTCACTGTGTCGAATGCTGATGAGATGTCTATGAAGACCATGAATATTCCATTCTTGTGGTCATCTATGAGGTGGAGTATGTTGTTAAGTAGATATAACAGGAGCGTTTTGACTCATAGGATTAAGCACTCAGGATCTCCTGCTTATCTTCACTCTTGTCTTATTCCCCACGCTCCTCCTCATGTCCTACATTCTGTGCACGCTAACCTTTTTTTATATCTCCCTCCTTCACAGGCATATCTCGAAAGTACCCGACATTCTGCTTTCTTTTTCCTTGCTCGTCACCTTTGGAATTCCCTGCCATCCTCTTTGCATTTGGAATCTTCTTTTCCAAGTTTAAAGCTGCCCTGAAAACCCATCTTTTTCAACTGGCTTATGACCTCTCACCTGTGGCTGTCTAGGATTTCTTACCCTCCCAATTTTCCCTTCCCCTTCTTCCCCTCTTTCTGTCCTATCAATTTTATGATGTTCTTTTCTATATTTTATATTGATGTTTTGATTTTTATTGTAAACCGCTTCAATTATGAAAGAGGCGGTATATCAAGTTTTTTAAATAAACCATAAACCAAACAAAGTGTCATGCAATGCTGCAATGTGACTGGATGCACACCTTCAAACTGTCAGGGAGGCACACCATAGAAAGATAAGCCCAAGATAGGTTGGAAAAGGTCAGAAAAGTAGAAGAGCATAGGAAAAGCAACAGTGGGTCAGACAAGAACCAACCTCTATCCACAAATTGCTGAAGACTCTGGTCCATGCCCCAGTTGGGAATAATTCCTCCATAGCACATATCAGCACTTATGGGAATACTTGAAAGGAGCAAACACAATTTTACCTCGATATGCTTTGCAGTGCATAGTGGAGAGGCCACAGTCTATGTGATCCCCCTTAGCTTGGCTAGGGATAACTCAGAAACCAGGACACTCCTTGGTCCATTTACACTGTATCACGTGTGGCTATCATCCACTGAGGTAGCCTATAGATGATCTGAATTTGTCAGGTCCCGGTCCTTGCTTTCCAAAATATGCCCTCACCGACTATACCCATTCAATCATCTACATAGCTCCAAAAGCCTGACTGCAACTCTCTAAGGCCTCACACATTGCACCCTAAGCAGATCCCCGATTTGCCTACACTGTGTTCAGGGCTGCCATTCATCATGTCAGTTTTGCTTGCTTGCTAGCCTTAATATACTACTTCAAACAAATGGATCTCCAATCAGGATTTTCAATTCCACAAAATGTGAGACAACAATACCGAAATTACCCTTATTCAACAACACTTATCATCAACAGTCTTTGTTTTTTCTTTAAATTTTTGTCTGACTTTAACCCTGAAAGCCGCTATTGATCAGCTTCTATCATTCATTATAGTCCTTTTATTGTGAACACCATTAAAAAAACGAGGAGCTTTTGTTCATAACACATCCCCCTTTTTTTTGAATTATTTAATTATTTAAAAATATCCACTGGTTCTTTAATCATTTGTCTAATACTATCTTCTTGCCAACACCATTCATTGTATGGACCACACTAATGTGTTTTGAAGCAAAAACGTCTGCATCAGGGCATTAGTGATTATATTCAAACTTTTCATCTCAAAATATTCACTTATCTGGCATATAGATGCTTTTTCCTTGAGAATAGCATTCCTTCAATCTTCCGTTTCTTTTACTTAATATCCAACCACTCCTCTTACAATACTTTCCTTGCACAGACAATCCATATCATGCTGTTATTGGATATTCCAGCTCCTCCTTTTAAATGGCCATGGCGTTTTTTTCTAAGGATCATACATCAGCATAGCACTCCCTCTAGTTCCTCCAATCAAATCAATGCATACCAGTCCAGCTGACTATTCAAACCTCCTGGCAATTCCATATTTAATGAGTAAATCCAGAACTGTTCTAACTAGTTAAGATGTTGTTTATTTATTTATTTATTTTATTTAGTATACATTTGTATACTGCTACTTCCAGCGATCAGCAGCGGTTTGATTACAGATTGGAAATTGTCAAATCATGACAGGAAATTTTTGAGGTATAAACACATTGATTAGACAGGAAAGCACAGCACACAGAGAACTATTTTACAGGGAACATGGGCTATGGAGGGTTAAGTGGCTTGCCCAAGACCACAAGGAGCACCTGTGGGACTATCAATGCTTGGCAATCACCCCCTCTCCGTTCTTCAGGGACTACATAGATAATGCGCCACCGAAGATCTGAAAAAGTATACAGCTTTCTGCTCACAATGATCTACTAACAATGCTCCTACTACTTTTCTTTTTAATCTGGTTTGATGTTCTCTTAGATGCTGAATTATTATTCTGGTTGTGCGTCCAATGTAACATAATCAGCAAGAACACTCTATGATGTATATCACCCAAGATGTTTTACAATTAGTCTGCCTCCGTGATTTCATAATCCTATTTGAGGGATATGCCACCCAACTTTCTCTCTCTATAATCATGTCACAAAACTCGCATTCATTACATGGGAAATGACTAAAAATTGTCCCTCCTCCCTCCCCTTGATGTTGCCATATTACTGATCTACATACATAATTAGCAATGTTTTTGCCCCTATGATATGCAAAGCACTTATGTAACTGCAAAACTGACCAGTGTTTATAAATGAATGAAGCTATAGTTGGTGCCTGTGTTGAGAAAGGAAGGACACAATCAGGCAATGCATACGAATAATACAACTAAAAGGCCGACAGCCCCATGGTTCTCACTAGAGTTAAAGACGTCCCTACTTCAATTGAGAAAACTCGAAAGAAAATGGAGGCACACCCACAACACAGATGACCAGGCTAATTACCTAGCCCACATGAAAACTCACCGAGAAGCAATTTGGGCCAAAAAGAAGGAATATCACACCGAGCTCCTCAACCGTTCACTAAACAAACCATGTGAACTCTTCAATCTAGTAAAATCTATAACTCAAGAACCCTCACCACCACAAAATGAGCAAATTCAACCCCAAGCATATGCCAACTACATACAATCCAAAGCCCTACAACCAATTACGGCCACCAGTCCAGGAAAACCACAAGCTCCACCCCATGTGGAGCCTCTCTTGAAGCTCTCACCCCCAACAGCGAAGAACATTGAAGAAATTATCGCCGCCATCAACACTACCACTGCGCCTAACGACCCATGCCCAGCTCACTGGGTCAGAGCAATGCGATCTCAACTCAGCCCAGTCATGGCAGAAATAACAAAGCTGTGGGGGGCGGAGCCTGATGTCCAGCGGGTTAGACGCTGCGCGCTGAAGCTCCCGAGGGGCCTACTCAGAATCCTGACTTAATATCTGTATAAACTTAATATTTTACTCCGAACTTACCGGGGTGCCTTGGGGGGAATGGCGGCCCACAAACCAGTGCACTTAGACTTCGGGTCTCCCTCTTCTTCACATGGAAAACGCTCCAAAACAGAGTTGTCTTCCCCACCAAAGATGGTTCCACTTCGGGTAAGCCCCGAGATGCAACAGGAGATTTTGGAGGAAATACGTGGTGTGAAGGAACTGGTACAGTCCAACGGAGAAGCGCTCCGAGCCATGCGAGAAGATTTCGGTATGCTTCAGGACCGGCTTGAAGGTCTTTCACTACGGCTGGACAACATGGCGGGAGTCCTTGATTCGCACGCGGTGCGCTTGGTGAATCTGGACAAGGCTGAGCGTCAGATACAGAATCTTCAAAAAGAGTTAGAGGATTGCAATAATCGAGCCCGTCGCAACAATGTAAGGCTCATAGGAGTACCAGAGGGGGTGGAAGCAGGAGATATCAGAGAATTTCTGATCAAAACTCTCCCCTCCTTGCTGAAGACTACCTTTTGCAGAGATCTGGAAATTGACCGAGCATATCGTGCTCCTACTAACATCACACTCAATCGGACAACCCCCCGGCCCATTATCTTTAGTTTACTGAGATATCAGCAAGTTGAGCAAATTTTCAAAGCTGCCCGGGTGATACCACATCTCCAGTTTGAAGATCATAAAGTCTCTTTTTCCCCGACTTGGCAAAGCCCACAGTTGATCGGCGGAAGGGACTCCTTGCTTTTCGACCTAGATTACAACAGTTACAGGCTCGCTTTGGCCTCTTGTATCCAGCGAAGCTCAGAGTGACTCTCCATAACCAAACTAGAACCTTCGAAGATCCTGCTCTGCTAGCAACATTTTTAGATTCCAAAGAGGCTGACCAGATGCGCTAAGTCAACAACTCGGATGGACTCCGCTGGAACTGCCCGCCATTTTGAATGGCCCGATGCGCTGATCATTGCTTGGAATAGAGACTGCCTGGACTTTTCTTTCTTTTATATCTACCTCTCTTGGTCTCCTTCTCCTCCATGATGTGCACCGCGGTTGGATTCGGAGCACGCACAGCTATACCGGTTCTATGTTTCAATTTAGGCCTTCTCTGGGGTCTCACCCCGCAGACATCAGGTCGCCAGTAATTTCTGGGGTTTTGCTTCTTCTCTAAGGCACTTCGGTGCTTCTACCGTTATATAGGGCGCTTCATGATTTTTCATTGGCTTATTTTCTATCATATCGTGTGTACAGTCATTTATAGTTGATATGAGGGACATTGCGCAACTCGGTGCGCCATCATGTTTCTTTTTCAGAATGTTTGACTTTGTTGTATGGCCTTATGTAAGCTCTTGTCACTGAACGTAAGTGGCATTAATAGTCCTAGCAAAAGAATGACCATCCTTAGTTACTCTAATCATGACCATACTGATTTAGTGTTTTTTTTTAGGAAACCCATTTCACCTCCGTTGAATCACTGAAACTTACTGCTAAATCTTATATGGTGGCTGCCTACTCTCCCGCCGTTTCCAAGCGGTGTGGGGTAGCCATCTTGGTTGAGAAATCTTTGCCAGCTACTGTAATGGATACTAGCTCTGATGGGGAGGGTAGCTGGGCCTCTGTATATTTTAAGGTTGGAGATAGTGAATTTACGTGTATTTGTATATATGCTCCGAATGTGGATGACCCTGTTACTGTTACTTGGCGGTGACTTCCATCAAGTGTTTGATCCTTTGATAGTTAGACTGTCGCCTAGAACGAGTGGTCCGCCCAAGAGTCTTTACATTCTGCCAGCTCTGATGACAGATTTTGTGTGAGTAGATATATGAAGCTGTTTCACCCCTCTGACTTAGAGCTCACCTTTTCTCAGCCCCCCTATCACTCACAATCTCGATCAGATTTTTCCTTATCTCCTCAGTACTGCTATCCCAAGTGGACATATAATCCTGATAGGTTAGCCAATTGGAATGCCATCCAGAGCACTTGATGCTGGACCCGCCATGTGGCCTTTGGTTCACTAAACCCTTGTTAAGTATGATTGTCCCGCATTACAGTATTACTGGAGTCGGGTCTGGGGTCGTCTTCATTCTATTTAATATTTTCCGGAATCCCTCTCTTGGAAGATTGTGGGGCTCCGCTTGGTTGCGGGGCTCCCCTCTCTTCCTAAATTGGCTTACTTCCTTTTAGCCTTTAGACTGGGCATTGCTATTTCTTATTTCCTTAATCACGAAATATTGGGAAAATAGCTCCTCTTTGAGCTCTAATGAATGGTGAATCATATCTGTCTTTATTGTAAATATGCGCAAATACTTTGTATGTTAGCCTCTTCCGTTCAAACTATTCACTATTGGTCTGGCTAGAAGATGCTCAATGATTATGTTCAAACTATTCAATGCTCTCAGTTGACTGTTTGAATCTGTATTAATCTCTGTCCCACACTCATCTGGTATCATAGATTCTATTTCTGTTGTTTGATGTACAATAATTGTTGTATGTAAGCGCTTATATGATGATTCTTATCAGCTTAGAGAAGAAGCATTGGGGTGGGGGGTAATTGGGGTTGCTTTCTTTATTGTATGTGTGTATTTGTTTCTTTTGGTGTGTTGTTACTTTTGTTTGTTGTAAAATGAAAATAAAAGTTTAAAAAAAAAAAAAAGAAATAACAAAGCTGTCATTCTCAACAGGAAGTTTCCCAGCAGCACTTAAACAGACATCAATCCGGCCTTTTCTAAAAAACTCCCAACTAGACCCGAAGAAAGAAGAGTCTTACCGGCCAATCTCAAGTATCCCACTACTAGCTAAAATACTTGAGAAAGTGTCCCTGAGACAAATTCAACAACACATAGATGCCTCGGCTTCCCTAGACCCCTGCCAACATGGGTTTAGAGAAGCCCACGGAGTTGAAACTCTCCTGACCTCCCTATGCAACACATTAATCTGTGGGGTAGACAAAACCAAAGAGGGCTTTGTGCTGATCTTCCTGGATATTTCCGCTGCGGTTGATTCCGTTAATCACAACCAACTCCTCACCCATCTCCATGAGAAGGGGATCCGGGGGCTAGCTTGGGAATGGTGCAAATCATACCTTGAAAAACGATGGCAGCAAGTTAGAATTGGCTCTAGCACGTCTGAACCTTTCCAAAAAAACAGGGAGTACCCCAAGGCTCCTCCCTCTCGGCGCTACTCTTCAACATATACATGCAACCAATCTGTGAAATTACCCGTGCCTTCGGCATATCGTGCCTCATCTATGCCGACGATGTGCTATTATACACACCTATCAATGTCACGCTTCCAGACTACACAACCATCATTGACTGCTTCAATGCGATAACAGACTGGCTCTTAAACAATAACCTGAGAATAAACTTTAAGAAAACAGAGGTCCTAACCATCACGAGAAACAAAAGCTTCACACCCCCTCCAACCCTGAAGGTCAGAGACGCCGAACTACCAATAAAGCCCACCATACGCTATCTTGGTGTGACACTAGATCAACGATTAACATTCAAAGACCATATAAGCCGCACAGTAAAGTCCATCTATTATAAGATCAAGACTCTTCGACACCTTAGACCCATGCTGGACCCTGACAACTTCCGAACAATATTCCAAGCAATAGTCACACCCCACTTTGACTATGCAAACATTATACTACACGGCCTCCCCAAGAACTTATTGAACCCACTCCAATTAGCGATGGACGCTGCTGCCCGTATCCTGTGTGGGATACATACGAGCAATCACATATCCCCCATACTAAGAGAGCTACACTGGCTCCCAGTAAACAGTAGTATAACCTACAAAGCCCTCCTAATAACATTTAAAGCCTTAAATAACATATCACCCTCATCAATCTCAGCGCTTCTTACCCACACTCCCAGCAACAGACCTAAGCGAACACTTGCTGCCAATATGCTAATCATCCCAAAAATAACCACAAAATGGGCACAATCAACAAACAAACTCGCATTTGTATTCTATGCCCCCAGGGCCTGGAACAAACTTCCACCCCATATCAGAGCAATCAGAGACCTCATGCAGTTTAGAAAAGCCATCAAACACCACCTGTTCCTCATGCACTATTCACAACACAACTATCCCACCACACCTCCCTCCCCTCCACCCAACATCTTAACTTAAACTACATAATGCACAAGGGGCAACTGACAGGTTATGTAAAACAGCCTTAGCTAGATTGCACCCTGCTGTCCCATAAGAACATAAGAACATAAGATATGCCATACTGGGTCAGACCAAGGTTCATCAAGCCCAGTATTCTGTTTCCAACAGTGGCCAATCTAGGTCATATGTACCTAGCAGTTTCCCCAAGAGACACAAGTTCCACAATGCTTGTACTGGGTCAAGCATTGATATCTTCGGTCACTTCTTAATAATAGTTTATGGACCTTTCCTCCAGGAACTTGTCCAAACCTTTTTTAAACCCAGCTACACTAACAGCCTTTACTACATCCTCCGGTAACAAATTCCAGAGTTTGATTACACGTTGAGTGAAAAAATATTTTCTTTTATTAGTCTTGAATAGTTTACCCTGTAGCTTCATTGCATGTCCCCTAGTCTTTCTATATTCTGATAACGTAAACAATCGATCTACGTTTACCCGTTCCACTCCGTTCATTAATTTATAGACTTCTATCATATCTCCCCTCAGCCGTCTCTTTTCCAGGTTAAAGAGCCCTAACCTTTTTAGCCTTTCTTCATAGGAGTATCCTTCCATCCCTTTTACCATTTTGGTGGCTCTTCTCTGAACCTTTTCTAAAATCGCTATATCCTTTTTAAGATATGGCGACCAGAATTGCACACAAATAAGAACATAAGATATGCCATACTGGGTCAGACCAAGGTCCCACACTTGCTCTGAGTAATTGAATAACCCTAGGAACACTGGAAAGATTAACGTGGTAACTTGTAAATTGTACATAGTTTCATATGTAAATTGCTCATATTTAAACTGTACATAGTTTCCCCCAGTTCACTCCAAGTTGTTTCCCCCTGTTTTATGTAAACTCTGATTGCCTTCGCTGTCATTGAGTCACTTTGTTCTCTGTAAACCGCACTGATGGAAAATAGCGCGGTATAAAAGAAATGTTAAATAAATAAATAAATAAAGTGGGATAAGTGTAATTTTAGGATTGCTTGCTAGCCTTGGCATCTGGCATCACATGGTCTCTTCAACACTGCCCATGAACCCATGAAAGGGTGCAACCCATGTCGACTTTGGTGTTACCCTTCTGCAGACTTGAATGGTAGGGTGCCGATTAGATATTCTCTGACATGTGTGTTGACTGAGCCATGTCTTTCATGGGTACCAAAACATATAATCATTTTGTGGGGTGCAAGGATCCAACTGCAGATCTATTGATCAGCAAATGATAGCATCTATGGTCCATCATAGCATCTGCTACATGGTATCTGTGTCAGGAGATGGGGGGGGGGGAAGTTGTGTCCTGTGATGGGTGTGGGTACCATTTTCCAATTTGGCCAAGGGTGATCTTTAGCCATTTCGAGGGAAAGACACTGACTGTGATCTGTACTCTATGTGTCAGTGTGCAGTCCATCAAGTGGAATCATTTATTGGGATAGTTTTGTCTGCCTCTCTCAGGGACCTTTATAGGGGCTGCCTTGTATGATAGGGGAAGGATCCTAATTTAGCCGTGGAACAGTTTCATCATTCAGTAACAAAAAACTAAGTCCATAAATAGGCTTCCAAATTTTGGAATGATGACCATCTTCACAGACTTATTTCAGCAATATTCCTCTCTGTATTTATCATGTTCACATTCAGTCTGTATGATAGTGTGGACAGATAGGATATAAAGGGCTCAATGGATGGGGTCTGAGTGCTGTCATGTAGAAGACCCTTCTGAGTCTATGGAGCTAAGTGAAGCAGAGTAATTTGCTTTAGAAACTGACAGGCAGGCAGAGCACATGGCTCAGGGTTTCCAAGGGAAACGTAAACAAAGTGAGTCACCAGAGGAACAAACATGCCCATGCTGCAACATATCCCCAAGCTCAGGAGTTAAGGAAAAACACCTGGTTGGGGAGGGGCGGAGCTGAGCTCTAAGAAGCAGGGATATAAAAAGTGCTCACTAGATTGGACCAGGGGAGCAAGGGAGGAGACAGGAGAGGAGGTGAAGAGAGCAACGGGAGAGGCAACAGCAGAGGAAGAGAAAGAGAAGAACAAGACGGAAGCCAAAGTAAGAAGGACTCAGAGAGCCCGTGCCCAAAAGCCAGGTGGGAGCAGCCCAGGACCGGTGCCATACCTTGAGGGCAGCAGGAGGGAGAGACTGCCTGAGAGGCTAGTTTGGGAGCACTCAGAAACTCCAGAGAGAGAGAGGTGCTGGCCAGAGGATATTTGTATGTCTGAGGAAAAGGCTGAGAAGCTAAAAGGCAGGAAAACACATCCAGTGTTTGGAACCCTTGCTGGCCCAGCAGTGCTGAGAAGTTCTTCCTTTCAAAAGTCAAAAGGTAGGCTGCACAAATTATACAGCGGTGAAGCTAGCTATAAAGGTTTTCCTTGTGCTTGCCAAGAAGTATTGGACTCTCCTTATTCTAACTCCCATATATACGGTACTGCACAACCCTGCTCATTAGAGTGCTATGAAGAGAAGCCTCGGGAAGACAGAGAGGAAGTGTACTTTGAAACGCCGTATAGCAGTGTGCAAACTTACCCAGCTGATAGTGATTCAGAGGAAATGCAGATAGGGCCTGTTATTGAGGATATAACAGATGAGCAAATGGACTGCATGTTATCACTAGCTGATCATATTATATCATTTTGCTGACCAGGCTGTTAAGAAGGCTGTCTAAACAGCAGAAGAAAAGCAAAGTGTTTCTTTTCATATAAGAAGTGACTGTTACTTTTGTGTTTGTGTTAAGCACTGCATATTTTGAAGCTTGAAGCTAAAGAAGCTGTTTTGTCCTAAGTTCCTGAAATGTTTTCTTTATGCCAGTTGCATATGGCTATTTTGTCCTAAGTTTCACATGCATTTAATCCGCCCGGAAGGGGAAATAAAAACCTTGTCATTTTTCCTGAAACCACTCGACTACAAGTATTTCTTTCTTGGAGAGTAAGAGGAACTACAACTCCCATAAGGCAGTGCAGGAACAAATACTCTGCCATACTTTCTAAGTTAGGATACCCAGGCTGACCAACCCTATGTGCCCCAGGCTCTGGGGAGGTTACTGGTGACAAGTTGGCATAGTTGGCAGGATTTTTGCCTGAAATACAAGGACATCCTAACAGGAAGAGACATCAGGAGACACTAGTTTGCATAAGGGGAAAAGAAACTGCTAACCTGTGAGTGGAGGATGGTCAGAGATTCGCTGGCAAACTGGCCAGGAGAACCAGGACTCCTTTCTCAATGCCTGATTCTACACAGTGCCAAGGTAAAGGGTAACGGGGCACGGGTGTAGGTGGATTCAGAAGTGAGAAAGGGAGCTACTGTTCTGCAGTCATTTAGACAGGATTAAAAAGAAAGCTGTAGTGTGCCGCACTTGGTGGGCCTTTTCTTTTGTCTATCTCTGCAGGAACGACAGTCACCAAGATGGATCTGCAGGAGGTGATGCGATGGATGTCTGTCCAGTTGGAAAAACAGATGGAACTGGCGCATTGTGCGCAGGAGCAGAATGCCGTGGCAATGCATGCCCAGCAGAAGCCCCTTATTGAACTGATGGAGGCTTTGCTGATAAAGCAAAAGGACACCGAAGGAGCTATTCCCTCATTTGCTAAGGGGGTAGGACCACAAGACTGTAGCGCTTTAGCGTTTGGACAGTTAACCTCTAATGATAACCTAGATGATTTTATAGAGGCCTTTGAAAGGATTGCAAAGGCAGTCAAATTGCCAGTAGAACAGTGGGCAGTGAGGTTTGCCATGTCCCTCACAGGAGAGGCTCTGGCCGCTTATAAGACCATGCCTGCTGCTCTAGCATCGGATTATGCTGAGGTTAAGAAAGCCATTAAGCACAGGCTAGGGTTAACGCCATTGTTTTGTAAGCGAATGTTTAGAGAGGCTAGGCTGAAGCCTAATGAAACTCCAAGAGCATTGTTTCAGAGGATAAAAGGATTGGCATGGAAATTGTTTGCTCCAGAGAATAGGACTCTTGAGTCTGTGATTGATACCATCATCCTGGAGCAATTCATGGAAGCCGTACCACCAGAGGTTAATGCTTTCCTGATGCTCCAAAGTTGCCAGTGATTCAGAGGAAATGCAGATAGGGCCTGTTATTGAGGATATAACAGATGAGCAAATGGACTGCACGTTATCACTAGCTTTTGGCTTTTGAAAGGAAGAACTTCTCAGCACTGCTGGGCCAGCAAGGGTTCCAAACACTGGATGTGTTTTCCTGCCTTTTAGCTTCTCAGCCTTTTCCTCAGCACCGAGTCAAGCAGAGGGGCAAGTCAAAATATGCTGTGTGCATGGGGCATCTTCTTATTACCCCCTATATAGGTTATCTGTAAAAGGGCTGGGAACTGAAAGGGAGGTGCAGGTGGCCATAGTCCCACGGCTCCCTCATGTTATCGTCCTGGGGAGAGATTGGCCTCCATTCTGCAAGGGGATGGAGAGGGGCCTAAATGAAAAAACAGGCTTAGTATTCACCCAGCCCCAGGCAGGAGCCTCAGGAGTAGGGATAGTGCAGCGAAGTATCCCAAAGATAGAGGCCCTAGCAACGAAGGTCCCTAGTCCCCTATTCAAAAAGCCACGAAGTACTGGCTCCCAGTCAAAGCCACGGTAAAACAGAAGTTTGTCCTACAATACTGCAAGGTCTCGGCTCAGGCACAAAGCCCGCGGAGAGCCTCATCCGCAGCTGCCGGGTACGATCTGTTTAGCGCCGAAGACGGTATAGTTCCAAAAGGAGGAAAAGCATTAATAGACACGGGCTTAAAAGTACAAATTCCTGAGGGCTGTTATGGACGCATAGCACCCCGATCCAGTTTAGCTGCAAAGTACTTCCTCGATGTCGGAGCAGGGGTTATAGACCCCGACTACAGAGGCATAGTGAAAGTCTTACTTTTTAATTTTGGTGGGGAAGATTTTAAAGTTAAGACAGGCGACCGGATCGCTCAACTTATTTGTGAACGTGTGGGATTCCCTGCAGTAGAGGAAGTATCTTCGCTGACCTCCACGGGTTGGGGAGCGGGAGGTTTTGGGTCTACTGAGTCGAGTGAGGTAAAGAGCCTGACAGCCATGGCTGAAGAGAAAATGGAGGAGGACCTGGGCCCGCAGCCGGCTGACTGGAAGGAAAACCCGGAGCCCCGAATAGGCACAGACCTGTCACTGCAGCAGCGACAAGAGTTGGCTAGGATATTAGCAAAATTTTCAGACATCTTGCCAACCGTGCCAGGCGAAACCCATATGGTGGCACATGAAATTGTTACCATGCCGGGGAAGATAATTAACTATAGAACAAACACCCCGTCTATTCTCTAAACCAAGCAACAAGAAGCTGTTAATATCATTCACTAAGAGCTGGGTCTCAGAAAAAACCGGTGGCACTTTAGTCATGGACACAAAGCCCCTTAACGGTGCCAGTTTTTACATCAATGACCCCTTGAACGCATATTATTCTGAAAAAGTTCTTTCAATTTTTGTAGTAAACTCTTATAGCAATGTATTCTTGATAAAAATACCAAATGTTGAACGAGAAGAAAATTCAAACTTAGCTTTGTAACATTAGCCAGATGAAAAGGCAATTCCAACGCCTCATTCCAGGCTGCCCAAGCGTTTCACTACAGAAGTTTCTTCAGGGAATTGTCGGTACAGGCTTTTTTATCTTCGCGCATAACAAGCGTAATCAGTGCAGATTTCCTCCAAACATTTCTGTCAAAATTTTCGTGCACAGAACGCCGCGCACGAAAGATAATTAGGGGAAGATAATTAGGCAACGGCCTTATCGGTTGCCGGAGGCCAAAAAGAGGGAGGTTGTAGCCCAAGTGCGAGAAATGATCGGCATGGGTATAATAGAAGAATCAAAAAGCCATTGGTCCAGCCCAATTGTCTTGGTACTGAAGCCGGATGGGACCCTCCGTTTTTGCATAGATTTTCGACAAGTCAACAGTATTTCCCAATTTGACGCTTATCCCATGCCCCAAATTGAGGACCTGTTGGACCGGCTCGGCCAAGCGCGGTACTTGACCACATTGGCTCTCACAAAGGGGTTCTGGCAAATACCCTTGACCCGCGAATCAAAACCAAAGACGGCCTTCAGTACACCGGTGGGCTTGTTCCAATTCCGCTGGATGCCGTTTGGCCTACACGAAGCAGCCGCCACATGCCAAAGGCTAGTGGATCAAGTTTTAAGGCCTCACCAAGAATACGCACTAGCATATATGGACGATTTTATTGTCCACAGCACTACCTGGGCTCAACACCTGCCCAGAGTGGAGGCTGTCCTCCGGGCCATGTGAAGAGCAGGTTTAACGTTAAACCCAGGGAAATGTCTATTCGTTAGTGAGGAAGTAAAGTATCTGGGCCACATGGTGGGAAGAGGAATGGTGAAGCCCCTAGCCAGTAAAATAGACAGTGTAAAGAATTTCCCCCGACCGTCAAATAAGAGGCAGATGCGAAGTTTCTTAGGTCTCATCGGGTATTACTGTCGGTTTATCCCACGATTTGCTGAGGAGAGCGCACTCTTTACTGAGATGCTAAGGAAAAATGCGCCAAACAATATAAAGTGGACCCCAGAGGTGGAGGAAGTATTCACATCACTAAAAGAGAAGCTCTGTAAGGCTCCTGTACTGCGAGGGGTTGATTTCGGACTAACTTTTATTGTGCAAACCGACGCTTCGGAGACGGGGTCGGGGGTAGTCATGTCGCAGGAATTTGAGGGGGTAGAGCATCCTGTCACATACCTCAGTAGAAAATTATTGGGATAATGGGAACAACCACTTTCATTTATTTGACCCATTACGGCCACCGGGATGGTATGTATGGCAACCATAATGTCATGATCGTTCCTGGTGTATCAATTTTAGAAATCACATTTGCTAGAGCTTGAGCTTCTTTTGTATGGCGTCACTCAATAGTTGATGGCAGCGGCACAGGTCTGCTTGCCGCTCTTACGGAGTTTTACAGTGTGCAGATTTGCTGCTGCAGAAATATCAGGGATGATTTGTACTACACTGCACTGCCTGTGTGTACTTGTTAATCTTTGGGGAGTCAGGTTATGTATGATCTCTAGCAAGGGTTATCATATAATTTGACAGTTGACTCAGTACTTGGCTGCTCCTAATGCTTCTGCTGCCGGTGTGTCTCTTAGGGGCGGTGGTATTAGGTGAGTGGGAGCACATTAACCTATGGGGCCTATGATTCCACAGTTGAGCAGTTTACATTCATCCTGACTGCTTTGGAATACTGGATGGATGTGGACATAATTGAGAGAACACCTATTAGTTTGTTTATTTTTTAGTGCATACAGTAATGTGTCCTGATTTTACTGGCCTGCTTATGGACACACATTTTTGTTTAGAGTGACTTTGGGGTCCTTTTTGGTGAGTTTCTTAGATACTATTATGAGTTCAATTGGTTGTATTTGCATGTTGTTATGTTATATGTGGGGTCTATACAGGGGACAGATACTGATTTAGCCTTGTGCTGCTGTGGGACCTGTCAGACGGGTGCCTGAGTGAGAAAGTTCACAGTCTTGGCAAAAGCATATATTAATATGATTTGCAAGGGATTGTGGGAAATGCAGTCCATTCACACCAGACATAGCAACTCACAATAATTAGTTGTGCTTGAGTGTAAAGCCAATAAGATATTTATTTATGGGGTTATTTCTCCCAACACAGATATGCTTGGTAGCACATAAAACAGGATACTTAATTTCAGTGTTAAACTTAGAAAAACAAAATCAGGAAAACAACAGTTGAACTTGTCAGGCAATCAAATCAAAAGAATAAAGACCTGGTTGGTAACAAACTGGTCTTTTCTGTAGGCTTTAGCTAATATTCTCTTAGCAGTGCATCAAACAACAAGCAAACCCCACAAAGAAGGGAAAAACTGTTCTTTTCAGGTTAACTTCTTATGGCAAAATTCTGTTTTCTTATTTCTACCAGAACTGACAGGTTGCTTGTTCAGACTCACTTCTCCTTTTCTATAGCTCCTTCCTGAGCTATGATAAGCTTCCTTATCACATACCCCCTGCTTAAGTTATTACGGACTGGTGTAACTGGTGAAACTTCTTCTCTACAGTCCGTAATACGGGAAAGGGCATCCGCATTCTTGTGTAACTTCCCAGCACGATGTTCCACTTGAAAATCAAATGACTGTAAGGCCATGTACCAGTGTGTCAACATGGCATTGTGGTTCTTCATTTGCTGCAACCACTTAAGTGGGGCATGGTCTGTGACCAACTGGAACTTTCTCCCTGTAAGGTAAAACCTTAACGCCTCCACTGACCACTTTATAGCTAAACATTCTTTTTCTATTGTGGAATACTTTTGTTCAGCCGGTGACAACTTCCTGCTCAGGTACATCACAGGATGCTCCTCCCCTTCATGACACTGGGAAAGAACCACTCCTAGCCCTACATCCGATGCATCTGTTTGAACCAGAAAGGGTTTCCTGAAGTCCACCCCTTTCAGTACCGGTCCTGTACACAATTTTCCTTTTAGGACTGAAAATGCTTTTTCAGCTTCAGGTGTCCACTTTAGCTGGTTTGGACAATTCTTCCGCAGCATATCCGTGAAAATTGCACTTTTCTCTGCAAATTGCGGTATAAATCTGCGGTAGTATCCAATAAGTCCCAAGAAAATTCTTAGTTGTTTCTTTGTTGTTGGAGGGGGAAAATTCCTGATGCTATCTACCTTACTCACTAGAGGTTTAATTTTTCCTCTTCCCACTAGGTGGCCCAGGTATTTTACCTCCCTATTTGCAAAGGCACACTTCTTCGGGTTTAAAGTGATTCCCGCTTGCTTCATGGAGCACAGGACTGCCCTGATCCTCTTTAGATGCTCCGCCCAGGTGTTACTATGGATTATGACATCATCCATATATGCAAACGCATAATTTTCGTGGGGTCGAAGTACCTGATCCACTAACCTTTGGCAGGTAGCTGCCGCTCCATGCAGTCTGAAAGGCATCCTCTTGAACTGGAAAAGGCCAACGGGGGTGCTGAACGCTGTCTTCGGCTTTGACTCCCTGGTTAGAGGGATTTGCCAATATCCTTTTGTCATATCAAGGGTGGTTAAGTATTGAGCTTGTCCAAGCTGGTCCAACAGCTCTTCAATTCTTGGCATTGGATATGCATCAAAAACTGATATTGCGTTTACCTGCCGGAAGTCAATACAAAATCTTAAAGATCCATCAGGCTTCGGCACCAGGACTATGGGGCTATTCCAGGGACTCTTTGACTCCTCTATTACTCCCATATCCAACATCTCCTGGACTTGTGCCACTACTTCCTGTCTCTTGGCTTCAGGCAAACGGTATGGCCTTTGACGAACTAATTTCCCAGGTGGAGTTATTATTTCATGGGCAACCAAATGTGTCTCCCCAGGTATGGGTGTCAACACATCTGGGAATTCTTTAAGCAATTTCCTAATTTCTTCCTGTTGTACCACTGTCAGGTCCTCACCTATTTGGGGCTCTGATTTTTCTTTACAATCAGATACCTGGGGTCCAAAATCTTCCTCTTCATTCACCTCCCTCTCTCGGGCACAAGTGGCAGCTAGGCTTTTAACCCCTTTGACGTCAGTAGAACCAAAGCCTTTGGTTCCACGCTCAGAATTTTCCAGGGATGTGACCTCCTCCACAGGTGGAAAACCCAGTCTCTCACAGATCAATTGGGCAATTCTGTCTCCTGTCTTCACGTGATAATCATTCTGTCCAAAGTTAAATAACAGAAATTTAATATTGCCCCTGTAATCGGGATCAATTACTCCTGCACCCACATCGATGAAATATTTAAGGGCTAATCCGGACCTTGGGGCTACTCTCCAATAGCATCCAATAGGTATTTCCACTTGGACACCGGTGTCAACCAGGGCTCTCCCTTGGCTAGGTACAGTCACATTTTCTATACTGCACAGGTCAAACCCAGCATCTTGAGGGATTACCCGCTTAGGAGCTTGGGCCTTCTCTGTGACCCTATGGTACTTTAAGACGAATGTCTGCTTTGGGGTAGCTTGGTCTTCTGGACTCTTAACCATCTTTTTAGCTGGGGTCTGAGGACTTCCTAATAAAGGCCCGGGAGCTATTACCATTAATCCTTCTCCCTCCTTCTTTCCTAGTCCTTCCACTAGACCCTGCTTAAATCTTGGCCAGTCTCTTCCTAGAACCAAATCAAAGGGTAGCCTAGGCACCACTGCTAACAGAACTTCCTCTTGTTTCCCCAGGCACTTAACCTTTAGCCTATGGGTGGGATATGATGTTGCAGCACCATGAATGCATCTGATGTGAACTTGGCTTTCAGGGGTTCTAGGCACAAATCTTTCTTGGGCCTCTATTCTCTTCCAAAGCCTTTTTGACATCATACTCTGGTCTGCCCCAGAGTCTAACAAAGCATTTGTGGTAATTCCCTGCACATCAACCATCAAAAGAAATCCTTCTTTGGGCTGTTTTAAATCCACACCCATTAAGCTAGTGTGTGTCTGGCATCCCTTTTCTAAATGTCCCCATTTTTCACACTTGAAACATTTCTTTCTACTCCACTGTGTCATCTGGTTTGGCACAGTACATTTATTTTCAGAAACATTTTTAACTATTTTCTTTTCTGATACAGCACAGCTTGCCTCAGCACCTATCTTCAGAGGGCCACCAATTCTATGGCAAGCCTGCGTGGCTTCCAAGAATCTCTCTGCAGCATGGCTGCCTCTCCAAGATTTTGGCAATTTTTCTGTATAAGGAAAGTGTGCAAATCTTTAGGCACAGCAGACATAAATTGTTCAAGCATAATAATGTCTAATAACATTTCTACCGTCTTTTGCTCAGGCTCCAACCATTTTACAGCTAATCCTCTGATTCTCTGACTCAGAGCCCTGGGTGTTTCATCCACTCTCAATGTAGTAGCTCTAAACATTCGCCTATACTCTGAAATAGACAACCCTAGGTGATCTCTAATAGCAGCCTTTGCATCCTTATAATTCAAAGCCTGGGCTGCTGGCATTGCTCTATAAGCTGCAAGCGCCTCTCCAGTTAATGAGGCTGCCAGACTTACTGCCCACTGGGTCTCTGGCCATGCTAATGCTTGTGCCACTCTTTCAAAAGACTCTAGAAAATCATCAACATTATCATCTGGAGTTAGCTTCCCAAAACTAAATGCCCCAATTCCCTGATTGAGTCCCACACTGTCCACATGTGGTGTACCAGTATTTACTGCTGGTCTTGCATCTGGTCCACTTTGGTTCTGCAGTTTAACTAGGGCTTGCACCAGTTCAAGCACTGGTCTCTGCTGGTCCATTAAGGCTTTCATAGCAGTGTCCTGAGCCTGCTGTGCTAGCTCCTGTTGCCTGCTAAACTGGGCTAACAATACAATGCGCGGCGTCTTTTCAAGTCACTTCGAGTCATATTAGTGCAACGCGGGCAGCAATTATCTAATCCTCCTGAGGAAACTCCTTCGTGGAGTGAAACGCAAATAAGGTACCGGGAGAAGCGTTGAGGCGCAGATGACACGCAACTTAAGCTAAGTCTTTTATCTATCACTTGAAGTTTGGGTAGAGGGGAAAATTTGGAGCAGATGTTAACCACACAAAATTTTGAAAAAAAATGAGAAAGAGCCCAGGAAGGTTGGTGATGTAACCAGTGCGCTGTTGCTTTATCAAATAAGCATTTCATTCAAGCACGCTATGTTGGTTTGAGACCTCCTGGTGATGTGGTTCATTCAGATGAATTATCTCGATAATCATTTTGAAATCCAAGTCTCTTGACCCCTTTGGCACTAAATTACTAAAAACAAGTTGATAGTAGATATTTTGAAGATTCTATACACAGATGAAACGTAACGTTTAAATGAAGAGCTTATCATCAAATAGAAGAGTTTGCTCACCACTGAAGTTAAAGTTTTGAGTGGAGTGTTTTTGATTGCTAAACTGGGCTGCCATCCAATCAGCTAGTTCCCTTGGATCCATCTTGATCCCTGCAAGAAAACAACAACCAAAAAACCCCCACAGTGCACCACCTTCCAAACAGGTGTTTTTTTTTTTACACTTTTTTTTTTCAATTACCCCTGTGCCTTACTCCCATCCACCACTAGACATGCCCAGGTACTTGTTACCTTATGACAGTGATGAATCCAGCTCTGCACAGGGTCTTTTCCTCCTGGAACAGCTACCTGGAACAGCCACCTCTCCTCCAAAGTGCAGTTGAGGGAAAATCTTTTCTTTCAGCTTTTAAGCTTGAACTGTCTTTTCCTTCAGACTTGAGTTGTAATCCTTAGCAAGTAAATCCCTTTGCGCAAAAGGAACCGAAAAACTACGCCATTTGTCAGACGGGTGCCTGGGTGAGAACGTTCACAGTCTTGGCAAAGGCATATATTAATATGATTTGCAAGGGATTGTGGGAAATGCAGTCCATTCACACCAGACACAGCCGCTCACAATAATTAGTTGTGCTTGAGTGTAAAGCCAATAAGATATTTATTTATGGGGTTATTTCTCCCAACACAGATATGCTTGGTAGCACATAAAACAGGATACTTGCTTTCAGTGTTAAACTTAGAAAAACAAAATCAGGAAAACAACAGTTGAACTTGTCAGGCAATCAAATCAAAAGAATAAAGACCTGGTTGGTAACAAACTGGTCTTTTCTGTAGGCTTTAGCTAATATTCTCTTAGCAGTGCATCAAACAACAAGCAAACCCCATAAAGAAGGGAAAAACTGTTCTTTTCAGGTTAACTTCTTATATCTTCACACATAGACTCAGAAGTGATTTCCTCAGAGCTCACAAGCAATTAGGTAAGGCTCAATTGCTAGCAGTTATCCAGCTGAAACCCCTTAGCTGGCTTGCTTTCTACTGCGTGGCTCAAATCCTACTCAGGAGCTTTTCTGAGTAGATTAAAGAACAAGTTTGTATTTCTTTGTGATGGTTGTTGTACTTTGTAACAGTAAATTACCAAAGGAGTTTAGACAGAGAGCAATCCATGTATTCACAGCCTGTATCTACAACCCCTCCCCCTTCTTCAACAATCATGGGTTCAATATCATGGATTGGCACAGAGGAATTTCTCAATGGAGCACTCTCAGGAGAATACTTGTTTCCCTGCTGTCTTTCAAGGGTATAGCTAGGGCATAGATCAGTGTTCATACCTGAGCTTCCATTGCTGTTAGAGTTCCTCTCTAAATAGCCTGGCCAGTATGTAGTCCAGTTCTTATGTCCAGCCTTCCAATCCATATCCCTGGACACTGGATCTCTCTTCACATACCTTCTGGCACGGGTCCTAGGGTCCCTTCCAAGTGCAGCCGTCTCCCTCACAGGTACCGTCTGGAGATTCCTAGCTCTGCAGCACCACTCCTCTGGTTTTCCCCAGTCCAATGGTGTATGCTGGCCTTTTGAATGTCTCCCAGTATACGTACTGCTCTGGACTCCTTTAGACCTCCCAAATGCTTTTCTCTTCTTTCTTCCAAAGGGTTTCTTGCTCTCTCTGTCTGTCCGCTCTGGCTTCTGCTTCTGATGATCCTCCAGATGATGAAGATGTCCAAGACGAGGATCTCCAAGATAAAACTGAGGATGTCCAAGATCAAGATGAGGATAATTCTCTGTAGAATACACTCTATCTTTATTCTGCTTAGATGAGTGTCCACCCCAGCACAGCGCAGCTGTGCTGAATCAGGCCCTGCCCTTTGAGATGAGTGCTTGGGGATTACCTCATAGCCCTCCTGATTGAACACACGTTTCCTCACTTCAGCTCCTCTAATGGCTGCTGGAAACCTGGTGCATTCTGGGACTGGTAGTCTTTTATGGCAAAATTCTGTTTTCTTATTTCTACCAGAACTGACAGGTTGCTTGTTCAGAGTCACTTCACCTTTTCTATAGCTCCTTCCTGAGCTATGATAAGCTTCCTTATCACAGACCCTTTGGATTTTTTTCTAAGTCCTGCCTTTATACCACGTTTCTGCTGGTCTCCTTTACATGACTGTGGCGCCTAGGCTGGGAGTACATGGATTTGATCTGTATGGACGTTATATATCTCCACTGCATCCTATGCCCCTGTTCCGCCCTTCACGTGCACGATCTGAGATCCATGTTTTCACAGCATGTACATACACAGTGTCTGCTTTATGGTATACTGATGTAGACATGTTTGTAGGATATTCGTGTCCTGTGCACATCCACGCAGCTTATTCATGTTTCAGAATGACCCCCTTTTCCTTCTTTGTTGCCAACGTTTGCGTTCCAATCACCCATGACTATCAGGATATCCTGTTTTCATGTTCTGTCAATTTCAGCTTGTACTTGTTCATAGAACTGATCAACTTCATCCTCTTCTGCATCTGTTGTTTGGGCATATATCTGAATTATAGTTGTGTTGAGGGGCATTCCTCATAGATGAATAGAAATTAAGCATTCACTGATTTCACTGCATTTCATTATGGTTTTTGCAAGTTTCTTCTTGATTATAAGCACCATTTTTCTTTGTCTTTTATTTCCAGCATAGTAGACCATGTGATTATCAGATGCAAAGTGAGCAGTCCATTTCAGTTTACTGACACCCAACAGATTTAGTTGTACAGGTTCCATTTCGTTCTTGACCACCTCCAACTTCCCTTGGTTTATGCTTCACATTTTCCATGTCCCAATATGTAAGACATCTTTGCAGCTTCTGACTCTCATTTCATGCGCTGCTACATCAGCAGTCAGATGTCTCGACGGCCTTGATCCATCCACATCATAAATGCTGGCTTTACTCTGAAAAGTCTTCAGCTCCTCCATAGTAGCCAGTTCACTGTCTTCCAACCTCGGGGTCTCATCTTTCAGCCCTATAGTGCAATTTGTTTTGTTGTGACTATCCATTGGATTTTCATGCCAAGATACAGAAGTAGATAATTCTAGTGCTGTTGCTGTTGTCACAGAAATATGATCCTCTGCTGCTGCCCAGACGGGTGACTTGTCTTTTATTTAAGGGAGTTTTTATATCGCTTTATCATTTAGTTAAAGTTTTTTATATTGTAACTTGAACTTGGTAATGTACATTAAACAGGGACATTGATAACTTGGATTTTTATTTATTTATTTAACACATTTCTATACCGCACTTTCCCAAGTATCAAGTGTGGTTTACAATGAACAGTAAATTATATGGTATGTGGAAGTACATACCTAGTCGTTTTACATAAAACAGGTAGAACTATTTACAAGTAACAATATAACATTTGAACGGTAAAAAGTTAGAACGTATTTACATTATGGGTACTTACAAATTATATCATCAAAATTGTGATGGGTAAATATATTTTGTGTGTTTTGTAGTATTGTGGTATGGTTGCTAACCTGTGCAATGGAGGGTTAAGAGACTTGCCCAAGGCCACAAGGAGTGCTAGTGGGAATCAAAAGCCAGTCTCTTGGTTCCCAAGTCAGTGCTCTAACCAATAGGCTACTCCTCTACCCCCTTGGTCTTGGTCTGGCACCTCAGCTGAGACCTATCCATCTTGGGAGACCCTGCCAGTAGTTAAGCTACTGATAGCTTAGCTCTCAGCATCACTAATGCACTTAAGCCCTCACAGCATGACAAGCTGCAAACCAAGTGAGGGGGCGTGGAGGTTCATCATCAATGTTGCTGCTAGCACAGGTGCACTTAAAGCTGCCTCAAAGGATAGCATTCCTGTTAAGTATGAATGCCATTGCCGGGCTTTAGGGTATGAATCAGAGCAGTACATGCCTTCAACAGATAGCACATGACTGTTGCTCATACCATGCACTGATCTTTACTCTCAAGATGCAATACCTGCAAAAAACTAGCATAGCTAAGTAAACATCCCCCTAAGACAAGCTTAAACAAGAAAATTAAGTACAAACTGAACAAACAACTTTTAAATCTATTAGAATGCCAGCACTCTATACACATTATTGAAACCTCAAATAATCTTTGTCAAGCTGGAAAAGGAGCTACACTAATTTGAAATGAATGGGCACCATATAAATTTGGATTAAATTCTGCCACATCAATTTGTTTTAAAGAGTTACAAGCTGAAATTTGGTAAATGGAGATATGTATTCATGAATCAGCCAAAATTTAGCAACTAACAGGCCGATATTCATAAGCATTTATCTGGTTATCCGCGCCTACCAACCAGATCAGTGTGGGCCAGTGATATTCAGCAGTGCTAATTGGATAGCATCACTAAACATTTTCTTCGACTTTCTCAGCACTATATGTGGTTGGAGCTAGGGTGGAGTTTGGAGTTTTCAAGTTAGTGATGATAGTCAGACCGCTAATTGGATAACAGAGTGAATAAAGTTACAAAGCAGGCCTATGTGTTTTTCGTTTTCTGGATAGCAGCTCATTATCTGCATCATCCAGATAGTGCTGTGGTCATTAGTGGATATCTGGTCTCATTTTTAAATGCCACAGCTGGTTCTTAAGAAAATGCCAACCATATAATAGAGTTTAAATATCAGGCACTCGAGGCTTAGTGGCCAAGAGTGAGGATATGCAAAATGCTGGACAAGTCAAAATGCCCATTGCTTTCACTGCCCAAAAGAACCTGATCTAGACTGATCTCAGAAGCTGTGGAGGGCTGGGCCTGACTGTAGTTGATGACTGCCTAGGAATATCTAGACTTACTGAGCAGAAGGAAGTCCTGGCAATCTACTTCTGGTCGCACCTTGTCAAGAAAACTCAGGGATTTGATCACCAGGAGCTTTCATTGACTTCTGCAGCTGGTGCATCACTTCTCCCAGTCTCAGCATCCAGCTTCCTATTCTCCCTGTCTTGGCACCCCCTTCTCCCAATCTTAGCATTAGGTTCTCCTTCTAAGAGCCCAAGTACCTTTTTCTCCTAATCCCAGCAATCACGTCCCCTCCTCCCTGATCCAGCAACCTCTTCTTCTAGTCCCAGCCAGCACTCTTTTCTCTCATCCCCAGCATCAGTCCCCTTCTACTGTATGTTCCCCTACCATCTGCCAGCATAGCCCCCTCTTAACATTGTCAATCTTCTGTCAACCTCCAGTCTCCTTCTCCTAATCCCAGGACCAGCCTCCAGCTCTGTTCTTCCAGACCCAGCTTTAGCTCCCAGACTCCTACTTAAGCCTCCAGAGCAGCTGGAGCTTGTTTCTTCACATCTGCCGTTCAGTCTGCCTCTCAGCTTTCTGCCTCTACCATCACAAATTAAAATGCAAGTAAAGGTACTTCCTATATTTCACAAGAAATGTATGTTCTTGCGGTGCTGCCACACAGAGGCTGGGAGGCAGGCTGAGTGACAGGAGTACAGGAACAAGCTCCTGCCATTTTGAAAAGAATTCCAGAGCTGGGCAAGTGGGTCCTCAAACAGCCCCTGGCAGTGTCTCACTCCAATGATGTTATCTGGCAGCAACACTGGCTGCTTAGTGATATCTGCAAAGTAGGCCACAAATGACCTTGTTTTGGAGGTTTTAAGGCACAATAAATTAAGAGATAGGTATCCCTGTCCTTTTGAACATTATTTTTTAATTATAGAGTACAATTTAAGATGCAGTATTTTTCTGAACATTATGCAATCAGGGTTCAATCTATTTGGCCATTGCTGTCTAGTCAAGGAGTATTGCTTTTCTATATCAACATGTACATTGTTACAAAGATTAAGGCAAGAGTTTTCTCTGATAACACAGGTCTGCAAAAAAATTTTTTTCGAGAGCTCTTTTGGTTATTCCACGTAATCTTTATGTTTTTTGGTGCGCTGAATCCGAAAATGACCTCCATTTTGTCATAGGACATCACGTTTCCTGACAATTTAGGTAACTATGTTAAATAAGGCAATACCTCAAAATAAATGGAAATAGACATAAAATTAAAGTTTTATTACAATATTTTCATGAAAATCCTTTTTTGAACTGAAATGAGCTCACCTACACACACTAAACTCGATTCTTCTTCCTTGTGAGGCTCCTCTTGGTGCATTTATGCTTGTGAGTAGCATCTGGAATGTCTCTCTGAAGCATCCAACAGTAGTCTGCCATCATTGTAATGCTCCATTTTCCCTGGTATCTCCTTTCCATCTCTTTAATGTCTTGGTGGAATCGTTCACCTTGTTCCTCACTCACAGCTCCCAAATTTTCAGGAAAGTAGTCAAGGTGGGACTGGAGGAAATGCACTTTCAAACTCATCAGGCAACCTAAAGCTTGAAATGCTTTCAGCATTCGTCCGACGATCTTTTTGTACTGAGGATCTTTGTTATTGCCTAAAAATTTCTGTACGACTTCTTTAAATGCAATCCACCCTTCTTTTTGAGGATCCGTCATGGTATTGACAAACTCTTGATCAACTATAAGCCTTCTAATGTCTGGTCCGATGAATACACCTTCCTTCAATTTTGCCTCCGACAGGCCTGGAAACTTGGTGACCAAGTATTTGAAGCATTCTCCATCTCTTGGAAGTGATTTTACGAATTGCTTCATCAATCCCAATTTTATGTGGAGAGGTGGTAGAAGAACCAATTCCAAGATCTCGTAGTTTTCCTTAAAGTGTACGGAATGACCTAGAGGTATGGAAGCGTAAAAACCATTGTGGAGTAAAACTGCTTTGAGACTTCTTTTTGAAGAATCTATAAAAAGACGCCATTGCTCTGAATCATATTGGATTTTAAATTGACCCATCAGACTTTTGACATCGATGCAATAAACCAACTTGTCTTCCTGGGCGAAGTAAGGAACAAACTCCTTTTCACGATGTCTGAACCATGAAGATGACACTCCTGGCAACAATAAATTCCTGCTTTTCAGCCTTGATCCGAGTAACTCAGCGGTATCTTTGGGAAGATTCAAGTCTCTTACCAAATCATTCATCTCCTCCTGAGAAAACAATTTTGGTCTTGTATCGTCTTCAAAGTCAGAACTTGATTCGTCATCTGGTTCAGGTATGACTTCACCTTCATCGGAGCTAGGTATCTCTTCCAAGGTAGCAGGGGGCTTGGGTACTGGTATATCTGTGCCATGGGGGATGGGACGAATTGCCGAGTGAAGATTGGGGTATGAAATGGAATGCTTCCATTTGGAATTAAACCCTTTCACATCGCATGAACAAAAGTAACAGTCATCACTATGGTTCTTTTGCTCTTGCCATGCCATAGGAATCCCATAACGGAAAGATTTTTTCTTACCCTTGAACCAGTTTTGGAGGTCCTCAACACACCGTTTGCACACTTTATGAGGCGCCCGGACTTTATCTTGATCTCCAATTTTTAGTCCAAAGTATCTAAAGTATACTTTTTTTGGCCGGGCACTACAATGTCAGAGCCATTGCCCTATGCCCTGTCTGATGCATCCAGGCCAGGCCACCCTGTCCAGGCTATACCCACAGTACCTTGCTCCTCATTATGCACATTGGCAGGCCAATACTGGCAACAGTGCTAGCAGTGTGGGCTGAGGAAGGTGTTAGCAGCCACCACACACTGGATAGACAGACACACACTCCCCACACCTATGCCAGCATTGTGCAAGTATAGAGTTGTTTGGCAGCCCTGGCCACCACACCAGTCCAGGGCACAGTGCAGGCATGGCTATGGTACGCAATACTGCTGGGGTCACTCCCCAGGGTGGTAAACACTGTCAGACACCAGACCTGAAGCACACTCCACAGACATTAGAAAGGTTGCTATGATGCAGCTCAATCAGCAAATTGTGCTTAACTTAGGACTTGCTATCTGCCAGTAATCATAGCAACCTTTTGATTGATGTGTACCGTATTCCCAGGTTTAGGGTGGCATTGCTAAGGTATGCAAGTGCTAGTATTGGGAGATGCACACAGGGCCCAACATCCTGCCTCTCCAGGAGGCTTTGGATAATGGAGCCTGTGGGTGCGGGTGTGTCTGCCCCTGTTGGCTGCTGCTCTAGGGCAGAGGTGCCGAACTCCAGCCCTGGTGGGCCAAACACTGTTCGGGTTTTCATGCTGTCCCTAATGAATATGCATGAGATGCATCTGCATACCATGGGGGCGGTGCATAGACATGCAGCACAGCCATATTTATTAGAGGCAGCATGGAACCTGAATGGTGTTTGGCCCTCCAGGACTGCATTTGGGAGACTCTGCTCTAGGTAATGCACAGGTTTATGGTGTCTGTGCTCTGTAGGGTAAAATATATGTGTTTTGGGCATGTTTACGTTATCTGCAATAAAAGTTCTGTCTGTATTACCACGTTTTAGTAGTGGGTAAAATATGGGGATTGGGTTGGCATGAACCACAGCTGGGACTTGAGCTTGTGACCTTCTGCTCCTGAACATGCTGGCTGTGCGTACTGCACCACCGTGTTGCTACCGGAACAGTGCATTCCCTGGGGATACCATGACTGTTCGTTAGACGGGGCCTGTCTGTTGCAGTGCATGGCACCCACCTACACAGGGCTAGGCCATGGTCTGCTCTGGGCAGCTGCCACTGCCCCCTCCACCACCAGTACACCTCCGCCACCATGCTGACATGCCCTTCTGCTGGTGGTGCTGGTGGTGCGCAGTCTCAGGCCATCCAGTGTGTGGGTAGGCGACTGCCTATGGTGCAGGTTCTGGGGTAGGGGTGCCTGCATAGCTGTCCACGCTCCCCTCCAGCACCGCCTGCCAATGTTCTGTGCCCTTGGGGGTACCTGCTGGGTACTATCCCCTGTGACACTGTGGGAAACACACTCGTGGCCATGTTGGGCCTCATCAGTTGCTGTCTGGCTGCTGTACAGTTTCAGCATTCCTATGGGCCACCTAGGCATCACCCTGGTCCGCACTGTGGCCCAACTGCACCACAACATGTGCCGCCTGCAGCCCTCTGTGTCCCCTTTTCCAGCATCTGTCCAGTTGCCCATTCCGACATGCCCGCCCTGCTGTTGTGGAACATGTGCACGCCATAGGAAACCTGTCCAATGGAAAGGGAAAACCCTGATCAGCGCTATTTCACTGTGGGATCATTCACCTTGTATGGGGACAGAACATAGACCCTTCCAAAATTAATAACTTTGGAGCTTTTTTGGTAGTGTTTTTTGCTGTTTCCCATTAATATCACTATTGGCCAGCTTGGTTATGTTTGTTTTACATTTTCTTCTAGTCATTTTCAATGTTTATTTGCCATTTTGTTCCGTGCACATGTATCAAACTTATCACTTTTATGGGTTTCCCTGCTGTTGCTGTACATTGCTGACGGAAATGGTTTCTTTTCCCTTTAAATCTGCTCTAACGCCAGGGTTTCACTGGCGTTAGTTTTCAGCCCCGGATTCCACAGCGTTAGTGTGCAGGGAACCTCTCCCCTCCCACTCTCCACCCATTGACCCTCTCTCTCCGCCCCTGGGGAGCCTTCCTCCGCCCTCCGGAAGCCTTTCTCCGCCTTCAGCGCTCGTTATCACCCGGTAACACGCCTTCATCGGGCGATAAGGTACCTTATCGCCCGATAACGTCGCCGGGCGCACATTAAGACGGTTTAGTAAACATACCCCATAGTTTCTTAAGCTACTGAAAACCTGGCTTTTCCCTTAACCTGGTTCCTGATGTATTTGGCTGCACAAAGTGGAAGTACTATACCAATAATAATTAGGGATATGCATTTGTTTGAAAAGAAATGGGAAATGTCAATGATATTTCTCGTTTCATTTTGCATCATTTTCAAATAAAAACAAAACAGGAAACACTGAAATTTTTGTCATTTCCCATCTTTCATTCATAGTGTGCACTACTAAGCAATAATGTGCACTATTAACAAAAGATGAGATGATTAAAAAAACCTTTAATCAATTAAAATAGAAATGAAGCAAAACTAATTCTTTAGCCTTCACACCCCTTTATCTTTATCTTTATTTAAAACTTAATATACCGCCAGAACCGAGGCATATGGCAGTTTACAATAAAAACAAAGGGAATACTGCTGAAGAAGGAAATGGAAAAGGAACGCCATTTGTTGATAGGAAAGGGACAGCGTTAGAGGAAAGGGACAGTAGGCTAATAATAATGTGGCTTGGCAACTAATGATGGCTGGACAATTACAGGGTTGGTGCAACAGGATTAATATTCATTTTATGGTATATTATTAGCAAATGTGATTTTTTTTACATATCATCTAGGGTGGCTTCTTTTTTTAAAATTGGGAAAACAATTTTGAAATTCTTTATGTAAATAATTAAATCCAGTAGATGCTTAAAAACTCAAGACATGAATGGGGCAGTGAAAGTCTATAATGTGGATTAGTGGTTACCATTCATGGATATACAAACAACCACGCAAAGGAGTACAAAACTGAATTACTGAAGTCAGCTTAAATATCTCTTTTGCAGCTCGAGAAAAAAGGCTGCCAGTAAGTGACCCCCCAGATATTCGTTCATTGGTGCTGCTGAGAAATTTTGTGGACCACAGGCCTGTATGATTAAAGAAGTTAAGGAAAGGGACTTGTTCATGATGAAATAAACATCTGCTCAGACGCTGAGTAGACTTCGGTTGATTACAGTATTTTATAGGACAAACATTTTTTAATTGCCTGGATCGAATGCATTATTCTTCTAGTAGGGATATGCAAGTCTCCAAACAGATGGACGGGGCCCCCCTTATCAATGATTTCATTACACCCATTTTATGTACTGCAACAGCTGTGCCATGGTTTGCGAAAAAATATTTACTTGAGTGAGTTTTCTCTAAGTATTATGATTAGGAAGTTTAGCTAAAATACCCAAAAAAGATATGATGCTGCATCTTTTCTTCACTTTTCATCATTTGGAGTGGATTTTTTACAGTAATTCAATTTTAATGTTCTTTGTTTTGTATAGCTATTATATAGGTTATCCCATTGACCTTAAGATAACAAAGGACATACTAATGGTACCTTAAGTCAAATGATTTGGAAGGTAAATTTAAAAGTCATTTATGTGCCCAAAACAGAGTTTTGTGTGTAAAAATTGATTCTTTAAAAGTTTGTCAGGTTTGAACTTACCATGCATTAGGTGCAAAAATTAACACGCGGTGAGTGCAAAGCCCATATGGTAAGTATTGGGGACACGGCCAACATCTACCCTGCAGTTACAGCACAGGACAGATATTTACCAGAAGGTAAATACATTGGCAGGCAACACAGCAAGTTCCTTTCCCCCCATCTGCTAATGTAGTTATTGTGGCCCACCGCAGAAAACACCCTCACAGATCTCTCGTGGGATATATAAGCCAAGCCAAAAATATGCTTGTAGATTGTAAAATTGCTTTCTTAGTTATCATGCCTTTTTAGTTGTTGTTTTACAATCTCAAGCAGTGGGGATAATTTTACAAAAGAACATTATAGGTACAAAGCAATGCATGCCTTCAAGCCATCCCAGTAGTTGCTGCATTTTCTTGACAGTGTGACCAGAAGTAGACTGCCAGGCCTTTCTTCCCAGGAAATGGAGTGTTAAGTGACTTGCCAAAGGCCACAAGGAGTGCTAGTGGGAATCCAGCCCTAGTATGTTGGTTACCAAGCTCTTACCACTAGGCTACTCCTCCACTAAGGGCAGTTTTTTTCAGTCTTTTTGATATATTCTTTTTTGTGGACATTATGGAAGTAAGTTCATAAAGTCATTCTCATATTTATGTATCCACATAAAAAAACTGACCTGCCTAGAAATAGGTGTTTTGGCATGCAGATGTGTATTTGTCCTGGAGGTCATGCCATGGGCATGGTCAGAGCAGAGCATGAGAGGAGTTTTCACATACACGCATCAATTGTAAAATACATAAATCAATGCACACATGTGCTTAAAGTACATGGGAACATATACACCTGCTCAGTGGCAGGCATAACTCATCATGCCTACATTCATTACACATTCTTTTGACTTCATAAAATATCAGCAACATAGGTGCCTATTCATGACTCCCTATTATAAAATTACCCTCTGCATCCATAGAAAAATCTATCTAAGCTCACAAATTGGTTGAATGTGATTGCAAGCTATTTGCATGCACTTTAACAGTTCAGGTACCCAAGCGAACCAATTGCAGCTCACAAATGCAAAGTGACCAATATTTTATAAGAGGTCATTAGCACATGTATGTGGTCACATTTACACATTAATGACCAAAATTAATTGCTTATAAAATTACCTTCACAATACATATCTAAAGAATTAATCCAGTATGTGAAACAAACATAAAAAAGTCTAAAAGTATGTGGGCATGGCAGCTCATGATAGCTAGCATGCAGGATGTTCCAACTGCACTTAACACCACCTTAAAACTACCACTAGGCATTACTGACACCATTTTGAGAGATATTGGACCATGGCAGAAATGGAGGGAGACTGTTCCTGCTTCATCAACAACTATGACTACCAGATAACCCTGGGTAAGATCCAAGGGGGGGGGGGGGTGGAGTAGAGGGAGAGTTGGGCTGGAAGATTGTTGGAAGGGGTCTGTTTGTGTTTATTTTGCGGGCAGGGAGGTGCCACAAAGGGTTGGTTTTGCTTTGCCACTGGGGGATGCTAAAGGGGGGAATGCTTTGTGGAGGTGCTGTTTGGGGAAGGGTATTTGAGTCATTGGGTAGGGACTTGGTAGGGGAGTAGCCAATTGTGGGATTTGTGGCTTGGGAGAATAGATTGGCACTTGGAGGGGCAAACATTGCAGTCACATCTGCAAAGTCATTCTTTTTTTCCTTGGCATCAGGACTGTGTTCCCTGCCTCGGCAGGTAGTGCGAGAAGTCCTGGGCTAACTGCTAAGGCAGAGAACAGACCCCTATATGAAGTAAGTGTGCCCCCTGCATTTAATTCACTAGCTCCGCACTTACCACAAACACTTGCTGCACTTTAGTAAGCATGCCCCTATGCGACCAAAATTATCTGTTAGAAAAGGAGCTTCATTAAAAAAATTCCAAGTCTAGCCTGAAAAGTTATCAATTTAAGCAGAGAGAGGAAGACAATCATCAATACTTGGAAAAACGTAGAGAAGCTAGGAAAATAGTCAGGAAAGCAAAGTCACAAAAAGATGAAGAAATAGCTAATGCAATAAAAGGGGGGACAAGGCATTTTTCAGGTATGCTGTCGAGAAGAGGAAGTGAGTATTGTCAGACTCAAGGGGGAAGTGGAGGAATATGTAGAAGCTGAGGAGGATAAAGCAGCATTGCTTAACAATTATTTTTGTTCTTTGTTCACAGATGAAGAGCCAAGAGTAAGACCTCACACACCACAAATAGGAGCAGAAGGGAAGGAGATCTTGAATGATGTTCAAAAGAGTGTGTTCATGAGGACTAGCTAAACTAAAAGTAGACAAAGCAATGGAGCCAGATGGGATACATCCGAGAATATTGAAGGAACTTAGGGACATTCTAGCGGCTCCACTGACTGACCTTTTCAATGCTTTTTTAGAGTCAGGAGTGGTCCCAGAGGACTAGAGAAAGGCACATGTGGTCCCTTTACACAAAAGCAGAAATAAGGATGAGGCTGAGAAGTATAGGCCAGTTAGTCTGACCTCGGTGGTGAGTAAATTAATAGAAACACTGCTAAAACAGAGGATAGTGAGGTTTATGGATTCCAGTGGATTGCAGAATCCGAGGCAGCATTGGTTTACCAGAGGCGGGTCTTGTCAGACAAATCTGACTGATTTCTTTGACTGGGTAACCAGAGAGTTGGACAAAGGGAGAGCCCTAGATGTGGTGAACTTAGATTTCAGTAAAGCCTTTGACACTGTTCCACAAAGGTGATTTATTAATAAACTGAGTACCCTAGGGATGGAACCTAAAGTGACTGATTGGGTAAGAAATTGGTTGAGTGGGAGGCGACAAATGGTACAGGTAAATGGAGCTCACTTTGTAGAGAAGGATGTGACCAGTGGTGTGCCGCAGGGATCTGTCCTTGGTCTGATTCTTTTTAACATCTTTGTTAGTGATATTGCAGAAGGGTTGTCGGGGTAAGGTTTGCCTCTTTGTGGATGATACCAAAATCTGCAATATAGTAGACTCCCAGGAAGGAATAAATAACATGACGAGGCATCTAGCTAAACTTGAAGAATGGTCAAGAATTTGGCAGCTGAGATTTAGGGGTATGTTTACTAAACGTGAATAACGCGCGTAGTATGACGTTAACGACCGTAAGTGCAGTGTAACGCGTGTAAACACGCGCCAACGACCGTTAACGTCGTACTACGCGCGGTAACCGCGCTTAACGATCGTAAAGCCCCGCGGCGCGTTAAAACAGCGCAGAAGGTGGAGAGTGGGCGGAGAGAAGGGGTCAATGGGCGGAGAGTGGGCGGGGAGAGGCTCCCCTCACACTAACGCGCTGAATTTCTGAGCTCAATTCCAACGCGAATGAAAACCTGCCGTTAAAGGCATTTAAAGGGAAGAGAAACCATTTCCGTCAGCAATGTATAGAAAAACCGGGGAAACCCACAAAACGTGAGCAGTGTGATACATGTGCACTGAACAAAATAACACATAAAACGTTAAAAATGACCACAGGAAACATTTTAAAAAGCATAATACAGCTGGGCAACAGTGATAGCAATGGGCAACAAGGAACAACACTGCCTGGAAAGCACCAAATAAAAATGAAATGATGTGTGGAAGGGTCTACGCTTCACAGACCCTTTTAAATATCATTTCATTGTAATGGATTGTCCTGGGAGTGTTGTGTAATGTTTCCCAATGATATCATTGTTGCCCAGCTTGGTTATGGGTGTGTGCCCCTTTTGTGAGGTATTCTCTGAGGTTTATGTGCACCGTTGTCTGCATACAAGGTAAATGAGGTCACAATAAACCTGTTGCAGAGCAGGGTTTCTGACTCGTCAGGCCGGTTTAACTAACTCCAGGGACTGCACTGTCTCTGTGGCTACAGTGTGGTGCAACAGACACAGCCAGTGCCTGTAAGACCAGAGGGTCACAGGTTCAAATCCCATCTGGGGCTCTTGACAACCCAGACCCCATAGCTTTACCCACTACTAAACATTGATAGTAAAGACACACCTTTATTGCAGAGAACATACGCATGGCCTATATTTTACCACACCAGAAATAGGCACATTACCGTAAAGCAGAGTTTCGCAAATGTAGTCCTGGAGGGCCCCACAACATTCCGGTTTCATGCTGCCTCCAATAAAGATGCCTGTGCTGCATAGCTATGCACCACCCCCATGTTATGCAGATGTAGCTCATGCATATTTATGAGGGACAGCATGAAAACCCGAACAGTGTTTGGAACACCAGGACTGGAGTTGGGGAACTCTGCCGTAAAGCAGCAGCCAACAGGGCCACACACCCACCCACAGGCCCCATTGGCCAATGCCACCTGGAGAGGCAAGAAATTGGGTCCTGCCTGTATCTCCCAATACTAGCAGTTGCATACCTTAGCAATGCCACCCTACACCTGGGTATATGGTACACAGCTATCAAACGTTTGCTATGAGAACTGGCAGATATCAATTCCTCTGTTAAGCACATTTTGCTCATTGAGCTCCACCATAACAATCATTCTGATGTCTGCGGTGTGTGCTGCAGGTCTGGTCTCTGACAGTGTTCACCACCCTGGGGAGTGACCCCCCAACAGTCTTGTGTACCATATCCATGCCTGTACCATGCCCAGGACTGGTGTGGTGTGTATGGCTGCTGACCACCTCTATAGTAGCACAATGGTGACATCGGTGTGGGGGTGGTTGTCTGTCTATCCAGTGTGTGGTGGCTGCAAACACCTTCCACAGGCCACACTGCCAGCAATGTTGCCAGTATTGGGCTGCCAATGTGCATAATGAGGAGCAAGGTACCATGGGTAGAGGCCGGACAGGGTGGCCTGGCCAGGGCGCATCTGCACAGGGCATAGGGCAATGACAGGCACATTGTAGTGGCCGGCCACCACCTACACAGACAGGGTGACCTCAGTATGTGCTGCTGAGAGATCACTCTCACCCTGACTGTGCAGTGACCACAGCATGGCTAGGCACCCCCATAGTGCTATCTAGTATTTCTCTCATGTGATATATATGGGTTGCCTTATGGGGCCCTGTCACTGATTTGACTGTGTATGCTGACATCCCAGTTCTGGGTGCAGGCATCTCCACTGGGCACTAGCAGACTATTTGCAGCTGGTATGTGTTGTGATGGAGTGGCTTGCAGGGTGCAGTGGCTGATGGCTTGCACCAGGGGAATATCAGATAGTGATGGGGTGCAGCATGCCATATCTAGGCCTAATGTCTGTCTGCTATTGTGTTCTGGATGTGTACAGAGCTGCATTGACTGCTCTGTGGGGTGTGTGTGTCCCTCAGCAGGACTGGGGTTGATGTTCCCCTCTATGTCCACCTTGCAGGGAGGTAGATGTTGTATCTTTTGATAGGAGACCCTGTTTGCCGCCCTGGGGGAGGGAGTGGTGGTGCATGGGCCCTCCTGGGGGGTCCATGGGGCTACACCTGACTGATACAGACAGAGATGTCCAAGGTGTTACTGCAGAAACTACCTGTCTCACACTATAACACTGCTGTGGACCTGCACCATGGCCTCTTTCAGCCATGGACGTTGCTGTGGACCTGGTGCTTGGCGCCTCACTGCACCCTCAGGGTGAGCACAGTACCCGCACGCTGTGACGGTGTGTGGCCACCCTGTGCCGGTACAACACACGGTCAGTACCCCCTTACAGGCCGAGGTGCTGTGGGGGTGCACATGGTCGCTTCCCCCCTACCAGGCCGAGGTGCTGTGGGTGTGCATTCCCCATCTTGTGTTTATCTGTGGACAGCTGATTTGCATGTGCAGTGCATCATGGGTGTGACTGGCGCAACCCAACCCTGGGGAATCCAGCGCCTGCTCACAGGCTTTGATAACCCATAGGCCATCCCACGTACATCTGTTAGCATTGTGCATAGGTGCAGGACACCCTACCGAGTCTGTCATATATGATACCCACACAGGTAAAAACACACATACCCACGCACGATTGTACGCGTGACGCTACGCTACGCGCGACGCTACGCACACCCCAACGTACATTGTTACACACACTGCGAGGGTCTCTTTCTGTATGGAGTACTCGACGTAAAGGAAAACATGCCCTCTCACAGCACACTGGGGACTCGAACCCATGCTGCCTGTAACAGTGGTCAGTACACTAACCATTGTGCTATAGCTCTGTGTTAGTGCTCTGTCTCTGTACATCTTCCTACGATGTATGTCCGCAGCAACGCACGCACGTACGCCCACAGCAACACATGTGGCCACGCCCCCAGCAACGCACGTGGCTACGCACCGAGCAACGCACGTGGCTGAGCAGCAAAGGCATTTGGAAGAAATGGCATCTATGTCGAGGAAGCCTCCCTTCAGCCAGCGTGACATATACCTGCTGACAGAGCTGTTCTGCCTCCGCCAGCAGAGGCTCTTCCCTGGCTCATCCAGGAGGCAGAACCTGGCAAGGGTCAGGAGGGCCTGGGAGCGCCTGGCCCATAGGTTCAACAGGAGCTCAGACTACCCACGTGAGGTAAGTGCATGGGGACAAGTCCCCCAAATGATGAGACAAAACAAAACACACCCAGTAACGTCAGCACAAATACACAATGCACTGACAGGGAATAGCAGGTGCTGACACATCCTGCGGCTAGCAAAGTCTGCCACACACCCCTGAAAAAGGCACCCCTGCCCCAAGGGGGTAGCTGCAACCATGGCAGAGCAGCACCACAGATCACAGAGGTATGGTATAGGGTGCCTTTGCAGGCCAGGGATGTCCCCCATCCACAAGACACCCCAGTCCCACCTCTCAGGCCAACAGGAAAGGAAGGGGGTCTGCACCATGTCTCCTTTAACCAACACATTTGCAAAATGCATCCTCTGATGCTGCAAGCCCCAAATGAGCGCATCTCTCCCCCACCCTGCCCACTGTCTGCTGGTGCCTTCTGTGATCACAAAACACAAACCCCAGCTCCAAGCAGATATAGGCCCCACATGAGGGCAACTCCCCTCCACCCTGCCCACTGTCTGCTGGTGCCTTCTGTGAGCACATAACACAAACCCCAGCTCCAAGCAGATGTAGGCCCCTAAAGGGGTCCCCAGCACCGACCCTGTTCCCTGGGAAACAGGCCCTGTATGGGATCACAAAGGAAAAACCACAGCCTAAGGGCATCCTAGTGAGGACTGTAGGTGACAACCTCCCACCCAAAATGTGGCTGATTGGCACATGCAGATGTGTGTAGGTGGCACACACAGCTGTGATGTGTTATGTACGTGGGCCGCACATACAGTGCACATGGTGCACCGACCAGGGTGATGTGTGTGTGGCCCACACATGGGGCTGTCACACGTTAACGCAAGGGGGCATGAGCGCCCACCCAATAGGGGCAGGCGCTTGTTGTATGCAATGAGAGTGGTAGATGCAGAGGCAGGGACCCACCACGTGTCCCCACGGTAGCTAAGGGCAATGTTCGTTGTCACCCCTACAGGTGGAGGACCTTCGAAAGAAGGCTCGCGAGCTGAGGGCCCGGTACCCCCGCTTCATTGCCAGGGTGCAGCGCGAGAGGATGGCACAGCAGAATGGTGAGTACCGCGACATGGACATGTAGGGGAATGAGTGGTGGAACCACAGGTCCACAGTGACAGGGGAAGAGGATGTTTCCCCAGGGGATGACATGTGTTATCTCTCCCACAGCTGATGCACGTGCAGCCAACGTGGACGAGGGGCCGGAGGAGCCCCCAGACGTTGCGGCCCGGGAGGGAGACCAGGAGCAGCACGAGGATGAGGATGGCGGACCAGAGCGGGGAGCCGAGGATGGGAATGAGCGCGCATCCCCACGCCATGATGAGGGGGAGGAGGGGGGTGATGATGGGGGCCAGACGGGAGGGAATGTGGGGGATGCTAGGGAAATGGGGACTGATGGTGTGGAGCCTGGGGAGCAGGATGAGGAGGGGGGGGATGTGAGTGGAAGGGAAGAGGAATGGGGGGAGGTGGGAGGCAGGGAGAGGGAGGGGGAGGCAGGGGGGGAGGGGGATGGGGTTGTGGGGAGGGTGTTGGAGGCAGGGGGGAGGGAGGGGATGTCCAGCGGAGGGGGTGGGGCGAGGGCAGTTCCCCAATGGCACGCTCCGCCACAGGGCACTGGGGGCACCAGCCACCTGCCCCATGATCAGGGCGCGGCAGGCCCTCTGGACGTGTGCCTGCCACACATGGCCGCAGGCAGGTCTGCTGTCCATGCAGCCACACAGACACGGGGAGATGTGTGTCTGTGCGGCTGCATGTGCGGCCTGCGCCTGGCTGCAGCTGTGCGTGCCCAGGCACAAGCCCAGAGGCAGTTCGCCCTAATCCAGGGCCAGGTGCTGGCAACCCTGTCCATGGTGGCTGACCGTCTGCGGGAGCGGGATGACCGCCCTGGCCGTTCCGCAGACGGTCAGCCACCATCCAACAGGGGTCCCCAGGGTGTGTAATGTGTGGGGACACATGGCACACCCACCCTGTGACGCACCGTGCCATTGAATGTCCACCACATTGGCCACAGGGATGGGAGCGGACACTGCAATTTGCAGTGGCATGCGTGTTTGGCCATGCCGGCCATCAACTGACAGCATGGGCCATGTCAGCCGGATGTCACGTGTCTGTGTAACTGTAAATAATGTAAATATGTTTTAAAAAAGAGTTATAAATGTTGGTTGAAACATATGTACCTGTTGGTCAGATGTCCCTCATTGCCTGATGACAGTGGTGTGCGAGTGATGGGTGTGGCAGTGGGCACTACTGGGGCCAAGGGTGGACATCGAACAGGTAAGGTATGTGGCGTGGGCACCCCCCACAGACATGTCACAGCTACATTGCTGTGTGGGTGGCCCACCAAGAGGGGTGGGGAGTGGCGTGCCTGACTGACGTGCAACAGCATGTGTGTTGGTAGGTGTGGGGCAGACAGCACAGAGTGACAATGGGACATATGGCGGGGGGAAGTGGATGGCCTGTGTATCCTATCCAGCCGTGTCCCATATTGGTGGCCTGTGGTGGCAAGGGAAGGGCGGCTGAGGTGTGTATGTACCGGTGGGGTTAGGGGGGAAACACAGAGGGTGCACCCAGGGCCGGCCCGTCCATTGAGCAGGAATGTGTTTTGCACAGGGCCCAGCGTTTCGGGGGGCCCCGCGCAAAGAACATTCTTCCCTTTCGTAATTGGTAGAAATAAAATAAAAGTGGCCGCTGCTGCCGCGGCGGCGGTATGGTGTGTCCCGCGGGGCTCCCTCTGCCCGGCGGGACTCTCCCGGCGCGGCTCAGCCCCTCTCTGCCGGCTTGCAGATATGCGAAGGGAGAGAGTCTCCCTTGCGTCTGTTAAGCCCGCAGGGGCAGATGGAAGATTTCCCATCAGCACCTGCGAGCTTAACAGAGACGCGAGGGTGACTCTCTCTCCCTTCGCGTATCTGCAAGCCGGCAGAGAGGGGCTGAGCCGCGCCGGGAGAGTCCTGCCGGGCAGAGGGAGCCCCGCGGGACACTCCATGCCGCCACCGTGGCAGTGGCAAGCGTTATTTGGTTTTTAAATTGCCATCAGCCGAGGGGGGGGGGCCGGTAGGACTGGCAAAGGGCTAGGGAGGGAGGGGGTTGAGACTAGCAATGGGCGAGGGAGGGAGGGAGGGAGGGAGGTTAGGACTGGCAATGAGGGAGGGAGGGGGGTTAAGACAGGCAATGGGCTGGGGGGGGTTAAGACTGGCAGTGGGCTGATGGGGGGGTAGGACTGATAATGGGTTATAGGGGGGCTAGGACAGAAAATGGGCTGATGGGGAGGGGTTGGGACCTGAGGTGGGCTGATGTGGTCAGGACTGGTAATTGGTTAAAGGGGGGGCTTCAACAGAAAAAGGGGTGATGGGCGTTAAGACTGGGAGGTGATTGACGGGGGCTCGGACTGGTAATGGGTTGGGGGGTTGCTAGGACTGGAAATGGGCTGATGGAACAGCTAGGATAGGACTGGTAATGGGCTGAGTGGAGGGGAGCTATGCCTTGACATGGGCTGATGGTGGGGCTAGGAAATGACTAGAAATGGGCTGATGGGGGGGGGGGGGGGCTAGGATTGACAATGAGCTGTGGCACCAGTAGTCATGGGTTCAGACCCACAATGGACTCCTTTTATAGGGGTGTCTGCCGCATTATATCTTTTACATACGCAGGACTACTACCAGCGACAGCCTCTCAAGCGTGATATTACCGTAATGAGCGTCATAGGGTGCGCCATGTGTCACCTTATCTGGCTCCCTTTATGTTCCCTTATGGACTGCTCTATGGGGGACATTTTGATGTGCCTCTGTGGACACTCCACTTTATAGTGTGGCCTATGTTGTGCGTTATGGAGTGCCTTCTGCAGCAACTTTGTGGACACCACTGTGTGGGTGTGTTTGCTAGCAACCTTGCAGCACATACATGAAAAATAATATAGGGCCCTCACTCACTATCTGATGTGTGGGTGTGTTTGCTTGCACCCCTCCAAAAGGAAACAAATAAATGCCCCTTCCCTCACTGTATCATATACAGGTTACTATATCAGCCAGCCTTCTGCATCTGGTACCCTGGGGACTCGAACCCATGCTGCCCGTATCAGCAGTCACTGCAGTAACCATTATGCTACAGCTCTGTATGGGTCAGGTATGTCTACGAGGCTTCTTATGCTTAACGCGCGGTGACTCCTCTAACGCGCCAGGTAGCGCTCGTTAGTTCTGTACCGCGCGTTAGATCTTCTGTTGTCCCGCCCATCTCCTTATTTGGGGGTTTGTCTTCTTAACGCGAATACTAACGCGAACTGCACTAACGCGATTTAGTAAACATCCCCCTTAATGCTAAAAATACAGGGTCATAAATTTGGGCTGCAAAAAATCCAAAGGAGTTATTCAGTGTAGTGGGACCTGGGCATGATTGTTTCTGTTGATCTTAAAGTGACTAAACAGGTATAAAAGGTGACGGTGAAAGCTGGAATGGTGCTTGGGTGCATAGGGAGATGAATGAACAGCAGGAAAAAAGGGGGTGATAGTGGCTCTATATAAGTCTCTGGTGTGACCTCATTTGGAGTATTGTGTGCAATTCTGGAGATCACACCTTCAAAAGGATGTAAACAGGATGGAGTCAGTGCTTAGGGTGGCTACTAAAATGGCTAGTAGTTTTCATTTCTAAAGCATATGAGAACAGACTTAAAGATCTTAATATGTTTACAGTTAGAGGAAAGGCAGAATAGAGGAGATATGATAGAGACGTTTAAATATCTCTGTGGCATAAATGCACAAGAGGAGTCTCTTTCGATTGAAAGTTGAGGGGGCATAGGATGAGACTGAAAGGGGATAGACTCAGGAGTAATATGCTGGAATATTTCTTTTCAGAAAGACTGGTAGATGCGTGGAATAGTCTCCCAGTGGAGGTAGTAGAGATGAGGACAGTATCTGAATTTAAGAAATCATTGGTCAAATACTAAAGATTTCTAAAGTTAAAAAAGGGACTACAGAATTTTAATATGGAAGGGCAGACTAGATAGGCCATACGGTCTTTTTCTGCTGATATGTTTCTATGTTTAAGCAGGGATATTCAGCAACTTCAATGAATAACATTCATTTAAGTGGTACTGCTCAAATAGCATGCATAAAGTTAAAAGGATATTTTAACTTTATGTGCTTTTTTAGTGAATTTTAAGCCCAATAGTCCAAAAAAGCTAAGCAGCTAAATTTAAGCTTCTAGATTTGTGCCCCATTTTCAGTTGAAAATCAGTGCTAAGTTTCTAACTTTTTTCCCTGCCCTAAGTCAGCCCTGTTTCTGTCTACTTTTTAGGCTCTTTAATTTAGGAGAAAAGTAAAATTTGAGGAAAAGTTTATGCACTCAGCTCTAAGAAATTTTCAAAAATGCCAGTCTAGGGCATAACTCTCAATGTCAAGTGCATAAATTCTGTCTCTTGGGCTGAAAGTAGTGACACTGAAAATTTGCAGATAAAATTAAATGGATAAGATACTGATTTAACATTATGCAGTAAGTCAGTGGATGAAAATATGTTTATCTACCTGCTAATGCTTTGGGGTTGCGATGTATTTCATGCTCTCCTCCTACATCCCACACCACCCATCCCACAAACCACTCTTCTACCACATATCTTATACTCCTTTCACTCACCACATAGCCTACTTTCAGCTGCCATAAAACCTATCCCCAGATATACACAAACATACCGAGACATGCACATACCACTCCGCCCAACATATATACCGCACATGCTACACATATACATATCCTGCCCCCAAATACATACACACACATACAAAGTCACTCATCCATCCACTCACACACACACACACACACACCTATTTCTCCCACATACTACCTCTACGTGTCCTGTCCCAGATTTACATGAACAAATACACATCACACCTGCCAACATACATGCACATATTCTCATTACATATACCACAACCCTTCCATACACAGCCCACATCACCTACCCCACCCATTATCCCTGTCCCAGATACACACACACACACCCCTGCCCCAGAGACACACACGCACATACCCCACTGAGACTCACAGAACCATAGCACACAACCCCCCCAAACACAGACTTCACCCCAAGATGCACACACATCGCCTTCACCCCTAACACATATGCACATATACTCCAGACACATACTATGCACCCCCAGATAAACACACACACCCTACTTTCCAATACACATATGTCAATATTTGGAGTTTACATCATCTGCTATTTTAATATTTGGCACAGTATGATGCATTGCCATCTCTATTTCTCTGGTGTTGCACTGCATGCAGAGTCTGGCTTCTTGGGATTTCAGTTTAATTTTTGTCTACATATTTCTATTGTCAGTTTGTGGTAATTTGCTCCATACTTGGTTAGGGTCTATCTATGTTTAGAACGTGTGACTAAGTCCAGGTATTCTGTTCGCAGTGAGTCTCTGTGTAGGGATATGTAGTAATACAACTTGTTTCCCTTTTCCTGGGTAGGTCCTCATTGGTGCTGTTAAGAAATGGTAGATTTTTCTATCCAGACTGACTTTTGTAGGGTTTTGTCTTACTTCACAATACACCTGGTACTGGAGAAGTTGTTGTTACTGTCAGATGTTTCTTGTATGGTGAGTTCTACAGGAAAATGTCCTAGTTGTGTTCTGGAGGCAGTGAATGAAAAATTACAAGCTAAAATATTACCATAGAAAGCTAAATATCATAATTTTGTGGTGCTCCTTTCATTTGCAAAGCAATACAACCTGCAGATCTTTCCAAATTTATACCATGAATGTGCCGTGAGAAAACCTCACTCATTGGCCTTCAAGCTCACTCATTGGAGAGGTAAATCTCACTCTTTGGGATGGGTCACCCTTGGCATTTCTGGGCTTCCACTTCTCAACAGGATTGCTTACATCAATGACTTTTAGGAGGATATCAGGAACAGAATTTTCTTTTGTGTCAGTGATGAATTTGATCTATTCAAAAGAGGCAATGTTATTAATGGTCCTGGAGCTCACTGTTGCATTTGAGCTGGTAGATTATTCACTTTTGTTGGAAAAAGGTAAGGCAGCAGGATATTGGAGGGGTAGTTTTAACTTGGATTTACTCTTTTCTTGAAGAAAGAACATTTCAGGTTCAGGTTAATGGGATGTTGTCTGGGAAGAGGAGAGCTTGTTGTGGAGTACCACAGGGCTGATTACTCTCTCCACTTCTCTTCAACAGACTTTGGGTGAATTGGTTCAGCCTTATGGATGTTCTTTTTTTGCATATGCTGTTCTTTCCACTAGGTCCATGTCTAGCAGAAGCTATTTCCAGGGTTAATAAGAGCCTGGAAAGGGTTGTGACTTGGTGCAACAATAGTTTACTGGTTCTTAATCCACAAAAACTGAAGTTTTGCTATTTGGAGGGGAAAACTGGGTGAGTTTATCTGGAAACGTGATGTTTGGTGACATTGTTGTATGGCCTAGAGACTCAATTAGGAATTTGGAAATTCTGTTGGCTAAGAATGTGACTTTTGAGGCTCAGATATCAGCAGTTGTGTGAAATGGATTTTTAAAACTTTGGCAAGTTAGGCAATTGACATCTTTTTTCACTACATCCACTTTGGCAGTATCCAGTATGGCAGCTTCTCTGTTGGCTTGTGGAAATATGGTGGTGTTCGGTAGGCATTGATGGAGCTATATTGGCTGCCTATTCAATAACTCGTACAGTTCAAGGCTTTGGTGTTGACTTTTACATTGCTGCAGGAAGGCAGGCCTTTTATCTGAAGGACAGTATAACTTGGTATGACTTGCACAGGCTTCCACGATCAAGCCAAGGGAAGCAATTAAATATTCCTACTAAGGGGCATGTTTACTAAAAAGCGCTAATTTGCGCGCCGCAAAATAGCGCACTAAAAGCAGCACTTAAGTGCTCTTAAACGCCCCGCAAACGTGCGATGAAGCCCCGCACACTTGCGCGTCACAGTAACGGGTGCCGTACAAGTACGGGCCCGCAAATGTCCGATAGAGGCGTGGAAAGGCTAATGGAGGGCGGAGGAAGGCCCCGCAGGGGCGGAGAGAAGGGGTTAATGGGCGGGGAAGGGGAGGGGAGAGGCGCCCCGCACATTATCGGTGCTGAATTTCCAAAAAAAAATAGCGCGAGTGAATCACTCGCTGTAGAATGCATTTAAAGGGAAGAGAAACCATTTCCGTCAGTAATGTACAGCAAAACCGGGGAAACCTGAAAAACGTGAGCAGTGTGATACATGTGCACAGCCCAAAAGTGGAAATAAAAATAGAAAAGGACCACAACAAAAATTGTAAAAATAGGAAGTCAGATGGGGAACAGTTATAGTAATGGGCAAAACCAACAAACACACCCAGGAAAGCTCCAGCAAAAAGAAATGTTTTTTGGAAAGGTGTACGGAGCGGAGACTCTTCCAAAAACATTTCCTTTTTGTTGGAGCTTTCCTGGGAGTGTCTTCTATGGTTGCCCATTAATATCACTGTTGCCCAGCGTTGTGATATTGTGTCCCCCATTTGCCGTGGTCATTTCTGGGGTTTATGTGCACGTTTGTCACCAGACAGGGTGCATGTGCCCACAGTAAAATTGCGTACAGCAGGGTTTGTGACTCCATCCTGCCAGGTTTACTACCTCCAGGGGCTGCACTGTCTCTGTGACTATAGTGTGGTGCAGCGGACAGAGCCATTACCTCTAGGACTAGAGAGCCAGAGGTTCAAATCCCAGCTAGAGCACTTGCCAGCCCAGTCCCTATATTTTACCCACCACTAAACAAAGATAGCGCAGACACCCCTGTATTGCAGGGAACATAAGCATGGGGGAAACACCCATATTTTACCCAACACCGCACACACACCACAACAATGGGCATTACCTACAGCCAAGTCCCCCAAATGCAGTCCCGTACTGCCACATTGCAATCAGGTCATCTTCTTTTTCTGAGAGAAGCTCATGCCAGCATGTTGGCGGACGAGTACATGTGGTGCAGGGGGCAGTGGCTGCTAGCCACAGAAGACAGAGGCCTAGCCATGTGCAGGCTGGCACAGTCCACTGCAACAGACAGGCCCTGCCGGATCCACAGGCATGGACGTTCCAGGGAATCCAGCCAATCTGTGGCTACACGGTGGTGCAGTGCACACAGACAATGCATGCAAGAACAGAAGGTCACAGGTTCAAAGCCCAGCTGGGGCTACTGCCAATCCTGCCCACATATTTTTCCCACAACTACACAGTGATAGTAAGGACAAACCTTTCATAGCGAGGACATATGCAATGGTACTACGTCTATCTTTTACCCCACTGAGCACAGACACCATGTACAGGGGCAGTACCTAGAGCACAATCTCCCAAATGCAGTCCTGGTGGGCCACACACCAGTCAGGTTCCATGCTGCCACTCATACAAATGCCTGTGCTGTATATCTATGCACCACCCCCATGGCATGTAGATGTAGCTCATGCATATTCATGAGGAACAGCAGGAAAACCCGAACAGTGTGATGGAAACCTGGACTGGAGTTGGGAATCTCTGCCGTAAAGCAGCAGCCAACAGGGCCAGACACACCCACACACACACCCACAGGCCCCATTGGCCAATGTCTTCTGGAGAGGCAGAACATTAGACCCTGCGTGCATCTCCCAATACTAGCACCTGCATACCTTAGCAATGTCACCCTACACCTGAGGTATACGGTACACAGCTCTGAGACGCTTGCTAGGAGTACTGGCAGATAGATATCCATACGTTACGCACATACTGCTAGTTGACCCCATCCGAACAATCTGTTCGGTGTTTGCGGTGGTGCTCCAGCCCTTGCCTCTGACGGTGTTTACCACCCTGGGGAGTGACCCCCGGCAGTACTGCGTAGCATATCCATGCCTTGCCGTGCCCAGCACCGGTTTGGTGGGCAAGGCTAATTACCTCCTCAATAGTAGCACCATGATGGCATAGGTGTGGAATTGTGTGTCTGTCTATACAGTGGGTGTTGGCTGCAAGCCCCTTCCACAGCCCACACTGCCAACACTGTTGCCAGTATTGGCCTGCCAATGTGCATAATGAGTAGCAAAGGACCATGGGTATATCTCAGACAGAGTGGACTGACCAGGATGCAGCTGCACAGGGCATAGGGCACTGGCAGGGGCATGGTAGTGCCCGGCCACCACCTACGCAGACAGGGTGACCTCTGTATGTGCTGCTGGGAGATCACTCTCACCCTGAGTGTGCAGTGATGGCAGCATGGCTAGGCACCCCCATAGTGCTACATTGTGATTCTCCCATGTGATATGTATGGGTGTTCTCTTCATGGACTTATCTGCCTGTGTGTGCTGTCACCACAGTTGTGGGTGCATGCATGTCCATCAGGACCAGCCAGCAGACTGTTCACAGCTGGTATGTGTTGTGATGGAGTACCTTGCAGGGTGCAGTGGCTGATGGCTTGCTGCAGGTGAATATCAGATAGTGGTGGGGTGCACCTGTGAATATCCAGGCCTAATGTCTGTCTGATATTGTGTTATGGATGTGTGTGGAGCTGCTTGGACTGCACTGTAGGGTGTCTGTTCCCTAGCAGGACTGGGGGTGATGATCCACTGTGCTGGCATAGGTTGAGGGGAAGCCCTGTTTTGTCTGCGGGGGGGGGGGGCCCACTAGCTGAGCCAGAGATCTCCAAAATGTTTATGCAGCACCTACCTATTCCACAGGTTATTGCTGCTTTGGAGTTCTGTCATGGCCACATTCAGCCATGGCTGGTGTTGTGGACCTGGTCCTGGGCGCAACATCTCACACTCAGGGTGAGCACAGTAACCGCACAATGTGATGGTGTTTAGCTACTCTTTGCCGTTTGTCCACCCACTCAGGACACCCTACCAGGCCGAAGTGCTGTGTGGGTGCACACGGACACTTCCCCCTACCAGGCCGGGGAGCTTTAGGGGTGCATTTCCCATCCTGTGTTCAATCGTGGACAGCTGATTTGCATGTGCAGTGCATCATGGGTACGGGTGGTTCACAACAGCAGACTGTCAGTGAGGTGACATACAGGCTATCTGCAGCCAGCCAGGGGCTGCTTACAGCTGTAGCCCAATGGTTATGTTGCTGCCTGTGCAGCCAGATGTCATGGGTTCAAACCCACAGTGGGGTTCTGTGATAGGGGTGTCCAAAGAGTTATTTTAATTTACTGTACATATGTTGCTGCCAGCAATAACACCCTCAGCGTACTGTACCCATAAGATGCCTCTGAGGGTGCTTTATGGGGCGCCCTATAGGGCACGTTACGGTTGCCAGCCATATAGGGTGCACTATACATTATCCTGTGTCGCAACATACATGCTGCCCTATAGGGGACATTCTAGGGTGCCTTGGCGGACGGTGCACTGTAACATGTGCCTTATGGGCCGCCTTATATTAATATGCTGTGAGAGTGCGTTTGCTAGTAGTTATCACAAAATAAAATTAAAAAGCCTCCTACAGCACTCCACAACATATAACATACTGCCTCAGCTAGCCTTTTTCACTGGCCATTGTGAGGGATTGAACCCCTGGTTCCTGCACCATTGATCAGTGTCTTCACCATTGTGCTGTGGCTCTGGTCCTGTGTTTGTGCAGCAGCGCGCAGCCTTGTAGCCATCGGCGTGCCGTCTTGTGGCGCACAAAATTAACAGCGCGCCGCCATCTTCCGCCCACAATGAACAGTGCGCCACCTCATGCCGTATAAAAAAAGAGTGCGCCGCCTTCTGCCGCCCATAATCAATATGCCTCCTACACCACTTTTGCCCATAAAAGTTGATGCCTCAGCTGGTCTTTTTTGTTGAGCGCAATGGGGGTTTGAACTCATGGCCCCTGCACCATAGGTCAGTGTCTTCACCGTTGTACTATGGCTCTGTTGTTTGGTTACGCAGCATCGCCCCACTTAGCCTTCCCATGCGCTAATGTGGGCCCAGCACATTAGCACGACGCACACACGTACGGTCGGGTTTTTTTCTTTTTTCTGCCTGAACCGCCCACTCCTTATATGGCACACGCACACTAACGGGGACCCGCACAGCAACGGAGTTTAGTAAACATACCCCTAAGTCTGAAGTCCATGACAAATGTTGACGGCAAATGCTTTTATGGTGATCATACCACAGTTGTGGAACAATCTTCCATTACCTCTCTGAACTGAGACTAGCCTTTTGTGTTCAAGGAAATACTTTAAGGTTTTTTTGTTTCAGTTCTAAGTTTGCATTTAAGTGCAAGTGGCATATTGTTATGCTTTGGGGTGCGGTGTATGCATATTGTTGCAATATTGCTATCTATATTAATGTTTTATTTGTATATTATTATTATATTTTATTTTGTAAAGCAGGAATGCAGCACAGAGATTTTTTTTAAATAAATAAATACACGTGGATGCCTGCATTTATACCTGCTGTAAGAAATACACAAACAGATAGAAAGTCGTCTTTTGGAATCTGGAGTATTGCTTGATGCATGGTGCTGCAGTTTGGCATTTGAGCTCATGGTCAGCCTTCCTTCACCTAACTTCCTCTGCTTTGCCCTCCTTTATATTTCCACTTTACCAAATCTCTTTCTCTCTTCTCCTTCCCCTATTCCTCCCCTTTCCATAAGCATCTGCCTCCTATTCTCTATCTACTGTTCTTATAACTCCATCTATCTGCCCTTCTCTCCAACTCAGGACCTCTCTATCTCTGCATGTGTGTGCTGTATGTCTCACTGTGTGGGTCAGTTTGGGACTGGTGCTCGGTCTGATGAAGGGCCTGATAGTGGTTCTAGTGCTGGGGCTAGTATTGGGTGTGGTGAAGAGTTTGGTGGTATCTCTGGTACTGCGGCTGGCACTGGGCATGTTGAAGGGTTCTGGTGCTAGGTGCAGTAAAGAGCTAGTTAAATGTAGACTAGCTGCTATGAGTGGTGTGAACCTGTAGCTCTGTTTGCTTTGAGTCAGAGGAAACAGAGACAACCAAAGAGGAGAAAATACACTCTGAGACTTTAAGACTGGGCATCTAAGTGGCAGATGAAATTCAGTGTGGACAAATGCCAAGTGATGCACATAGGGAAAAATAATCCCATCTACAGGCACAAAATGCTGGGTTCTGATTTAGGAGTTGCCACCCAACTAAAAGATCTTGAAACCATTGTGGATAATACTTTCAAATTTTCAGCCCTGTGTGCTGCGGCTGCTAAAATAGCAATAGAATATCAGGAGCTATCTGAAAGGGGATGGAGAACAAAACTTAAAATAGCATTTGCTTTTCTATAGGTCCCTGATGTGCCACACCTTGAGTATTGTGTACAGTTCAGGCTACCCCATCTCAAAAAAGGATATAATGTATCTAGAAAAGGTTCAGAGAAAGGTAACAAAATGGGTAAAAGGGATGAAAAACACCTCCTTTTTAAAAACAGGCTGTAGAGATAAGAGTTTTTCAGTTTAGATAAAAGACAATGTAGAGGGGATATTATTAGCCTGTTCCTGGAGAAAAAAATCCATAAAAATTATTAGCCAGGTCAATTATTAGCCAGGTCACTTGGTTTGCAGCTTGTCGTGCGGTGAGGGCTTGCGTGCATCAGTGATGCTGAGAGCTAAACTATCGGTAGTTAACTACTGGCAGGGTCTCCCAAGATGGACAGGTCTCAGCTGAGGTGCCAGACCAAGACAAACCACCCTTCTGGGCAGCAGCAGCAGAATGGGATAGTGTTGACAGCGGAGGATCACATTTCTGTGACAACGGCAACAACACCAAACTTAAACTGCGCGGAAAAAAGGCCCGGCAATCTACTTCTGTATCTTGCCATGAAAACCCAATGGATAGTTACAACAAAACAAATTGTGCTATGGTGCTGGAAGATAAGACTCCCAGGTCGGAAGGCACTCAACTAGCTACTGGGGAAGAGCTGAAGACTTTTCAGAGTAAAGCCAGCATTTATGATGTGGATGGATCAAAGCCCTCGGGAAGTCTGACTGCTGATGTAGCTGCGCATGAAATGAGAGTCAGAAGCTGTAAAGATGTCTTACACATTGGAACATGGAACATACGAAGCATGAACCAAGGAAAGTTGGAGGTGGTCAAGAATGAAATGGAACGTGTACAACTTGATCTGTTGGGTGTCAGCGAGCTGAAATGGACTGGCATCGGGCACTTTGCATCAGATGATCACATGGTCTACTATGCTGGAAATGAAAGACAAAGAAGAAATGGTGTTGCATTTTGTCACACAGTGGCATAAAAATTATTATTATTACATAGGAGAGTCCATTTTAAGAACCAAGAAACTTGGTCTAGTGGTTTTAAACTCCAATCCTTTAAAGCAAACAATCAAAACAGAGTGGTAGGGATGAAAAAAGGCTTTTATTCCCTTTACGCATGGGGTCATAAATTGGTCACAACTGAAAATAATGTCCTTAACTTCAGGCACAAAAGAAAACACAAGGTTTAAGGAAACTGTTAACTTCACAGTTGTAGCAGGGCACATACATAACTTCCAGTTTAAAGCACATTTGTACAATTCTTCTGCTCAGCACATAATAGACACTCTGCAGATACCACAAGCCATTCATACGTCCTCCAAAGACTCTGTGCCATGGGAAATGCAGAGAGAGCAATCCATCTCCTCTGGGTCTGGCAACTGTTCCACCAGTTCCACTTGCATCGGCTCAGGAATTGGTATGTCTAATTCTGTGTTAACAGTCTCTGGAATATTGTATTCTGGAGCTTTGTATATTTCCCTTAATACTTTCCAGTGCCTCCGGCCTAGCCTGGAGCGCTGACCACGCTTAGTATTAACTGGGCTTTCTCTTCTTAGAGATTCCACACTTCTTCCACAAGAACTTTTACAGGGCAAAGGTTTCTTTGTAGGAATATAATTCTCATACCTCTTATTACAGCAGCAAGATGAGGAATGTTTTTTCCCTTGGGCTGACTTCCTCCCTTCAGAAGCTTTGTGCCAAGCTTTCCTCTGAAAGTCTGATTCCTCTCTCACCCATGGGAACAGCTCTTCTGGTAAAGGCCTGCTCTTGCAACAGCCCATATCCTGGCTTCTTTGCTCAGCCTGGCTTTTCCTTCCCAGCTGATTCCTCCTTGCTTCTTGCTTGCAATCCGTATAAGTCTTCCCCCTCTGCCAGCAAACAGCTTTCTCTTTCTGTTCCTCCTTCTGGGTCCGTGTCTGTGTCTGTGTCTCTCTCTCTTTCTCCTTCTCTTTCCCTTTCCCTTTAACTTGAGGCAGTGCTTCCTTATAAAGGACTCCTCTCCTTGAGGCTTGTGAAATGTTTGTCATGTGCTTCTGATCAGCTAGGTGTGGCCCTTCAGTCTTCCTGACTGCACTCCTGCTCCCTCTAGCTGGTCCCAGTGAATATTGCACTCTGTGCACATCTTTTCCTTGCTGACAAACAGGTTCACTTCTCTCCTCAGGGCTTTCATCAGCCTCCGCTGCATCACAATTTATAATAAAGAAGAAACTTGCAAGAACTGTAATGAAATACAATGCAGTCTGCGAACGATTAATCTCTATTCGTCTACGAGGATTGCCTATCAACACAACTATAATTCAAGTATATGCCCCAACAACAGCTGCAGAAGAGAATGAAATTGAAGAGTTATATGAACAAGTACAAGCTGAAATTGACAGAACATGCAAACAGGATATCCTGATAGTCATGGGTGACTGGAACGCAAACGTTGGCAACAAAGAAGAAGGCAAAGTAGTTGGAAAATATGGACTTGGCAACAGAAATGAAGCTGGAGAAAGACTGATAGAATTCTGCAAGACCAATGATCTATTCATCTCAAACACCTTCTTCCAGCAACACAAGCAGCGACTGTACACATGGACCTCACCCAATGGATTGTATAAAAATCAAATTGACTACATCTGTCGAAGTCAACGATGAAAAAGCTCTGTAACATCAACAAAGACAAAACCTGGAGCTGATTGTGGCACAGATCATCAACTACTAGTATGCAAACTCAAGCTAAAGTTGAAAAAGAGCAAACCACTCATGAATGCAGCAAAATATGACCTTGAGAATATACCACTGGAATTTAAAGACTGTCTGCAAAATCAATTTGCTGCTTTAGATACAAATGACAGAGCTCCGGAAGAGTTATGGAATGACATCAAGAAGGTTGTGTTGGAAGAAAGCGAGAAGACTCTACAAAAGGTGAAAAAGCAAAAACGGCCAAAATGGATGACGGAAGAAACTCTGAAAATTGTCCAGAAACGCAGAGAAGCTAAAGCCAGAGGAGAAAGAAAGACAATCGCAGAACTCAACAGAGATTTCCAACGTGCAGCAAGACAGGACAAGGAAAAGTACTACAATGACACTTGCAAGGAAATAGAAGCAGAAACTATTAGAGGAAGAACAAGATCGGCTTTCCTAAAGCTACGAGAGTTAAAGAAAAGGTTCCAGCCTCGAATTGGAATGCTACAAGATGCTCAAGGTTCTATGTTGAATGATGTTGAGAAGATCAAGAAAAGGTGGAAGGAATATACAGAGTTTTTATATGATAAAGATCAAGTGGACCAACAGCCGTTTCAACCTATACCTTATGATCGGGAACCATTGGTGATGAAAGAAGAAGTTGAAGCAGCATTGAAAGCCTTATCAAAGAACAAAGCACCTGGCATTGATAGCATTCCCATAGAAGTATTGCAGCAATCTGATGCAGCTGTTACCGTACTTACAAGGCTCTGCCAAGAAATATGGAAGACAACATCATGGCCAACTGACTGGAAAAGATCTGTGTTTATACCAATACTAAAGAAAGGTGATCCAACTGACTGTGAAAATTATCGCACAATCGCTATGATCCCACATGTCAGCAAGATTCTACTGAAGATTATTCAAAAGAGACTACAACCATACCTGGAACAAGAACTACCTGACGTGCAAGCAGGGATCAGGAAAGGGCGAGGAACGAGAGACATCATTGCGGATGTGAGATGGATCCTTGAAAAGACTAAAGAATACCAAAAGGATATCTATTTGTGCTTTATCGACTATAGCAAGGCTTTTGACTGTGTAAACCATGAGAAACTCTGGGCCACATTAAGAAGCATGGGTATTGTCAGACGGGTGCCTGGGTGAGAATGTTCACAGTCTTGGCAAAGGCATATATCAATGTGATTTGCAAGGGATTGTGGGAAATGTAGTCCATTCACACCAGACACAGCCGTTCACAATAATTAGTTGTGCTTGAGTGTAAAGCCAATAAGATATTTATTTATGGGGTTATTTCTCCCAACACAGATATGCTTGGTAGCACATAAAACAGGATACTTGCTTTCAGTGTTAAACTTAGAAAAACAAAATCAGGAAAACAACAGCTGAACTTGTCAGGCAATCAAAGCAAAAGAATAAAGACCTGGTTGGTAACAAACTGGTCTTTTCTGTAGGCTCTAGCTAATATTTTCTTAGCAGTGCTTTAATCAACAAGCAAAACCCACAAAGAAGGGACAAACTGTTCTTTTCAGGTTAACTTCTTATATCTTCACACATAGACTCAGAAGTGATTTCCTCAGAGCTCACAAGCAATTAGGTAAGGCTCAATTGCTAGCAGTTACCCAGCTGAAACCCCTTAGCTGGCTTGCTTTCTACTGCGTGGCTCAAATCCTACTCAGGAGCTTTTCTGAGTAGATTAAAGAACAAGTTTGTATTTCTTTGTGATGGTTGTTGTACTTTGTAACAGAAATTTACCAAAGGAGTTTAGACAGAGAGCAATCCATGTATTCACAACCTGTATCTACCACCCCTCCCCCTTCTTCAACAATCATGGGTTCAATATCATGGATTGGCACAGAGGAATTTCTCAATGTAGCACTCTCAGGAGAATACTTGTTTCCCTGCTGTCTTTCAAGGGTATAGCTAGGGCATAGATCAGTGTTCATACCTGAGCTTCCATTGCTGTTAGAGTTCCTCTCTAAATAGCCTGGCCAGTATGTAGTCCAGTTCTTATGTCCAGCCTTCCAATCCAGATCCCTGGACACTGGATCTCTCTTCACATACCTTCTGGCATGGGTCCTAGGGTCCCTTCCAAGTGCAGCTGTCTCCCTCACAGGTACCGTCTGGAGATTCCTAGCTCTGCAGCACCACTCCTCTGGTTTTCCCCAGTCCAATGGTGTATGCTGGCCTTTTGAATGTCTCCCAGTATACGTACTGCTCTGGATTCCTTTAGACCTCCCAAATGCTTTTCTCTTCTTTCTTCCAAAGGGTTTCTTGCCCTCTCTGTCCGTCCGCTCTGGCTTCTGCTTCTGATGATGATCCTCCAGATGATGAAGATGTCCAAGACGAGGATCTCCAAGATGAAACTGAGGATTCTCTGTAGAATAAACTCTACCTTTATTCAGCTTAGATGAGTGCTCCACCCTAGCACAGCGCAGCTGTGCTGAATCAGGCCCTGTCCTTTGAGATGAGTGCTTGGGGATTACCTCATAGTCCTCCTGATTGAACACACGTTTCCCCACTTCAGCTCCTCTAATGGCTGTTGGAAACCTGGTGCATTCTGGGACTGGTAGACTTTTATGGAAAAATTCTGTTTTCTTATTTCTACCAGAACTGACAGGTTGCTTGTTCAGAGACACTTCACCTTTACTATAGCTCCTTCCTGAGCTATGATAAGCTTCCTTATCACAGTATACCTGAACACCTGATCGTTCTCTTGCGAAATCTCTACATTGGTCAAGAAGCAACAGTTCGAACGGAACAAGGAGAAACAGAATGGTTTAAAATAAGCAAAGGTGTAAGACAAGGCTGCATACTTTCCCCCTACCTGTTTAATTTATATGCAGAACAAATCATCAGAGAAGCAGGATTGTATGAAGATAACAGAGGTGTGAAGATTGGTGGAAGACTCATCAACAACCTTCGCTATGCTGATGATACCACATTACTGGCTGAAAGTGAAGATGATCTGAAACATTTGCTTCTCACAATCAAAGAACATAGTCTCAAAATGGGCCTGCACCTTAATGTAAAGAAGACAAAGATCATGACAACTGGCATAATCAACAGGTTCATCGTTGAAGGAGAAGAAATTGAAATCGTGAACAACTTTAACCTACTTGGATCAACTATCAATAAAGAAGCAACAACCAGTCAAGAAATCAGACAACGCATTGCTCTTGGCAGAATGGCTATGAAAGACCTAGATAAAATTCTCAACAGCAGATTTGTCTCGCTCCATACAAAGATTCGACTTGTTCAAGCCATGATATTTTCAATAACATCATATGGATGTGAAAGCTGGACAGTGAAAAAGACAGACAGGAAGAAAATTGATGCCTTTGAATTATGGTGCTGGCGGCGAATACTGTGTATACCATGGACTGCCCGAAGAACAAACCAGTCAGTACTAGAGGAGATCAAAACTAAGCTTTCTTTAGAAGCTCAGATGACAAGACTTCGACTTTCATACTTTGGACACATCATGCGAAGAGAGAGATCATTAGAGAAAGACATCATGCTTGGCAAGATAGAAGGTCAACGCAAAAGAGGAAGGCCAGCAATGAGATGGATCGATACAATAACAGCAGCTATGGGTACCAGTCTTTCAACAATGAGCCGCCTGACTAAAGACCGAACACAATTTAGGATAGCTATCCAGAGGGTCGCCATGAGTCGACTCCGACTCGATGGCATTTAACAACAACAACAATTAGGGAGAGCCATTGCTCATCTCTGTAAATGAGCAAAGAAACACTGATGTATATTTTGGTATCTGCCGAGTACTTGGAAACCACGCTGGCTACTGTCAGAGAGAGGATGATCTTCTTGATTGATCTTGTTGTGTCTCAACATGGCTTTTCCCATGGTCTTATGTTCTTATGCATTATTTTCCATTGAAATGTTATCCATATAAAGAGCAGCTACAAATTCTAAGAATAATTTGAACCCATGTGTGATGATGAACTGAGCTTGAGGGAAAAAGCTCTGAGTAGTTTTCAGAAAATCCTTGCATTTCTCAATGGTGTTCACTTTAAGGAGAGGGAAGTCAGAGAACCTAGCTGAAAAGTGCCGCAAAGGTTAGGGCTCCCTGAGTCATGCCTAATGACAAAGAGAGCTAATTCATGGAGCAGACTATAAACACATTTCTGAGTCCCCATGGAAGGAGGAAGGGGGAGTAAGGATTTCCCCAACAGTCTTCTGCAATGGGAGTTCTGAGATGAGTTGAAGGTGATTGTAGGGCTGGTGCAAGGGTATTTGTTGTCTTAGGCAAATCTTCAACTATGTGCCTCCTCACCTTCCTGACGGAGCACGGAGCATTCCCCTCTCTATCCCCAGACCTCCCTGGCAAGAGGGTAACTTCTCTAGTATCTCTCTTCTCCTACCCCACTCCCTGCTCCAAGGATATTGCAGGCAGGTGGCTGGTCTGTAAAAATGAACTCTTATGAGCCCTGGTCCATCTCTCGAGTCTCCACCCTTCTTCCCATCTCTGTCACCTCTTGTGACTGCTGCCCTCTATTTCAGTACAGCAATGTCATCCACACCATTGCTGAGCCCTGCTAATTGCTGAGCTGCCACTTGCAGAATGCACAGTCCATAGCATGGTCCTGGCACAAGCACCGTGGAAGGGTCAGTGATCGATGGAGCTTCTACAGTCCTGGAAAGCAGGAGGCTTGCAAACTCATGGGCTGAAGACGCTGTACAGACAGCCTCCCAGCTGACTACACTTTGCTTCAGCTGCAGCACCTGACTCCCAGTCTTGTTCCACCTCTTTACAGGCACAGCACAGGACAGGATGATGTTGCAAGAGAAGGAAAAGGAGATCCAATTGCAGGCAAAGTCACCCACAAAGTTTTCCCTGTGTGCTTGCTATAGCACTGTCACTTGAACTGGGCGTGAAGGGCAGGAGGGCTCAGTATTAATTTATAGGTTTGCCAGTTCTGCTACTGCCCCCCCCCCCTCCTTGGCACTCCAAGTGGCCACCTATTTCTCCTAGTTCTTGTGCCAGCCTTGGGTAGCCAGCACTGGGCTAAGGAAGAAAGCATGACACAGGACAAGGTAGTGGAATTTGGGATAACAAGTGGTGAAAGCATGAACCTTTACTGACAGCACAACAGTAGGCTAAACGTAAACGAGGAGCCTTGGAAATCATCTGTTAGATGAAAATAGCTGCAGGTATTGTCTTAGAGTGGAAAAGCAGCCTTGTGAGACTTGCAAAGATTGTTTTCCTTTACTGCATTTGACGTAGAAGGACTCTGACACAGATATTGAGTAAAATGGCACTGGCTGCAGAAAGGGTTTCCAGATGTGCTGGCAGTTGAAATAGATTTAAAGAGAAATCTATTTTCTTTTTCCTTGCTACAACTACCGCCTATCGCTAGTTCCCTCAAGCCAGAGTAAAGCTATGGGGGAAAGGGAGTTTTGGAGCTGAAAGTGAAACCTTTATTTGCCAGCAGTGGCTGGGTGAAATGTTTGATGGAGAGTTAGAAAAACGCTCTAAGAATTTCAATGAAACAAAAGCTTCCTATTGCTTAGAAGCAGGAAGAGAGCCAGTGTGGCCTGGTCTTGAAAGCCTGTGGTTACGAATTGAAGTTCCACCTGATTCAAAAGATGGTTTCTCATGCCACAAGAATTGTGCTTGCTGAGTAGAAGTAACTTAACAGGATTTAAAGAGACTGCTATCTACTTATGATGAAGAGAAGAACAATAGTGAGAATGAATGGTGATTGTAAATAAAAGCATTTCCTGAAAATAGTTGCAGGTGTATTCCTTGCAGTACAGCCCGAATACAATTCTCACTGGTATCTCGCCACTTGAGGGAGATAAGAATGAGGCAGAATGATGAAGACAATGTTCAGTCAATATATACATTGTGATGTTTGCATGGTAATTTTAAAAAGGAGGTTCAGTCTATATTTGCCAAAATGTTTCACTGTTTTAACACATGCTGATGCAGCTAATGTGAGTTATTAGTAAATAGGTCTCAGTGTATGCAATGGGATCTGTGACCACTAGAGGATTAATTCATGTTATCATATGGTAACATGGTGGTGCCTTTTCATTAATTTAGCCCTTTCTGTGCACTTCTGGATTTAAAAATTAGATGCAATGTCCATAGATACAAAGTAACCACAAACATTGTACCTAGGTGAGAAGTCTGAATGGATTTAATGAGCATAGTGGCATGCACGCTTCTATAAGCCAGTCAAAAGCTTAAAAATGTACAGCTTAAGTCTTAAATGCAAAATGCCATTACCGCTTTAATATTAGTCCCAAATAAGCTGTGCATGATTTTGCTTGTGTTGATTACCTTGTATTATCACAGAATTACTTACGATTAATGTTTGAGGACCTAATACTGCACACAAATTCAAATGACAGAGGGTATTGTGTCTGAGCAAAGGAGGGTAGAAGTTAAAACCAGAGAAAAGGTCATTATTTGTTCTCTGGGGATTGATTAACTATGTCAAAGGCAGTCAACCTGCAATCTCTCTGTCTCTTCAATTCAGTAGGAGGTAATGAAATTTAATTACTGAAGAAATGCAGCTTTCACTGCTAGAAGGAGAGAGGGTCAGCAGCAGCATGCACAGAGAACAGAGCTATGGTGTGTAAAAGTCCTTAGTAATACTAAGGGAAAGGAGAAAGAGAAAGAGAGAGAGAAAGAGAGAGATTGCATGACACAAGTAATTTTTCAATCTCTGTTTCTTACTCTCCTGAATGCTTAGGTGGCATCACTTGTTGATTCCTTTTCAGTAGAGTAATTTCAGATTCTGGTATTTCTCCCTAAAATAAACACCATGGGCCCGATTTTCGAAAGCATTTACATGGGTAAATGCCCTGGTTATTCTTGTAAAGGCCAATGATTGAAATGGTAGGGCTTAGACATTAGTTAGTTGCATTGGGAGCATCTCGCAAGTGCAGCCCTATCCCCTTCACTGAGACCAGTCCTTTTTACCTCAGCAGGAAGGTCAGGAGTCTCCTAAAACCAAAAGATTGGTAGATTCACTTTCCCTTTGTTCAGCTCCCCTCCCCCTAATAGACATTGAAAATATGTTTGTCACTTTGGCTCTTGTCTATTTCTAAATTGTACGTAGTGTGAGAGCCATAACGAGTTGTTTTTGGCTTGGAAGAAATCCAATGAGGCATTGCTCTTGGCAGAACCACTAGAAAAGATCTTTATTATATTACATTGCTAGCTCTCTGACTGGGAGCTCTTAAAAGGGTTTTTTGTATATGTTTTAAAGCAAGGTTACTTTCTTTTTGGTGCTTTAGGGGAACTTTCCTTGAGCACAGTAGGTTGCTGAACTCTAGTAACCTCCTCAGGTTTAGAAACTGCTAACACCTAATCAGGAGTTAGTGGGCCTGATTTCCTGAGTGCAGCTGAGGCCTGCATAAAAGGCTCCAGTGCCCTGCCCTGTTGAGGCTTTCCTAACCAGGGCTCTACAGATCAACAAACAGTAAGGATTTGAGGGTTTGTTTGTTTTTATTATATTACACTGCTAGCTCTCTGACTGGGAGCACTTAAAAGGGTTTTTTTGTATATTTTTTAAAGCAAGGTTACTTTCTTTTTGGTGCTTTAGGGGAACTTTCCTTGAGCACAGTAGGTTGCTGAACTCTAGTAACCTCCTCAGGTTTAGAAACTGCTAACACCTAATCAGGAGTTAGTGGGCCTGATTTCCTGAGTGCAGCTGAGGCCTGCATAAAAGGCTCCAGTGCCCTGCCCTGTTGAGGCTTTCCTAACCAGGGCTCTACAGATCAACAAACAGTAAGGATTTGAGGGTTTGTTTGTTTGTTTTTATTATATTACATTGCTAGCTCTTTGACTGGGAGCTCTTAAAATGTTTTTTTTGTATATTTTTTAAAGCAAGGTTACTTTCTTTTTGGTGCTTTAGGGGAACTTTCCTTGTGCACAGTAGGTTGCTGAACTCGTGGGCTATAACCTAGTAACCTCCTCAGGTTTGGAAACTGCTAACACCTAATCAGGTGTTAGTTCCCTCCCTACCCACCCCGACTCCCACCCACCCCTAGTGAGCAGTCTTGCTTTATAGGGCACCTCCCCCTTTACCAAATCACAGAGAATTGGACCAGCATATTTTAAATATAATTAAAGAGATTTAACTGCTTTTTCTCTGAAAGGACAGCTGCAAAACTGGCTGGTACTTGGTAGATCTCTCTCTTTTGCTTTAACAGATACCTAAGCTCCACGAGCAGAACAATGGCTGGGAAAAATCATATTGCTAAAGCTGTTGCCCCCATTACAGCTTCTGCCTCGGTCCAGGCAGAGGTCCTAATGCCAGTTGAAGTTCCAGTTCCATGTGCAGGGTGCCTGCATGCTGAAGCTCTGAGGAAACAAGTGGAGGAACTCAGAGAGGAGGTGGCGAGGCTGAGGAGCATTCAAGACAGTGAGAAGTACAATTGATGAGATGCTTCTTGCAGCAACCAAGCTCTCCAGCACAGGAGAAGATGGGTGCCAACAGAATGTTGATGGTTGGACACAAGTCACCAGGGCCTGCAAAATCACCAATCCAACTTCTCCAGCCCTTGAATTGAAGAACCATTATGCAGCCCTGGAAGTGGAGGAGGTGAAAGCATCCCTGGAAAGGGAAGAACCAGAGTTCAAGTACCCCAAAGTTGCAGAATCAGTGACCAGAAGGAAACGAAGGGTAGTGGTGGTTGGAGACTCTCTTCTGAGGGGTACTGAGGCATCCATCTACCGACCAGACTTGATGTCCAAAGAGGTATGCTGTCTGCCTGGTGCCAAAATCCAAGATGTTATGGAGAGTTTGCCGAGACTCATCAAGCCCACTGACTATTACCCAATGTTGCTAATCCATGTTGGAACAAATGATACTGCCAGGTATACCTCGGAATGTATCAAAAGTGACTTCATGGCTCTGGGACAGAAGGTGAAGCAGTTAGGTGCACAGGTGGTGTTATCTTCAATCCTCCCTGTTGAGGGTAAAGGCAAAGGCAGAGAGTCTCGCATCCTGGAGATGAATGCAAGGCTGCGTGGATGGTGTCATCGAGAGCGTTTTGGTTTCCTAGACAATGGGATGCTGTTCCAAGGGTTGCAGAGCAGAGATGGCATCCATCTGTCCAAGAAAGGTCAATGCATCTTTGGTACTAGACTGGCTAATCTACTGAAGAGGGCTTTAAACTAGATTCTTTGGGGATAGGTGAAGAAAGCCCCCAGGTAAGTGAAAGCCCCCAGGTAGGTGATACATTAAATACCTTTATGGAAATGGGTAACAGGGGTAACATATGGAAAGCAGTGTGTCTAAATGCCCGTAGCATGAGAAATAAGATCCCTGATGTTGAAGCTTTGGTGGGAGTGGCTGACTTGGATTTAGTGGCAGTTACAGAAACATGGTTCACAGAAAACCATGACTGGGATGTAACTATACCTGGCTATACTTTATTCAGAAAGGACAGGGTAGGAAGAAGGGGAGGAGGAGTGGCACTATATGTAAAAACTACTATTAAAGCTTTGGAATTACAGAGCTTAAAAGGGAGAGAGGAGGCATTGTGGGTTAAACTAGAAAGAGGGAAAGAGAAATCTATTTGCATTGGTGTGATATACAGACCTCCCTCACAAGAGGAAGAGGTGGACAGAGAGTTAATTGAAGACATATGCAGCATTGCTAGGAAAGGGGAAGTGCTACTGATAGGAGATTTCAATATGCCAGATGTTGATTGGCACATTCCTGCTGCAGTATCATCTAGAAGTAAGGAGATCCTGGATTCTCTACAGGGAGAACTATTTAGGCAATTGGTAACAGACCCCACACGTGAAGGGGCCATACTGGACTTGGTGCTTACCAATGGTGAAAGTGTTTCTGATGTTGTAGTGGGAGATCATTTTGCATCCAGTGATCACCAGATGGTGTGGTTCAGTATTAGGACTAGGGATGTTAGAATCCATTCCAAGGTGAGGATCTTAGACTTTAGGAAGACTAACTTTGCGAAGATTGGCCAATACCTCAGGGAATCGTTAGTGGGATGGGAACAGCTGGGGGATGTAGAAAAACAGTGGGCAAAACTGAAAGGGGGTATTTTAAGAGCAACCAACCTTTTTGTTAAAATGGTAAATAAAGGCAAAAGGAAAAGGAGACCGCTATGGTTTTCGAAGGAAGTAGCTGAAAAAGTGAAGAAAAAGAGGGAGGCCTTCATGAAATACAAGAGATCATAGAGAGAGGAAGACAGGCATCTGTATTTGGAAAAACTTAGAAAAGCTAGCAAAGTAGTCAAGAAGGCAAAGATTCAAAAGGAGTAGGAAATAGCCAATGCAATAAAATGGGAGGATAAGACATTTTTCAGATATATTAGTGAGAAGACGAAGGGCAAAAGTGGTATTGTCAGACTCAAGGGTGCGGGGGTGGGGGGAATATGTAGAAGCTGATAAGGATAAAGTGGAATTGCTTAACACATATTTTTGTTCTGTGTTCACAGATGAAGAACCAGGAGCAGGACCTCAGAAAACACCCACAAATAGGAACAGAAGCGAGGGACATCTTGAACAATTTTCAGAAGACTGTGTTCGTGAGAAACTAGCTCAACTTAAAGTAGACAAAGTGATGGGACCAGAAGGGATACACCCTAGAATACTGAGGTAACTTGGGGACATTCTAGCAACTCCACTGACTGACCTTTTCAATACCTCGTTGGAGTCGGGAGTGGTGCCAAAGGACTGGAGGGAAGCTCATGTGGTGCCTTTACACAAAAGCGGAAGTAAGGATGTGGTTGAAAACTACAGGCCGGTTAGTTTAACTTTGGTGGTAAGTAAATTATTGGAAATGCTGCTGAAAGAGAAAATAGTGAGGTTTCTGGAGTCCAGCGGATTACAGGATCCGAGGCAGCATGGATTCACCAGAGGCAGGACTTGTCAGACAAATCTGATTGATTTCTTTGACTGGGTGACCAGGGAGTTGGACCGAGGGAGAGCTCTAGATGTGGTGTATTTAGATTTCAGTAAAGCCTTTGACACTGTTCCTCACAGGTGACTTATAAACAAACTGAGCACCCTAGGGATGGACCCTAAAGTTACTGCTTGGGTTAGAAATTGGTTGGGTGGGAGGCGACAAAGAGTACAAGTAAATGGAGCTCACTCTGAGGAGAAGGATGTTACCAGTGGTGTGCCCCAGGGATCTGTCCTTGGTCCGATTCTTTTTAACATCTTTGTTAGTGATATAGCGGAAGGGCTGTCAGGTAAGGTTTGCCTCTTTGCGGATGATACCAAAATCTGCAATAGAGTAGACACCCAGGAAGGTGTAGATAACATGAGGAGGGATCTAGCTGAGCTTGAAGAATGGTCTAGAATTTGGCAGCTGGGTTTAATGTTAAAAAATGTAAGGTCATGCATTTGGGCTGCAGAAATCCAAGGGAGCAATACAGTATAGGAGGTGAAATACTTTTGTCCACTAAAGAAAAGTGGGACCTAGGCGTGGTTGTGTCTGATGATCTTAAAGTAGCTAAACAGGTAGAAAAGGTGACGGCAAAAGCTAGAAGGATGCTTGGGTGCATACGGAGAGGAATGGCTAGTAGAAAAAAGGAGGTGATAATGCCTCCGTATAAGTCTTTGGTGCGACCTCATTTGGAGTATAGTGTGCAATTCTGGAGACCGCACCTTCAAAAGGATGTGAACAGGATGGAGTCGGTGCAGAGGGTGGCTACTAAAATGATTAGTGGGCTTCATTATAAAGCATATGAGGACAGACTTAAGGATCTTAATATGTACACCTTAGAGGAAAGGCGGGATAGAGGTGATATGATTGAGATGTTTAAATACCTCCGTGGCATAAATGTTCAGGGAGAGAGCCTCTTTCAATTGAAAGCAAGTTCTGCTACGAGGGGACATGGGATGAGGGTGAAGGGAGATAGATTCAGGAGTGATATGTGGAGATATTTCTTTATGGAAAGGGTAGTGGATCCATGGAATAGTCTCCCAGTTGAGGTGGTAGAGATGAGGACAGTAACTGAATTCAAAAAAGCATGGGACCAACACAGAGGATCTCTAAAGGTAAAAAGTGGACTGTTGTAGTTGTTGATATGGAAGGACAGACTAGATAGGCCATGTGGTCTTTTTCTGTCATCATGTTTCTATGTTTCTATCTAAACAAGATGTTCAAATGCAGAGATGTATCTTTTTGTGCAAAGATTTGACTTGTCCAAGCCATGGTATTTTCATTAATGTCATATGGATGCAAAAACTGGACCCTGAAGAGCAAGACAGGAAGAAAATCAAAGCCTTTGAATTATGGTGCTGTTGAAGAATGCTGCATATACTATGGACTATCAGTAGAACAAATCAATACTGGAGGAGATTAAACCTAAGTTTTCCTCAGAAGCTCAAATGATAAGGCTTCCACTTTTATACTTTGGGCACATCATGCAAAGAGAAATATCATTAAAGAAAGACATCATGCTTGCCAAAGATTGAAGGCTGATGTAAAAGAGAAAGACCAGCAATGTGATGGATCAATACAATAGCAACAGCTATGAATGCCACTCTATCAACAATTAGCCACCTGGTTGATGACTGAACATTGTTTAGGAACACTACCAACAGGGTTGTCAACATTGACTCAACAGCACTTAACAGCATCCTCTTTGCTGCTCCTTCTAGCAGGTCCAAGGACTCTTCCTTAATTCATTCCAGGCTTACTCTGGCCTCTTCTCATCACAACATGCAAATGGAAGCATTTACCCAGGTATCTGAGTTATTAGATTAGGACTCTAATTTTATCTTATTTCAATTTGGAAAGGGGAAATAAACATTAGGAGACTAAGAAGTTCATAGTTGCACATATAAATCACAAAATAGGGCTTCTAAAATACCTCCCTTATAGTAAAAGGCATATTTAAGAATTTCAATGAAACAAAATCCTTGTATTGCTTAGAAGCAGGAAGAGTCAGGATGACCTGGTCTTGTAAGCCTGTGGTAATCTTTATCTTTATTGTCATTTGATATACTGCCCTGGGCAGCAAGGCATCAGAGTGGTTTACAAAGATCTAAACTAAAAATAAGGAAAAGGAAAAGAACACCAATCATATATAGGACAGGGCAGAAAAGAAAGAGAATGAAGAAGAGAGCAATGAGCAGACAGGGAGGAGAGGAGAAGAAGGGAGCAAGCTTAGCACTGCTCAGGGGAAGGGGAGGGAAGGTCACAAGCCAACTGGAACAGGTGTGTTTTGAGCTGAGATTTGAACCAGAGAAAGGAGGACTCTGCATGTATGAGGCAGGTAGGGAATTCCATAGGGCAGGAGCAAGAAAGAGGAATGACATGTTTGCTCCAAATGCGCATGGGAAACTGAGGCGAGGGCCAAGCAGTGAGTGTAGAAGGATAGGAGGAGACGGTGGGGGGAGTGAAAATGAAGTAGGTCAGCCAAATATTGCAGTATGCCTGTGTGGATTGCCTGGTGAGTGGTTATGAATTCAAGTTCCATCTGATCAAAGAATGTTTTTCTTATGACAAGGTCTCCAGACCTATATAGAGTACTCCAAGAGAGGTTTCAATAGAGACTTGTAAAAAGGCACTACTCACTCCTTTTTCCAACTGACCATTCCTTTCCCTATGTACCCAAACATCCTTCTGGCTTTAGCCATCACCTGATATACCTGTTTGGCCACTTTAAGATCATCAAGGAGTTGTTTGCTGGATGAGAACATCTGGGAAATGTAGAAAAGTGGTGGACAAAACTGAAAGAGGATATTTTATGGGCAATGAACTTTTTTTTAATTAAGATTTTAAACAAAACACATACATGCTGTACATAGGAAAAACATAACTTGCTACCACTAGAGATTAGGAAAATATAAAAAAAAAACAAAACAAAAGAAAGAGATACTCTAGCCCCCATCACAGGAGAGAAGCAGAAGGGAACAAATACATTAATACCTAAAACTATCCCACTCAAGAAAACAGGACGAAGAGTCAATAGTATGCACAAATCCCCAAGTGCTCATGCCAACCTACCGACTTGCCCTGAAGAAAATTTTCCAAACAGGAAACATCTGTGAAAACAAACTTATTTTCAGCATAGGCAATGACACACTTACAGGGGAAATGGAGGTAGAACGTGGCTCTGATAGCGAAGATTTTAGACTAAACTGCAAAAATGCCTTCCTACATAATTACGTAGGCCTGGTTACATCAGGAAAAATATTTTTTGACTGACCACAAAAGGGAAGAGACTTTTTAGCAAAGTATAATTTCAAAATAGCAATCTTATCAGCCTCCGATTCAAAAGTAACCAGCAAAATTGCCCTCTCATAAACTATGGGCCTGATTCTGAGACAGGTCCTGCCCCTAGTACCCCTCCAGCTCTCACCGCATGGCTAGAGCAGCAGGATGGGGAGAGCCAGTGAGGGCCAGGAGGGGGTGGGGTCTGGATGGAACAGAGTGGGGGTGGGCCAAACTGGCAGAACATACATGGACGATTCAGGTCACGGTCCTGTACAGGTATACCCTGCAGAGTCAAGGGGGATGTGCTGATTATTCCATCTCGAAGGTGGAATAATCAGCACAAATGGTGGGATCTGGACCAGAGAGCCCCTCCCAAGACTGAGGCCAGGTGCAGAGGGGGACCCGCTGCCCTATACAGGCCCCGGCTGGCCAGCCATGGGTCAGGCAACAGGGAAGAGGGGGGTCTTCACTGCGGGAGCCAGGGGATCCTGCAGGGAGGATGTCCCTGCAGGCATGCAGGGGCACGCCAGGCCGTCCTCGGGCCCAATTCTGTATGACACAGGAACATTGTGTTCCCACGATACAGAATAGGTCCTAATGGGCCCGTCCTGCTCAGGGCCATCCGGATAGCCTGGACGTGCCCCTGCTAGAATCAGCCTCCATGTCTTGAAAGGTCTCAAGAAAAGAATCAGATCAAGGCTATCTGGAGAGGCAATGGGATCCAACCCTTCTCCTTTGGCCACCTCTACCAGAGTCCCCTTGGAAACATAAAATAATTTGGAAATAACTAGCATATCAACATTACTAAGCTGCAAAATGTCTTTCAAATTTCTTGCCTCTAGTTTGTAATGAATTACCAAACTACCTTTAGCAACTGCCCTCCCTAGAGACTGCAGTGAGGGCTGAGAGCCCTTAAGCTTCATTAAACGAGACTCTAAAGAAGAAATTAAATAATCCTGCTATTGAAATTTGTCCACAGACTCCTAGGAAAACTTGCAAAGTTGACCCATAGTCCCAGTCAGAATCAATTCCACTCTTGGTAACTTTCCCCAAACATTCTTCAAGAAAACCTCAGCAGAGGGGCCCAACAACACAACCGAGCTTGAGGATGAGGCAGCAAAAAGAACAACTTTGGGATTCCAAGCATCTGCCGGGGGATCTGAGAGAGAGCGGGATCGCAGAGTGCTCACTTAGAGCTGGAGAAGTGGCTCTCTGAGAACGGCTGCTAGTGTCCAGAGTAGTCAAACCTATCATACAAGAAGGCTGGGGTGGAGGTGTAGGGCAACCGGAACTCAAGGAAGTTTCAACATCCAAAGTATTGCTCAAAGCAACAGGCTGAACATGAAGGTCCATAGGTCCCTTAACTAGGACTGCTCATCTAGCATCTCCTGGTGTCTTATTCTTTGCCTTCTGCTTACCCATAACAAATCAGTGTCTATTCCAGTGCTCCTTTTGTTAGGAAAGTAAATAAAAGTTACAGGAAAAGGAGAACACTATGGTTCTTTAAAGAAGTAGCTAAAAGGGTAAGGAAAAAAAAGTTTGCCTTCATAAAGAATCTGCACAGAAAGAAGAAGACAAGCAGCAATATTTGAAAAAGTTAAGACAAGTTGGTAAAGTAGTCAGAAAAGCAAAGATGCGAATGAAAGAGAAAACAGTCAATGCAATAAAATGGGGAGATACAACATTTTTTAGACATGTTAGTGTCAAGAAGAAAAGCAAAAGTGGTATTGTCAGACTCATGGGTTAAGGAGAGGAATATGTAGAAGCTGATGAGTGGAACTGCTTAACCAATATTTCTGTTCTGTTATCACAGATGAACGGTTGGGAGTGGGACCTCAAAAAGTCACACAAATGGGAATGAAAATGAGGTGGATCTTGAATGATTTTCAGAAGACTCTGTTAATAAGGAACTACCTAAACTAAAAGTAGATAAAGCAATGGTACTGGATGAAATACATCCAAGAGTATTATAGGAACTTAGGGAAGTTCTAATGACTCAGCTGTCAAAAACAAATGATAGTACAGTTTCTGGAATCCAGTAGATTGGAGGATTCGAGGTAGCATGGTTTTACTATAGGTAGGTCTTGTCTGACAAATCTGATTAATTTCCTTGACTGGGTGACTAGAAAGTTGGATTAAGGGAGATTGCTAGATGTGGTCTCCTTAGATTTCAGCAAAGCCTTTGACACATTTCCACATGTTGTTATTGTTAAGTGCCATCAAGTTGGTATCGACTCATGGCAACCATCTGGATAGTTGTCCTAAACTGAGTTTGGTCTTCAGCCAGGCGGCTAATTGTTAATAGCATGGCATCCATCACTGCTGTTATTGTATCAGTCCATCTCATTGCAGGCCTTCCTCTTTTGTATTGACCTTCAACTTTACCAGGCATGTTGTCTTTCTCTAATGATCTCTTTCTTTGTGAAGCATGGGTTTAACAGAACACCTGATAGTTCTCATGCATAACCTTTACATGAATCAAGAAGGAACAGTTCGAACAGAACAAAAAGAAACAGAATGGTTTAAAATCAGCAAAAGTGGATGACAAGGCTGAATACTTTCTCCTTACCTGTTTAATTTGTATGCAGAACAAATCATCAGAGAAGCAGGACTGTATGAAGACAAGCGAGGTGTGAAGACCGGTAGAAGGCTCATCAACAACCTTCGCTATGCTGATGATACCACATTACTGGCTGAAAGTGAAGATGATCTGAAACATTTGCTTCTCAAGACCTACTGTTACTACTTCTACTATTAATCATTTGTAAAGCACTACAAGGCATACTCAGCACTGTATATATAGATATAAGACACAAGTTTCCCTTCCGTTTCCATCTCCAATTCAAATTTCGCCTTCTGACCTATAAATGCATTCATTCTTCAGTTCCTCACTACCTTTCCTCTCTCCTCCCTCCTCCCTCCCTACACCCCTCCTTGTGAACTCCGCTCTTCTACCGGCTTACTTCTCTCTTTGCCCTTTTCCTTCACTGCCAATTCCAGACTTTGTTTCTTTCACCTTGCTGCTCCTTATGCCTGAAACAAATTATCTGAGTCTGTATGGCAGGCTTCATCTCTGCCCTTTTTCAAATCCATGATGAAGGCTCACCTCTTTGAGGCTGCTTTTGGATCCTGATCCCTTGTTTTCCTTGTGTCTCCTTACTCTTCCCTATTCTATCCTTATTCTTATCCTTTGCCCTGTCTGTTTTAATTAGATTGTAAGCTCTGATGAGCAGGGGCCATCTTTATATGTACAGCGCTGTGTATGCCTTGTAGTGCTATATGAATGATTAATAGTAGTAGTGGTAGTCCTGCTCATCAGAGCTTACTATCTAATCAAGACAAAAAATAATCACCAAACTGGGGACTAGAGTATGGCAAGATTCACATAAGTAGTGGACAAGAGAATGAGGTGCATCAGGATCCAAAAGCAGCCTCAAAGAGGTGGATCTTCAGCCTGGACTTGAATAGGGCCAGCGAAATAGCCCAACACACCGACTCAGGTAGTTTGTTCCAGGCACATAGAGCAGCAAGGTAGAATGAATAAAGTCTGGAGTAGGGAGAGAGACATTTTCATGGGTTAAACACTACAAAGGGAAGACATTTTTATGTATGTAGTCTGCACCTTCCAGACTCTAGCCCTGAAACGAGTGATAGTTGTGGACCATATTGCATTCACAGCATGGTGCCCTTTGAATAAAGGACACTATGTTGTTGGTGCCAAAGTATCAAAGGTGGTGCCACGTGAGCGATTCAGCAGGGCTGGCCAGTCCTCTTGAAAACTCCTCCAGGAGAACAGTTTGCCTATGCTTAGAATGGACAAGAAAGCTATAAAAGTTGTTGTTTTACTAGAAGCCATTGCTCAGCCATTTTGAAATTGCTTATTGCTTGAGCCATGTGCACATTAAACTGGCTTGGATCCTTGAAAAGACTCCTGGATTTATTTATTGCATGCTTATCTGCTGCTACACTCTAGGCCAGCGTTTTTCAACCACTGTGCCGCGGCACACTAGTGTGCTGTGAGATATTGTCTGGTGTGCCGTGGGAAAAATTCCAATTTCATCCGTAACATGTGGCCTCGGCTCACAAATTAGGGTTGCCAACCGGCCGGTTTTCAGCCGGCCTGGCCGGTTTTTCCATGGCCAGGCCGGCTGCCAGCACAGTTGTAAAACCGGCCATTGAAAAGCCGTTTTTTTGCTCTGGCCGCAAGATCGGGAGCGGCCAGAGCAAAAAACCGGCTTTTGTGCCGAAGTCCGCGGCGCGAACGCGATCGCGATTCCCTATAGCAGTGCAGCCACTGGTTCTGCTTTGTACAGAGCAGCGGCTGCACTACACTTACATTGAAAAGTAAAGAGAAACTGTGTCAGGAGCCCTCCGATCATGCAGAGCCCGAGGAAGTGATGTCATGGGGGCAGGCTCCTCACAGGCTGTCTTTCCTTTTCAAATTAACTTTAGCTGCAATAAAGTTAATTTGAAAAGGAAAGACAGCCTGTGAGGAGCCCGCCCCCATGACATCACTTCCTCGGGCTCTGCGATGACCGGAGGGCTCCTGACACAGTTTCTCTTTACTTTTCAATGTAAGTGTAGTGCAGCCGCTGCTCTGTACAAAGCAGAAGCAGCGGCTTGGGCAGAGGGTGTGTGTGTGTGTGTGTGTGTGTGAGTGAACCAGCAAGGGGGGGGGAGTGTGAGTGAACCAGCAAGGGGGGGGGGGGAGTGTTATAGAACCATCAGGGGAGGGGGGTGTGTGGTGTGAGTGAACCAGCAAGGGGGGGGGGGGCGATGGTGTGAGTGAACCAGCAGGGGAGGGGGGGTAAGTGAGTGAGTGACCCAGCAGGAGGGGTGAGTAAGTGACAGGGGGGTGGGTGAGTGAACCAGCAGTGGAGGGGGGGGGGGGTGGTGTGAGTGAACCAGCAGGGGAGGGGGGTTGGTGTGAACCAGCAGGGGAGGGGGGTTGGTGTGAGTGTTTGATTCCTATTCAAGAGAATTACTTTATATATAGTCAATATAGGCACAGAGGTAAATTTTTTTAACATTTTCTAATGGTGGTGTGCCTCGTGATTTTTTTCATGAAAAAAGTGTGCCTTTGCACAAAAAAGGTTGAAAAACACTGCTCTAGGCAGACTAGGCTGCCATCTAGGGATCACATCCCTGATGGCTGGTGCAACTCTGCTGTGAAAGCCGTGGCACACATATATGCCTTTGCTGTCACAAAGGAATTGTGCCAACACCATCATCTTTCATACCAGATCCTGTGTTGCACTAAGGATGAGGTCTAAGATATCACCCCCTCGTATATGTTCCTGAACCACTTGCTCTATGAAGCAGTCATTGATTTCATTTAGAAACTTTGCCTCCCTAGAATGTCCTAATGTAGTATTCACCCAATCACTATTACCAATTTTGTTACCTTCCCTAATTTCTGTTACCATTTCATCATCTGTCTGTTTATTCTGGTCAGATAGACAGTAGTATATCACCACTGCTATTTCCTTCTTCTTCTCACATGGAATTTTAATCCTTAAATAATAAATAATAAATAAAATGAGTCTACATTGTATTTTGTTTCTTGCAAAACTTGTATCCTGTTGACTCAATGCCCTTTTTAACATATAGTGCCACCCCTCCACTAATTTGATCTACCCCACTGTATCATTGTGATATAATTTGTACCATGGTATTACAGTATCCAATTAGTTATCCTCCTTCAATAAAGTCTCTGAAATACCAAATATAGCTACCTGTGTTCATACTCTCCCATCTAAGAACATAAGATATGCCATACTGGGTCAGACTAAAGGTCCATCAAGCCCAGTATCCTGTTTCCAACAGTGGCCAATCCAGTTCACAAGTACTTGTTAGGTTCCCAAAACGTATGCAAATTCCATGCTTCCTATCCCAGGAGTAAGCAGTAGATTTCCCTAGTTCACTTTAATAATGGTTTATTGACTTTTTCTCCAGGAACTCATCCAAACTTCTTTTAAACTCAGCTACACCAACAGCTTGCACTACATCCTCCTGCAACAAATGTCAGAGTTTGATTACGCGTTGAGTGGAAAAATATTTTCTCCAATTAGTCTTAAATGTGCTACATTTATTTATTTATATTCTGTGCTATTCTGCATCAGTGTGGTTTACATTGAACAAACTGAAATTACATTGAACAGGGCATTATAACTAGGAGATAACTATTTTACAGGGAACATGGGCTATGGAGGGTTAAGTGGCTTGCCCAAGACCACAAGGAGCACCTGTGGGACTAGAAACCCCAGTCCTTCCAGCCCAAGGTTGCTGTCCTCTAGTGGGATTTGAACCCCCAACCTTCTGGCCTGAAGTACATTGCCCCAACCACTAGTCCACTCCTCCACATTGTAGCTTCATTCCATGTCCCCTAGTCTTTCTATTTTTTTAAAATAATATTTTTATCGTGAAACAGAAAATGCAAGAGACAGGTTGTAATACATAGCACAAAACTGCCAACAGAAATCATCTGCATGGAAACTTCAACAACACACAACACAACGCAATATCTTTTTTTCCACCTCAAACAGCCCCCTCCCCCACCCCAGCTGGAGCATATACCAGCTTGAGAGAAAATTTCCAAAAACTGATCCTCAATCCCACCAGAAAGCAAAGAAAAATAGATGTATAAACTGAAATAAAATGCAATGTAATGAAATGCAAGGGGAAGGAAAAGAAAAGCCACACAAGATGCTAACTCCTAACGCTGTGAGACACACTCATTCATTCAACACCTCGCCAGCTTTAACAAGGATGAAATAAGAACATTTCCCTCCTGTACAAGAAAAGCACCTTCAAAAGAACATCAGAAAAGGGGGAGAAAACTCTTACATACATAGAGATCTCTTATTTCCCCAGGTAAACCAAATAAGCACACGTTCGTAAAACTCAGTGTTTGCTCTCTCACCAAAAATGTCAACTTTTCCATAAAACAAATCTCATCCACCTTGGCAAACGATTCATTCTTTGATGAAGGCATGGAGTCCTTCCAATGCCTAGCTACCATACATCATGCTACTGATAACAGGCACCCCTATCTCAAAAGAACACAATCCTCCTCTCTCCCCAGCACCTTATACGAGAATGGTATTTCAGCTTGTAATATCTCCCTCAAAGCTTTATGTACCTCCCTCCAGTACTGACCAATACATGGCAGAACCATCACATATGATCTAAATCCTGACATCCCACATTCCCACCAGTACAGCGGAGAAGCCACTGTGTTCCATTTACTTATCCTAATTGGGGATAGATACTGTCTCATTAAAACCTTCACTTGCATACTGTACCAACTAAATTAGTTGATATGGACGCTTTATGGGTATATCACTGAATATTAACCTAAACGTTCTCTCCTCTGGGACCCAGAATCCTATCTCACTGCCTCTGATAGGCCGGAGGATTTGAATAAATGGTTTGTGTCAGTGCTCTGTAAAGTCTGGATAGCAATTTCTTATTACCTTTTTTAAAAAAAGAACCCCCTTCAAACTCATAGGGGCCCTAGCATACTGATCCCTGTTCTCTGCTCACATGGCAAAATATTTCAGCTGGAAATGTTAAAAATATGGGAGAGGAAATCCCCAATTTCCCCTCCAGATTATCCTTAGTCATAAAAATTGTGTCCTCAAAGCAATCAGAAATGTGTATCATACCTAGCACTCCTCTCAGAGAAGACCAACTCATTTCCAGGATAAACCTTTGTTGGGCCTCCAGTGGCGTAGCAGGAGAGAAATACGGGGATGTGTACCCCAACCTATATAGACACTCACAGATCCCAAAAAGGGGTGAGCTTTCCAGATCCATTGGAATGGAAAAATGAAATGCAGATATAGGAGTAGGCCAAACCCAAGCTTCCTCCAGTCTCACCCATGCCAGGGCACACAAGAGGGTATTCCATTCCATTACTTAAAAGCTTGTAAGCAAGCACCATAGTAATAAAGGAACAAGTTTAGGAGTCCTGCACCCAAAGCCTCAACAGGGGTAGTTAGAGTCCTGAACGATACATGAGATTTCTTCCTGGCCTAGATAAGGTGGGTAAGCACCTCCACAAATTCTTTTAAAAGCACTGAGATACAGAGATGGGAAGCTGTGTAAAAAGAAATATCCACTTAGGGAAGATTACGATCCTCACCATGTTTAACCACCCGCCAGGACCAAACTGCACCTTGCACATGCCCTACCTCCTTCACCACGTTCTGTAGTGCACTACGTAATTGCGATCATAAAGCTGTAAAAAGTCTGCAGGGATCACCACCCCCAACATATTTCATTTCCCTTACAATCTGGAACTCAAACATTCCTTCAAAATCCTCTAGGTGCTCATTTTTATTTCTTAAGGGGAGCAAGACCAACTTCTGAAAATTGACTGAGTAGCCAGATATCCAACTAAACTCCCGTGTAATGCTCATTGGGGGTGGAAGAACTGTTTTCAGGTTGGACAAACAGATTAAACTACCATCTGCATATAAGGAGATGACATGAGCCACCCCCCCCCCCCCCAACATATACTCCTGAGTCTGAAAACTTTTACCGCAGATCACATGCAAAGGGCGCTATTGCCAAGGCAAATAGCAGAGATAACATCGGATAGCCCTGTCTGGTTCCTCTTTCTAATGTGAAAGAGGAAGATAGGTGGCCGTTAACCAAAACTGAGGCTGTGAGTATACTGTAAATGGCCCTAATCCACTGACAAAAGGCAATGCAAATCCAAATCCCTGCAACATTTTTAATAACTACAGCTACTCAATCTTGTCAAATGCTTTGTTGGCATCCAACAACAGAACCGCAAAGGAGCCCTTTTTATCCTGCACATGAAGTAGAATGTTTATGGGCCACCATCACTGTTCCCTCTAAGCTGTGCACGTGTGCGCGCGCACACAACTCGCCGATCGAGCGCACATACTTTACAACAGAGCGCACAAAAATTACGGCTCTGATTCTGATAGAAAACAAAACAGACGTCTTAAAATTTAAAAGTTATGATTGTAATTACTAGAAATTTCCCGCTTCATTTAGTAATCGTCTGTTTTCATTTAATTTGATTAAAATCAATGTGGTGTACATACTGTATTCTGACGTGTAGTCAAATTTTAAAGTATATAACTCTGAGTGTCATTATGTGGCGCACAAAAATTTAACCTTCCTTCAAAAGCTGCACACAGCTGATATTTTATGCGCACAGAGCCTACAGAAAATTAGAGGGAACATTGGCCACCATGCATTGTCTGCACCATAGCGATGTTTTATAAATCCCATCTAGTCACTATGCACTAACTGTGGACGACCCCTTCTATACAGTGGCTTAAAACTTTAGTCAGTATCTTATCGTCAATGTTCAACAGAGATATGGGATGATAGTTGCTACACAGAGTGACATCCCTCTCCTCCATCGGTATAACAGTAATAGTATCATCATAGAAGGATTTAGGGAGTTCTTGAAATCACCTGATATCACTGAAACCCCTAAGTAATAAGGGTGTGAATTTCTCTCCCTAGCATTTATATAGCTCTGCTGGAAGTGCTTTCGGCACCGCAGCCTTGTTACTCTTCAGCTCCTTTATAGACCTCCTAATTTCCCCCGCTGTAAATGGCCTGTCCAGCTGTTCCCTGTGATTCCTCCAGTTGTGGAAGCTGCCTAGCTCTCACCCACTCTGCCAACTGGCCATCGGTGATGGAGGATTGTGTGACATACAGCTGCCTGTAGAATTCTGCAAAGCTCTCCGCCATCTGTTTCGAACGTACCTGCTCCACTCCCACCTAATCCTTGATAGAGTGTATCTGTCTCTTGATCCTATGTCTATTCAGCTGTCACATAAGTAGCTTCCCTGCCTTATCCAAATGCTCATAAAAATGCTGTTTGGTGCACTGCATTGCTTTAGCCATTCGGTCTATATCCAGAGCATTAATCTCTCTCCAAAGGGCCAGTAATCGGATATGATCCACCTCCCTCAGCTCACTCTTATATAATCTTTCCAGCCTAAGCAATTCAGCATATAAGGAACCAGACTTAGCCATTTTCTGCTTCTTAATTGCAGAGGCAATGGTCATGATATGGCCACTAAGAACTGCCTTGGCCATGTCCCATAATATACTGTAAATGAGTTTGTCTTTGGGAATTGCAGAACTATTTCCCACTGTGTTTGTAGGCTCTCAAGGAACTGTGGGTTTTTCAATAAGAGCCTGTCCATCCTCCATCTGCCCAGACTACTCTCTGGGTCCAGATCTAACATCTCTAGGCATACCCACCCATGGTCAGTGATAGTTGCATGGCAAATGTCACATTTCTTCTCCTCTGCCTTCAAATTATGTAAAGAAACCAAAAGTCAGTCCTAGAATAGGAATCATCTCTGGCTGAATAGCCTAGCTATTCCATGGTACTCCCTTAATTGACAGGACCCAGCGTGATCTCCTATATTATTCCTGATTTATTTGATGGGTGAAGGGTACAGTTAAAATCACCTGCTAAATAAAGGTCCCAACTGTATACCCACCTTAGCCCCTCCCTCCTGATCAAAACCCCTGGAGACATATCTTTAGTGTGAGAGGAAATGGCATCCCCTGGAGCACAGACCCTGGCTACAGGGTCATTTCCTCTGAAGATGAACCCATCCTAATCCACTATTACACAGCTATGGAAGTGTTTGCACACAGTGCACACCTTCCGACAATGCATTAACAGCAAACAATTGCCAGTTGGCAAACTGTAAAGGCGAAGTTTCCCTAGTCTCTCTTTGCCTTTGATAATCTTCTCCTCCAACCTCAGAGAGACACTACCTATAGGAGCAGATAGGAGAAAGAATTCCACCAAAATTTTTGAACTCTTAGTTATAAAAGTAGAAACACAGAAACATGATGGCAGAAAAAGACCATATGACCTATCAAGTCTGCCCTTCCATATCAACTACAATAGTCCCCTATTTTCCTTTAGAGATCTGCTGTGTTTGTCCCATGCTTTCTTGAATTCAGATACTGTCCTTGTCTCTACTACCTCCACTGTGAGACTATTTCACGCATCTATCACTCTTTCTGTAAAGAAATGTTTCCGCATATTACTCCTGAGACTATGCCCTTTCACCCTCATCCTATGTCCTCTTGTATCACTTGCTTTCAATTGAAAGAGGATCTCCTCTTGTGCATTTATGCCACAGAGGTATTTAAGCATTTAAACATCTCTATAATATCTCCGCTATCCCACCTTTCCTCTAATGTATGCATATTAAGATCTTTAAGTCTTTCCTCATATGCTTTATTACAAAGACCACTAACCATTTCACTAGCCACCCTTTGCAATGACTTCATACTGTTTATATATTTTTTAAGGTGTGGTCTCCAGGATTGTACACAATACTCCAAAGGAGGTTGCACAAGAGAATTATACAGAGGAACTATCACCTTTTTTCTGCTGGCCATTCCTTTCCATATGCACCAAAGCATCCTTCTATCTTTTGCTATCACCTTTTCTACCTATTTATTTATTTGTGTGTTTTATATACTGCTATATCGGGTAATCATAGCGGTTTACAATTAAAACAACCGATACATTAAACATTGTAACAATAAATGGTGTAATTACAGGCAATCAAGAATGTACATGATTCAAGATAGTTTTAACTTATATACAGCATATGTACAGTTCTGTTGATCGATAGTACAGGATAGGATTAAGGGATGGGTGGTTTAATGACCCGTTTGATTGGTCAGATAGCCTAATAGCGAGGAGAGGGGAAAATTATGCTGGGTCAGTGAGAGTTGTAGTTTCATTTTGACCAAAATGTTCTGTGAAGAGATGGGTTTTGAGTTGCGAGTGAAACGAGGCTAAGTCTGTAATGTTTCGAAGACTGGGTGGTAGGGAGTAACCGGGTAAGGTGGACCGGGTGCTCCTGTCCCCGCCCCCACCCCACCCCCATTGCCACCCCCACCCCCACCCCCATCCTACCTTACAAATAACCACAACACACTCATTGGGAATCAAAACTGGTCGCAGCTTTATTAACCGTACAACATTTTCCTTAAACCACAACCAACAGCAAACATTCATTAATTGAATACGGCCGCGGAACGAATCCTCACCAGCCGTGTGAGTAGCAAAGTGAGTTCCGCCCACTTCCGCCGTGAACCGGCCACAGGCCATTCCGTCGCCCCTCTTCCGGCTTCGCCATATTATTAGCAAAAGCCCCGAGGGTTTCACCGGGCCGGGGGTACCCCACCCCCACCCTGCATCTTGCCACCGGCTCCGGACCCCGGACACCTCCGGGATCCCGCCAACCACTGTTCCCTCTAAGCTGTGCGCATGTGCGCGCGCACACACCTCGCCGAGCGAGCGCACATACTTTACAACAGAGCGCACAAAAATTACGGTTCTGTTTCTGATAGAAAACAACACAGACGTCTTAAAATTTAAAAGTTGTTGTGTATTTACGGTTTTCACAAGTTCTACAATATTTTCTAGTGCAATCAATGTGGTGTACATACTGTATTCTGACGTGTAGTCAAATTTTAAAGTATATAACTCCAAGTGTCGTTATGTGGCGCACAAAAATTTAACCTTCCTTCAAAAGCTGCACAGCTGATATTTTATGCGCACACAGTCTACAGAAAATTAGAGGGAACATTGCCGCCAACCCCCCCCCCAGCTGCAACACCCCCTCCCCCAATCCAGCCCAACGGTAGGGATGGGAGGGTGGGACGCCAGCCACCTTCACCCGCTCCCCCGGTGACTGTCGCTTCTGCCGGCTCGCGCAGCCTTGGCCCCACCTCCCCCTAGGCCCAGACAATCCCCCCATTGGCTCCCGCGCCGCCACTCACACCCGGGAGCCAATGGGGGCCAGCCAAAGCCGCGCCAAAGAGGACCTCCTCCCGACTCCTCGTGGGGGCCGGGGCCACGCACCCGCCGCCCCCCCGGTTAACGGCGGCTAGCGGGCACGAGGCCCGCGGCCTTTCTGTAACCGGGTAAGGTGGACCGGGTGCTCCTGTCCCCGCCCCCACCCCACCCCCATTGCCACCCCAACCCCCACCCCCATCCCACCTTACAAATAACCACAACACACTCATTGTGAATCAAAACTGGTCGCAGCTTTATTAACCGTACAACATTTTCCTTAAACCACAACCAACAGCAAACATTCATTAATTGAATATGGCCGCGGAACAAATCCTCACCAGCCGTGTGAGTAGCAAAGTGAGTTCCGCCCGCTTCCGCCGTGAACCGGCCACAGGCCATTCCATCGCCCCTCTTCCGGCTTCGCCATATTATTAGCAAAAGCCCCAAGGGTTTCACTGGGCCGGGGGTACCCCACCCCCGCCCTGCATCTTGCCACCGGCTCCGGACCCCGGACACCTCCGGGATCCCACCACAGGCTCAGGGACCACCGACCCTGAGCCACCCCCCACGGCAAGCTGCGACCAGTCACCCTTCCCAGCTCCACATATTCCAAAGCCTCTTGCCAGCCATTTAGGAACAAAGCTACCCCCACCAGGGATACACACACCCCACCCAGTCCAGACACCGGCACACTCCACCTCCAACCTGGGGCAAGATCAGTCATCAACCCTGCGGACACATCCCAAGGCCACCTGCCGATGAATGTGTAAGCAATCCGCGAGACCACCACTGGTGGACCCAGCAAGCAGGCCTTGGAATATGTCTGACCCCCAAAACCACATTGTCCCACCGGAACATCACCTCAGCCCCAGCACCATTCGCTTCACCACTCTGCAACTTACCCATCCTGGCCGCTCAATCGCCGCCACCCAACTGCAGCAACAGCAACCCAGGCACACCCGTCTCGCCGCCCTGGCGCCGAAGCAAAGGTAGCAACGGCCCCCTCCGGAGACCGCACATGCCCAGCCATAAGACGGGCACCTCCGAGGCGTGCAACCCCATGTGCGCCCCAATGGCCTTGGCGCCGCACGGGAATTGAAGAGCTGAGGCATCCAGCAGCAACCTGGAGTCCGGCCGACATCTACAAGAAAATAACAGTTAGCACCCGCTAAACCCCCCCCCCCCACACCCGATAAGCTCACAACCCCTGAAAGGTAGTCGACTGCCAGCAGCCCATCCGCTGACTCTCCCGCTCAGCCCATTCCAACGAAGGAGCAAAGTGGACTGGATCCAGCCCCAACTGACAAATCGGCCTCCACAAAAACGCGTTAGCACCCCTTAGCGCTTGGGCATCTGCTTGCGCTGCCCTTGACTCCACCTGGGATCCAGCCCAATCAATACAACCACCCCAGAGGCACCTGCCGTACCAGCAAGGCACCAACGGCTTCCTCCCACTGTGGGCCGCCGCATGCTCCCCACCCCAAAAAGCCCTAAAAGAAGGCGAGACAAGACCAAGCCGTACCCAACCGGAACTCGACGCCGCACACGCCCTCCCAGTAGCTGAAGCGTGCCCGGCAGCCGCCATTCACCCAGCAAAGGATGCGCACTCTCCCCACCCCGCAGCAGCCTGAGAACCAGCAATCCCCCCCCCCACAGATGCCCCCAGCCAGCTGCCACCGAACCCATACCAAAAACCCTGTTGTTCTCCGACGGACGGGGCCGAGAGATAGCCCTACACCGTACCCAGCTGCCAAACCCTACGAGACCAATAATGCAACGACTCTGTCACCGCCCCGCCACCACACCCTCCCCGTCGCCGCCGACACTGTACTCCACGGCAGGTCCGCATAGCAGCAGGCCACCATTGCTCCGGGACCTGCAATCCCATGGCATCTGCCCCTGGAGCCAAATTCCAACCCGCTCGCACCTGAACACCTGCGACTACCCAATCTGTCGGGCCACCGAGGCAACGCCACCAGGCCGGGGAACTTCCCAAGCCCAGTCATGTTACCGATGATACCTGCCACCCATGACCCCGCGCACCCCGAGGGACCTACTCCGTGACACTCTGAAGAGGCTTAAGGACGCTCGATGCCGGCTGTGACAACCGACACCAGAACACCCACCCAGTGGAAGCCCCGGACACGCTATGGGCCAGCCTATTCGGGCCGACAAGTACCGCCACGTTCGGGTAGAAACTCAAATCATGTTGGCACGCAGAAACCCGCAGCCGAACCACACCCCCCATTGGCCAGCCCGCCATCGTCTTCCCTGGGTCTAGTTCCACCCCGCACCGAAAGGGAATTCCGTCCCTCGTCCTGTCCAACCCTCCACCCCATCGAAAAAGATAGCTCATACCAACATCCCCCTTCAAGCCCCCCTCCGTCCCATCCCGGGCCACGTCCCCTAGATCCTTACTGCTTTTGAGCGGGTAAAGAGCCAACCGCAGCCCCCTTTTGGACGCATTCGAGTGATAAACGCCCCCCCACCCCTAATAGAACAGCTGTGCCGACACTTCAATCCGGAAAGAGGCTGGGGACACCCCCCGCTCCCCCCAACCACTCTCTTCCCCCCGAAAGGACTGCCATCAAGAAGGCTCCTGTCCAGTTACGCGCCAGCGGACACACCCATCCAGCTCCTGCACCCGCCCTTCTCTTCCGCCAGTATCACCGGACCTCTTCCTACCCCCAGAAGCCTAAAACGCCCACCTACGGCCACCCGGGTCCCGTTCCATAACTGCCGCGGCGCCCCCCCTCAGAGTTCAGAAATCGTATCTAGCGTGGGCCCCAGCCCGCCCGACATGGCTCCCGTAAGCCACAGCCACCCTCCCCTCGAACCCTCTCTCCGCACCCCGCGCCCAGGAAGATGCCCCGCAAGACGCAAAAGACGAGGACCCCCGACCCGCGGCACAGACCGCAGTAGTGCGGCCGCTTCGTGCTGCCTCTCCTGCTTTTTCTTACCTCCCACCCCGTAGTCCCCCCCCCAACTGGTGACTCACCTGCCTCAGCAGCCACGGGCCTGGGCACCCACGCCCACCGTCCAGCCCACCGTCCAACAGCAACCCGTCCTCCGGATCCCTGTCAACTGCAGAGCCGCTCACTCCCTGCACCATCCACCTCGACAGCAATCCTCTGGGCAGCATCTGCAAAGATAAAGCAGAACACACCGCGGGGGAGCAGCGAAAAACCGCAGGGGAGCGCACCCTCCCGACCACACAGCCTGGGAATTCCTTGACTCCTGCCCCATCCCTGAGCCCCAGGCGGCCAGCTCAACGCCCCCGAGGACTCGGCTAGCCCCACTGACCATTTAAACCCTGCCCCCACCCGACTGTCCTGACGCCATTCCCTTGCCACCCTTCACTGCCCCCTCCGATTTAGCAAGTAGCCCAGCTGTTTCTTTAAGAGTACACCCAGTATGAGAGAATTGCAGTAAAGGAGGACAAAACTATACTGAAAAGCAGCCGTATCCTGTAGCAATAGTGTTGCAATAGATATCACTCCCACCTCCCCTCACCTGCCAGTACTGCCACCTTAAACAAACTGATATCATGAAACAACGGTCACTGTGGTAACCCACGGCATGCAGAATTCACTTCTTTATAACAGTGGCACAGGTTTAGACTACTGCGTGGCTTATGATTGCGCTTTAGAAGCACTACCCCTAGGATGATACATGCCACCAATGTTCCCTCCAATTTTCTGTAGACTGTGTGCGCATAAAATATCAGCTGTGTAGCTTTGTAAGGAAGGTCAAATTTTTTGTGCGCCACATAACGACACTTGGAGTTAAATACTTTAAAATGTGACTACACATCAGAATACAGTATATACGCCACATTGATAGCAGTAGAAAATATTGGAAAACTCGTGAAAACCATAAATACACAACAACTTTGAAATTGTAAGACGTCTGTGTTGTTTCCTAACAGAATCAAAACCGTAATTTTTTGTGCGCTCTGTTGTAAAGTATGTGCGCTCGCTCTGCGAAATGTGTGCGCGCACACACGCGCACAGCTTAGAGGGAACAGTGCATGCAACTACATTTTCTGGGGCCCAGCCTCGGGAGCACCTCTGCTGGTCATCGCAGAATGTTCAAACTGCCAAACATGAAAGATTAGACTGGGGCAAGGCTCGCCCCCCAACAACACCATCAGCCATTGCAAGCCAATTTGGTTTCTAGACACCTCAAGGATAGTCACTAGGGGCTCCCGAAAGCCCCCCCCCCTTCCTTCTAGTCCCACCAAGGAGTCCACGTAATTTTTAAATGCAGCTATTTTGTACCATTCAAGGGGCACCCCCCCCTGTAAGAACCGCTCCCACCCCCTCCTTGAGGGCACCTAAGCACCTCGTCCCGCCACACCAATCCACCGCACCCCTCAGCCCCGACCCCATCCCAGGCACACCCACTAACCCAGTACCCTTCCCTGGGGCCTCCGGGACCCCAAAAAACCTCCCGACTCCCCAGAAGCCCCCCCCCCACAGTCCCACGGCCTCTCCCAACGAGTGGGAACGGCTGAGGGCCGGCAGCCCTGCAGCGGGGCCAGCCGCGGCATTCGCAGCGCCCCCCGATGCCCCCGCAGGCTCCCCCTTCTCTCTCCCGTACCAAGGCCCCAGCAGGGCCAAACAAGCACGCAGGGCCACGGCAGCGACAAGCGCGGGAGCACGGCCCACCGCAAGCCCGCCTCTGCCGCCCTCGCCGTCATTCCTCCAAAATTACAGCAGCCTGCTAGTCACCGGAGGAGCTCTCCACTCCTACCTCTCCTCTCACTGCTACCGTGCAACCGACCCCCCTCCCCAGGGCGCTCCCGCCACCCAGGGACAAAAGGAAAAGGTACCCTCCGGCGAAGACAGCCACGCCAGCCACCTTCACCCGCTCCCCCGGTGACTGTCGCTTCTGCCGGCTCGCACGGCCTTGGCCCCACCTCCCCCCAGGCCCAGACAATCCCCCCATTAGCTCCCGTGCCGCCACTCACACCCGGGAGCCAATGGGGGCCAGCCAAAGCCGCGCCAAAGAGGACTTCCTCCCGACGCCTCGTGGGGGCCGGGGCCACGCACCCGCCGCCCCCCCGGTTAACGGCGGCTAGCGGGCACGAGGCCCGCGGCCTTTCTGTTCTAGAGCATTGAGGATATAAACTCAAATGCTCTGCTGCTAGTGCACATGTTAGACTTACGGAAGCTGATGAGGTAGAGAGAATGTTGGTCATTTGTTCTCTTTTTAGTCGATTGATGGGGGCCACTTTAATTAATTGGGAAATAATTTGGGAAGCTATTTTTCAGATGATTTTGAAAGTGGTCATTAATACTGTATCTTGAATTTGATGTGGCTTTGTACAGGCAGCCAGTGTAAGTCATATAAGATTGGTGTTAAATGATCAATTCGGCGTGCATTGTGGATGATTCTTGCCACAGTATGCTGAGCTATTATGAACAGGTGTAGGGATATTTTGGGAAGACCATGAGGTAGACTATTGCAATAGTCTATATGTAGGGTAATCATTGCTTGCATTATGGTTCTGAAGGCAGAGGGCTGAAGTAAGGTTTTAGATGCTGCAGAAGACAGATCTTATTGAAAATTGTTTTTGTAAGATTTTTAATGTGTGACTGACAAGAGAGGTATTTGTCTAAAGTTACACCTAAATATTTTACTTTGTCTTTCATTGAGAGATTAACATCATCAATTGTTATGTGTCGTGGTGGTATATACAGTAGGCTTGATTCCTAGCTATTATCAAGACATCTGTTTTCTTGTAGTTGATGTTTAAACCAGCATCTTTAAGCCAGGTGGCTATTTCCCTAAAGCAGAAAATGATGGGGTCAAAGTTGGGTGTGATTATTTTGAAGGGCATGCAAATAATTATATCATAGGCATAGATGGCATAATCAATCTTGTATTTTTTTATGATTTGGCAAACTAGCTGAATGTAGATAATGAATAACAGGGCTGAAAGTGTGGATCCTCGTGGAAGGCTTGTGGTTTGGGAATAAGAGTTTGGAGCTGATGTTTCCCATGCAGACTTCTTGAGAATGGTCAGAGAGATAGGAGATAAACCATTTCAGCGTTAGGTTGCTTAGACCTATTTGTCTTAGTCTTTGTATTAGAAGTGTGTGCATGACCTAGTCAAATTCAGCAGTTATATCTAGGAATAATAGTATGTAGGCCTGGTTGATGTTATCAATTCCCTTGATGATTTTATTGTATAGGCCCAGTATTAATGTCTCAACCCTGTGGTATGGCCTGAATCCACATTGGTTATCAACCAGTGGGGCATAGATGTCGATGTGTTCTTGCAGTTGCAAGTAAACATTTTTTTCTATAATTTTGGCAAGGAAAGGGAGACTAGAGATGGGTCTATAGGAAGCTGGATTTGTTTTGTCTAAGGCTCTGTTTTTTAGTATTGGACATATGATAGCTCTTTTAAGTTCACAAGGCATGTACCCTTGAGAAAGTGATTTGTTGGCAATATCTTGTATGAAGGAGGCTAATTCAGAAACTGAATCATGATCAATTTAACTGGGCAAGCATCAGTATTGGAGGTTGTAATGTTCATATTTGCAATTACCTTTTTAAGAGGTTCTGGATGTATTGGATGGAACATTTCCCAGGGTTCAATGGGTGTTAATGTGCTAATTGTAAGTGGACTGATAGGATGTGTTGGGGAATTTATTTTAGACATGTAAAAGTCTGCGAGAGTTTGGGGTGATATGTCTGGCATTGCAGTGGAGGTGCTTGAATGTTTTGTGAGGGATTTAGCTATAGAGAACAGATCTTTTGGCTTATTAATTGATTTCATAAGTAGCTTAGTGTGATAGTCCTTTTTAGCTAGGTTAATGTGGTGCTGATATCTGGAGAGCATGTAAATGTATTTGTCTCTATTGTCTGAAGTTTTCATGACCCTCCAGGATTGTTCTAGCTTTCTCAGTTCTCTTTTCATTAATCTCAGCTCATGGGAGAACCATTGTTTGAAGGGTTTGTAGAGTTGTTTGGGGAGTTCTGCGGCTTAGTAGCTATGTTGTCAATGGAAATGTTCCATTTGTTTACTAGAGTGTCCAAATCATTTGTATTTAAGTCTAAGGACCTGAGGAGCTCATCCGTGAAGGTTTGTTTTGTCAAAATGTTTGAATTTCAAATATATTTTGGGGTGACTTCGATCTGAACTGGTTTGGGGTACTTTAATTTCCAGAGTGAATTCGATGAGATGGTGATCTGACCAGGGAACTGGGGTTATCTTGAGAGGGATGCTAGAGAGTAATTGCATTTTGTGAGGTAAAAATATAAGGTCTAGGAGGTTTCCTTTTTTATGTGTAGGATTTGTTATGATTTGTCTAAAGTTTAACTCTTCCATTGCACTAGTGAAAGTGGATGCTCGTATGTTTTGCACTGAAGGGAGATTGAAATCTCCAAGTAGGACAGCCTGTTTTTTTGGGGATATGTTAACAATATCGTCAATAATGTTAGCTAGGCTGTCAGGGTCGGAGGTTGGTTGTCTGTATAATAGGTATAGCGCAAATTCCACTGTTGATTATTAGCCAGTCAATGTCAAATGTAGTACCAGAGTTGAGAAGTTGTGGTTCTAATGAGTCTTTTATTATCAACAGAATGCCTTCCCCATGTTTAGTTGTTCTGGGGGTATGTAATATTTTATAATTGGGGGGACATAGTTGTTTTAGTAGAATGCTGTCGAGTTCATGAAGCCATGTTTCAGTTACAAATATTATGTCAGGGTTGATTGAATTTCTGTAGTCTACAATGATTGGCATCTTCTTTTTTATGGCACACCTATCTGCTTCATCCTCTGTCCCAGAGCCATGAATTCTGTATATCACACCAATTAGCCACTTTAAAATAATCAGAAACAATCACACCCAGGTCCCATACTTCTTTTCTGGACAGAAGTACTTCACACCTTACACTGTATGGCTCTCTTGGAATTTTGTAGCCCAAATGCACGGCCCTGACTTTTTTAGCATTAAATCTCAGCTGCAAAATTCTTGACCATTCTTCAAGCTTAGGAGGTTAGGATTCACAGTCTGCATACTTCAGGATTCTTTACTCATAAAAACTAGAAGGATAGCCAAATGTCTGTTCATTTTTTCAGAGTTTAAAATCTCTATCTGCAGTTCATCATCCCCCCCCCCCCCCGTGTAAGTGAGCTATCCCTTCCTATGTTATCTACTACTTCCTGGGTGTTTACTCTATTGTAGATTTTGGTATCATCCTCAGAGAGCAACCTCTCCCAACAACCTTCTGCAATATCACTAACAAAGAATCGGACCAAGGGCACACCACTGGTAACACCCTTCTCCTCAGAGTGAGCTCCATTTACTTGTGCCCTTTGTTGTCTCCCACTCAACCAATTTTTAATAAAGTCAGTCACTTTAGGGTCCATCCCTAGGGTGTTTGGTTTGTTTAAAAGTCACCTGTGTGGAATGGTGTCAAAGGCTTTACTGAAATCCAAGTACACCACATCTAGGAATCTCCCTCAGTCCAACTCCCAGGTCAACCAGATCAAAGAAATCAATCAGATTTGTCTGACAAGACCTGTTTCTGGTAAACCCATGCTGCCTCAGATCCTGCAATCCATTGGACTCCAGAAACCTCACCATCCTCCCTTTTAGCAGCATTTCCAATAATTTACTCACCACAGACTAACCAACCTGTAGTTCTCAACCTCATCCTTACTTCCGCTTTTGTGTAAAGGGACCTCCAGTTCTCTGGGACCACTTCTGACTCTAAGGAAGTATTGAAAAAAATCAGACAGTAGAGCCACTAGAATATCCCCAAGTTCCTTCAGTATTCCTGGATGTATCCCATTTGGTCTCATCGCTTTGTCTACTTTTATTTTACTTCATTCTTCACAAACACAGCCTTCTGAAAATCATTCAAGATCCCCTTAACTTCTGATCCTATTTGTGGGTGTTTTCTGAGGTCCTGCTTCTGACTCTTCATCTGTGAACACAGAACAAAAATATTTGTTAAGCAATTCCACTTTATCCTCATCAGCTTCTACATATTCCTCCCCTTCCCCTTTAAGTTTGACAATACCTCTTTTGCACTTCCTCCTCTCACTAACATATCTGAAAATGTATTTTTACTCCACTTTATTCCATTGGCTATTTCTTATTTTTGTATCTTTGCTTTCCTGACTACTTTCCTAGCTTCTCTAAGTTTTTCCAAATGCTGATTATTGTCTTCCTCTCTCTGCGATCTATTTTATGAAGGCCACCCTCTTTTTCTTCACCTTTTCAGATACTTCTTTTGAGAACAATAGTGGCCTCCTTTTCCTTTTACATTTATTTATCCTTTGAACAAAAAGGTTTCTTGACCTTAAAATATCCTCTTTCAGTTTTTCCCATTGTTTTTCTACATCCCCCAGCTGTTCCCATCTCACTAACGACTCCTTGATGTATTGTCTCATCTGGGCAGTTAGTTTTCCTAAAGTTTAAGACCCTCACTTTGAATGTATTTTTTCAGCCCTTGTCCTAAGACTGAACCATACCATCTGGTGATCATTGGATGTGAGATGATCTCCCACTATGATATCAGAAACTTTCCCCTTTTTAGAAGTACCGAATCCAGTATGACCTCTTCATATGTGGGTTCTGTTACCAGTTCCCAGAATAGTTCTCCCTTTAGAGAATTCAGGATCTCCATATTTCTAGATGACACCACAGCAGGGAAATGCCAATCGACATCTGCCATATTGAAATCACCTATCAGTAGCAATTCTCCTTTCATGGCAATGCTGCATACATCTTCTATTAAATCTCCATCCATTTCTTATCCCTGTGAGGGAGATCTGTATATCATACCAATTCAAATGGATTTCCCTTTCCCTCTTTCTAGTTTAACCCACAGTGACTCGTGTCCAACTCTCTTCATTCTGTAGCCTCCCATCTTTACCTGAGTGTTTGGATGCTTCATGAAGCATCTCATTGATGTACTTTTCACAATCTTGAAAACTTCTCAGCCTCATCACCTCTTCTCTGAGCTCCTCCACTTGTTTCCTGAGGGCTTCAGCTTTCAGGCATCTTTCACATAGAAATGGTCCCCCCACTGGAATCGGGCTGAAAGTGTAACGGGGGCAACAGTTTTGGCAGTATGATTTTTCCCAACCATTGTTCAGTTGGTGGAGCTTTGGTGCCTGCTGAAGAAAAAGAAGATAATTATTGTGCACAGTTTTAACACACCTACAATGATTTGAAATGGAGGATAATTGATTGGATTCCTGCTGACCCCTTTGGAGGAGATCGACAACATAAACTGCATGTTTTGGAGCAATCCTGGATTTTCAGATTAGCTACAGTTGCACCTCAAGGGTTAAATCAGGAACTTGATTGGTGGAGTTTACTTTGATTTTTTTTACTTTTTCTGGTAGCTCTGACAGGTCTGATTATATTTTATATTCATTGTTTTTTTTTTCAATATCATTTGCTTGTGCACGTTATACACCGCAAATTTTAAATAAGGAGCTTGGAGTAGCTGACAGCTGCACACATTTTGGATCAATGGATGTCCTTTGGAGCATAGAGACAGACCTTTAAGGATCACTAAGCTCTAAATGCAGTGCTGTGTTCATTTTGTGTCATCATTCTGGCATTGAACGGAGCGTTCATATGCAATAAGAAATGATGCTTCATGAACAAACAGCTGGATATCGATTGCTGGTCGGGCAAGGGATTGCTGTCATAGCTGTCGGGAGTTGAAAAGAACTAAACTGCATGTTTTTTGCTTTTCAAAGTATTACATAGGTGTTTTAAAGTGTTTTCACAGGTGTTTGTGTTGGAACACATTAGTGGTGTTTAGTACACTAGATAAAAAAATATTAAAAAGAAGAGTTTGTCATGAGAGATTTCACGGCCTCATGATAAACATTCCGACATGAGAATATTTTTCAATGGGGAGCTCCTTTTTCTAGAAAGGTTCACTTTGTGTTATTGATATTAATTGGTGGACTTTCATGTTGGAGTCTTTTGGAGTGGGAAGTAAAAGAAGAGACACCTACCAATGTCCCTAAGTTTTTGTCAGCTATCCTTTAAGTGAAAAAACAATGGTAAATTGTTTATTTTCCGTAAATATCCAGATGTGGAACTATTTTCTTCCTAGATTTTCTCTATCACCCACTAAAGGTCTGTTGCCTAATTCAACAAACTAATTGGGGAGTTGTCCTATATAACAATAATTCTCACATAGGGTAGGTGGGAGCTGGGGTGGAAGGGAAGGATCTAACATCTGATGAGGTCAGAGACTTCAAAAAGCCTGCCCTACTCCTTTGAACTTGAAGAACAGAAGAGAGGAAAAATCTCTAGCTGCAGAAAAAAAAGCTTTGCCCCAGAACACAAAAAACCCCTACCCTTTTGCTATACAACAGAAAACAAAATTTAGCTATTAAAGATGACAAAAAAGGCCCCCCTCCTTTTAAGAATTCTCAAGAGTGGAGGAGTAATCTAGTGGTTAGAACACTGGCTTGGTAGCCAAGCAACCAGGGTTCAATTCCCACTAGCACTCCTTGTGGCCTTGGGCAAGTCACTTAACCCTCCATTGCCTCAGAAGAGAAGGCCTGGCAATCTACTTCTGGTCACACTGCCAAGAAAACCCAGGAGCTTCTGGGTCACTAGGAGTCAGCAATGACTTGAAGACGTTATCAGAATATAGAAAGACTAGGGGACATGCAATGAAGCTACAGGGTAACCTATTTAAGACTAATAAAATAAAATATTTTTTCACTCAACGTGTAATCAAACTCTGGAATTTGTTACCGGAGGATGTAGTAAAGGCTGTTAGTGTAGCTGGGTTTAAAAAAGGTTTGGACAAGTTCCTGGAGGAAAGGTCCATAAACCATTATTAAGAAGGGACCCAGGATATCAATGCTTGACCCAGTACAAGCATTGCAGAACCTGTGTCTTTTGGGGAAACTGCTAGGTACGTATGACCTAGATTGGCCACTGTTGGAAACAGGATACTGGGCTTGATGGACCTTGGTCTGACCCAGTATGGCATATCTTATGTTTTTATGTTCTCCTGTGTTGTCGGTCTTGAATAGATTGTAAGCTCTGATGAGCAGGGACTGTCTCTTATATGTCTGTGCAGCACTGCATATGACTTGTAGCGCTATACAAGTGCTCAGTAGTAGTAGTAGTACTAAGCCCCAGCACCTCATCCTCACTGTCTGAAAATTAGAACCTGTTTTTTGGGGATTTGGGCTGTATCTTGTAGCCTTGTTGTTACATCAAGGTCCTTGGGATTTGCAGAACTGAGGCAGCGATACATTTCTCTGGCTGCCTGCCAAGGATTAACAGCATAGAAACATAGAAACATGATGATAGAAAAAGACCACATGGCCTATCTAGTCTGTCCTTCCATATCAACAACAACAACAGTCCACTTTTTATCTTTAGAGATCCTCTGCGTTGGTCCCATGCTTTTTTGAATTCAGTTACTGTCCTCATCTCTACCACCTCCACTGGGAGACTATTCCATGGATCCACTACTCTTTCCGTAAATAAATATTTCCGCATATCACTCCTGAATCTGTCTCCCTTCACCCTCATCCCATGTCCCCTCATAGCAGAACTTGCTTTCAATTGAAAGAGGCTCTCTCCCTGAACATTTATGCCATGGAGGTATTTAAACATCTCAATCATATCACCTATATCCCGCCTTTCCTCTAAGGTGTACATATTAAGATCCTTAAGTCTGTCCTCATATGCTTTATAATGAAGCCCACTAATCATTTTAGTAGCCACCCTCTGCACCGACTCCATCCTGTTCACATCCTTTTGAAGGTGCGGTCTCCAGAATTGCACACTATACTCCAAATGAGGTCACACCAAAGACTTATACAGAGGCATTATCACCTCCTTTTTTCTGCTAGCCATTCCTCTCCGTATGCACCCAAGCATCCTACTAGCTTTTGCCGTCGCCTTTTCTACCTGTTTAGCTACTTTAAGATCATCAGACACAACCACGCCTAGGTCCCACTCTTCTTTAGTGGACAAAAGTACTTCACCTTCTATACTGTATTGCTCCCTTGGATTGCTGCAGCCCAAATGCATGACCTTACGTTTTTTAACATTAAATCCTAGCTGCCAAATTCTAGACCATTCTTCAAGCTTAGCTAGATCCCTCCTCATGTTATCTACACCTTCCTGGGTGTCTACTCTATTGCAGATTTTGGTATCATCTGCAAAGAGGCAAACCTTACCCGACAGCCCTTCCGCTATATCACTAACAAAGATGTTAAAAAGAATCGGACCAAGGACAGATCCCTGGGGCACACCACTGGTAACATCCTTCTCCTCAGAGTGAGCTCCATTTATTTGTACTCTTTGTCGCCTCCCACCCAACCAATTTCTAACCCAAGCAGTAACTTTAGGGTCCATCCCTAGGGTGCTCAGTTTGTTTATAAGTCGCCTGTGAGGAACAGTGTCAAAGGCTTTACTGAAATCTAAATACACCAAATCTAGAGCTCTCCCTCGGTCCAACTCCCTGGTCACCCAGTCAAAGAAATCAATCAGATTTGTCAGACAAGACCTGCCTCTGGTGAATCCATACTGCCTCGGATCCTGTAATCCGCTGGACTCCAGAAACCTCACTATTTTCTCTTTCAGCAGCGTTTCCAATAATTTACTCACCCACTCAACCACATCCTTACTTCCGCTTTTGTGTAAAGCCACCACATGAGCCTCTCTCCAGTCCTTTGGCACCACTCCCGACTCCAACGAGGCATTGAAAAGGTCAGTCAGTGGAGTTGCTAGAACGTCCCCAAGTTCCCTCAGTATTCTAGGGTGTATCCCATCCGGTCCCATCGCTTTGTCTACTTTAAGTTGAGCTAGTTTCTCACGAACATAGTCTTATGAAAATTGTTCAAGATGTCCCTCGCTTCTGTTCCTATTTGTGGGTGTTTTCTGAGGTCCTGCTCCTGGTTCTTCATCTGTGAACACAGAACAAAAATATTTGTTAAGCAATTCCGCTTTATCCTTATCAGCTTCTACATATTTATTTATATATTTATTTATTTTATTTATTCATTCTTATATACCGCGCTATTCAGGGTCAGTGCGGTTTACATACAACAATAACATTTGCATTACATCAGAACAATGATATCAATGCTTACATTGTAACAGGAAAATAAACTTGGACTGAACGTGGTAAGAGGTAACTAACATGCCAATAACAGAGTTATTGTGAACTATTTACAGATTTACAGGTTAGAAATTAATAGTGATCCCCCCCACACCCTTGAGTCTGACAATACCACTTTTGCCCTTCCTCTTCTCACTAATATATCTGAAAAATATCTTCTCCCCCCCATTTTATTGCATTGGCTATTTCCTCCTCCTTTTGAATCTTTGCCTTCTTGACTACTTTGCTAGCTTCTCTAAGTTTTTCCAAATACAGATGCCTGTTTTCCTCTCTCTGTGATCTCTTGTATTTCATGAAGGCCTCCCTCTTTTTCTTCACTTTTTCAGCTACTTTCTTAGAAAACCATAGCGGTCTCCTTTTCCTATTGCCTTTATTTACCATTTTAACAAAAAAGTTGGTTGCCCTTAAAATATCCCCTTTCAGTTTTGCTCACTGTTTTTCTACATCCCCCAGCTGCTCCCATCCCACTAATGACTCCCTGAGGTATTGGCCCATCTTCGCAAAGTTAGTCTTCCTAAAGTCTAAGATCCTCACCTTGGAATGGATTCTAACAGCCCTAGTCCTAATACTGAACCACACCATCTGGTGATCACTGGATGCAAAATGCTCTCCCACTACAACATCAGAAACACTTTCACCATTGGTAAGCACCAAGTCCAGTATGGCCCCTTCCCGTGTGGGGTCTGTTACCAATTGCCTGAATAGTTCTCCCTGTAGAGAATCCAGGATCTCCTTACTTCTAGATGATACTGCAGCAGGAATGTGCCAATCAACATCTGGCATATTGAAATCTCCTATCAGTAGCACTTCCCCTTTCCTAGCAATGCTGCGTATGTCTTCAATTAACTCTCTGTCCATCTCTTCCTCTTGTGAGGGAAGTCTGTATATCACACCAATGCAAATAGATTTCTCTTTCCCTCTTTCTAGTTTAACCCACAATGCCTCCTCTCTCCCTTTTAAGCTCTGTAATTCCAAAGCTTTAATAGTAGTTTTTACATATAGTGCCACTCCTCCTCCCCTTCTTCCTACCCTGTCCTTTCTGAATAAAGTATAGCCAGGTATAGTTACATCCCAGTCATGGTTTTCTGTGAACCATGTTTCTGTAACTGCCACTAAATACAAGTCAGCCACTCCCACCAAAGCTTCAACATCAGGGATCTTATTTCCCATGCTATGGGCATTTATACACACTGCTTTCTATATGTTACCCCTGTTACCCATTTTCATAAAGGTATTTAATGTAGCACCTACCTGGGGGCTTTCACTTACCTGGGGGCTTTCTTCACCTATCCCCATGATTGGCTCAAGTGCCTCCTGCTGGCTGCTTCTCGCCCTCCCTGATTGGCTCTAGATTGTCTGGCAGTGCCTGCACACTTGGTGAAAATGAAGTTCATGAAGTTTGATTTGGTAAATTTTTCTGAGCTTCAACTGTCAGTTAATTGGCCCCAAGACAAACCAATACTCATGATTTTCATTGATTTTCCCATTCGTATGAAAACAAATGTACTTGTCTAGTATTTTATAAATTGCATGTATAACTTTGCATTCCACCTCTGTGCACATCCATGGTGAAACTAGGTGCCATAAGGTTGATGTGTATACTTTCAGAAGAGCGACGGACTACATTTTGCACATAGATGGCTACTTACATGCATAAATCACTAAAATGCCATCATTTAACTCCCATGCGCATTGATGATGTCATCTAGCGTTTGTACGGAACAGGAAGTTGGCTGGGTTTGCTTGAAAAAGAGCCAGTATCACTGCGGGCTTGAAACACAACGGTTCGTGTCGCAACATAACCCAACCATTGTTTGACTGCTACGGAAGATTGGTTTGCGAGCTTATTGCAGAGTTTTTTGGAACTGTTCGAGGACATGGACCAAGTTTAAGACACCCCATTTAGGGGAATTCATGATGTTTCATCGGTTCATTGGCCTATGGGACCCCTCGGATGTGAAGGTTCTTTGACTCTCTGACAACTTTGGGCTCAGCTAAGTGTTACCGCTTCCATGTTTGATCAGTTTGCTGGTTACAGAGTTTCTCTGATCAATAATGACGAAGCATGTTAGCATTTATTTTATGCACGGGCTAGTCCTTTTGGGCTAATTGTAGCCCCTAGCATATTTAGGTTACACTGACCTTTTAAAAATACAGTTGAATAAAAGGAGGGTCTGTTATTTGAGTGTGTTTGTACACCCTCGCGACAGGCGATCCGATAAAAAATAATAATACTTTTTAGTTAAAATTCCCCGTTAAGCACATGTTTGATGATATCTATGGGATGGTGAGTGACCTTTAGGTTAATGATCATTTATCTTTGTGCACATGTGCATAAATGTAGTCATGCCTTACAAAATGTCCTCCTTAATGTAGGGATGCTGGGCAACTTTTAAAAATCCCATTTTCACTCATCAAACTCTAATTTATGTGGGGAAATGTTCTGGTAAGATGTAACTTAATAAAGTATTTTTCTCTTGGAAAGCATGTTTACATGAGGACGATAGCTATACTAAAACTGTGTGGGTGAATGTGTCGACTGTGGGTGAATGTGTCGACAGCAAGCAAGAACACATCCAGTTTTTAAGTAATTCATCCTATGGCATTTTGGCAGACTGGGAGTAGGGGTATTTTAGAAATTCTATTCAGGAGTTGGACATCTGAAAATGGGCACATAGAATTACAAACCATGGAGATATTCCTGGAGTCATTTTAGAAAGCCAGGTATATAGACATCCCCAGTCCAAGAACATCCATGTAATACGAGGGCATTGAGGAGGTATTCCCTGGGCAGAATAAGAGAGATACATGTCGCAGTGTGATTTCAGAACAGCACAAGCATGTCTGGTGTAGGTAGCTGGGGTATCCATGCCTATAGCTGCTCCTGACTAGATGCAAAAAAATGCTTGTTTCATGGCTGTAATGCTTCCAAGGGGAAAGCAAAATGTGCTTTCATCGCCACAGTCCTGGCTGAGGAAACCTGCATGTAAATATGAACTCCAAACATATTAACGGCCCTCCACTGCGCATCTGAGTACCTGAAATGGCAGAACATAGTTGCCCCCTTTCTGAAATACCAAGTATCTGGTTCTGAGGGCATGCATTTTGGGGTCGACCACATTTGTGACATGACCTACACCCATGAACATACCAGCCTTGCTATCTGCGTTGGGTTGTCCATCTGCAGAACCGGTTACAAGGATGCTTATTTCTCAAGGTAGAGATGGAGTGATTTCAGAAGGCACATACATGTCCCTCCTTTCAGTGTTGCCGCTCCCCCAGATTTTTGGACATTCTGCTCTGGATGTCCCAGATTCTTCCTAGACGTCTCTTCTAAAATGTCACTTTGTGTGCATATTTGCATAGAGGATGTGCACTTACAGTAATTTCACCTGCCTCAGAGCATGTGTAACTTGATGTGTGCTCTTGAGAGTTATTCTAGGGGCCTATATTCAAAGGGATTTATCCCATTAGCAAGACCTGCTAATTGAATAAACCCCGCTGATAGGGGTATTCAGTGGCACTAAACAGACTGGATATCCTTTCTAATCACCTGGGCACTGTCTGAAGAATGTCGGAGTGGTCTGTGGGCACTAATCTCATTGGTGGTGATTTTCAGTCTGCTAACCAGATAAGTTTCCACATAAAGTTAGTTCAGAAAAAGAGCTACCCTAACTATATGTGGTTCAACTATCTGGAGAGCTGCTGATTATTGTCATTGTCCGGATAGCTGTGCTGATCACTGCTGACACTATATATTCTGCACCAGAGGAAAACCAGATTCTAGCACTGAATACCTGGTTTCAGTTTTGCCCACTGTGGTCAGATGCTTTAAAAATGCTGACGGTCACGGGCTGAATATTGGGCCCAAGTAGCCTGTTTTATAAAAGCACACCTCCCCCCTCCTTCCCCAATGTTGTCTTTAATAAATGCTCTTTCCAATTTTTTATAGGCACCATGTTATAAAATTATCCCCTCATATGAAAAGAGCACTACAGCTACAGCTGTTTAACATGCATTTTAAGGGGGCCTTTTACTAAAGCACGCTATGCAGTTATCACAGCTCTGGATGGGTGCTAACTGCATGCCGCTGTGATAGTGGATGCCGATTTGCACTTTAGAGTGTGAAATGGGCAGGTTAGAGACTGAGAGTGGGCGTGGAGAGCGTCACACAGTCAGCACATTGCTAAACACCGTGCACTATCTGCGACTCTTTTATTTATTTATTTATTTTTTATTTTATTTAACATTTCTTCTATACCGCGCTATTAAAATCAGCGCGGTGTACAATGAACAAAACATACTGCAATGCATACAGGCAACATTGAGTTTACAAAGAACAGGGAAAAATAACACATGGGATAACCGGGATAACTATGTACAGGTTAACTTTAAACTATATACTTTAACTATATGCAATATTCTAAACTCGTTTGTATATTGTAAGTGATTTCATGTGGATGGTGCAGGTAAATGGTTATCATGTGGGCTATCGTGTGGGCTAACCATTTTCTGGTTGTATTAGGGTGCTAAGGCGTTTGGGGTAAGTGGGAAGCTTGCTGGAGGTGTGAGTGTCCAGGATGACTTCTGGGTAACATTTTGTGAACAGATGGTGTTTCAAGGCTTTTCGGAATAGTATTAGCCTTTTGATGCCACAGATTTCATGGGGAAGTGTATTCCAGTTTAGAGGAGCGAATATTGAGAAAGCTCTGTTTGAAGTAGCCTCTTACAATTAGCATGGCTGCAATTACCTCCATCTCAATAGGTGAAATGAATTGCGCTCACAGTAATAGAGCCCCACATTACTGAACTGTGCTGTGCGTTAACTGCTAGAAAAATGCTGCAGACGCCTCCGACAGTGCTTCAATCTTGCATGCTATTGATGCATTAGGTGCAAACCACAGCACACCTTGATAGAAGGGTCCTAATTGTTTTCAACTTTTAGCAGATTATCCACAGTGACGTGGACACAGAATGACAATATCTTCAGGGTAATATTGGAATTCAGTAAACCAAAGAGAACCACACACTGAATGAAGCACTGAGGTAAATCCAAGATGAAGTCAGGCAGTGTAACAGTGATTGTTTTCGGTTGGAGAGGGAAAAATTAATCCAAGACTCATTGAATTCAAAGCCAACATGGGAGAAAGAGGCTAAGAAACAGGAAAGAAGAAAGAACAACAAATTTGAGTGGAAGAGAAATATTGGTCTTACTAAGATTATGAAAGTAATTTGAAATGAGAGAGACCAGAAAAGGAATAGCCAGTCATGGACAGATAGCGGATAGGAAAAATGATTAGCTTTAACAGAGCCATCTCAGGAGACTATTATGGCAAGCCAACGGCTTGTTCTATGGGTAATGAATATCAAGAAAGGAATGAGGAAGGGACAAGAAGGTGAAAGATGCTGAGGAAAATCAAAGTGCAATGTGGTTACCATGGAAAAGGTGACATTGTATCATTATAAATGTAATAAATACTTGTCAACATGGGATTTATTCCTAGAATATATGAAAAATAAAGGGGACAAGGGTTACTTCATTATATTCAGCCCTTTTTATTGGTAATGGCTACAGTATATATAAAAACAAAATAACAGCTTTAATTTGAAATGTGAGAACTTTGGTCTACACCTTGATGTTAAGGGATTAGTGAGTCCATATGCTATAAAAGTTTTACTAATGCTACAAAAATAATAGTGCTTCTAGTAAATGAAAAAGTGTATTGTTAAACCTGCTTCTAAAACAAACATCTGCTTAGATTATTATTTTGCTCCTGTCATAACAAAAGGAAAAACTAGAGCCTAATTATTAGATATAGGGTAGCCTAATTATTAGATATAGGGTGTTATTTTGTAAGCCCTATTTGTGCTTTGACTGTCTGGAATTGGGGATAGCGACATCCAAAGCATGGAGATATCTCCAAAGCCCTTTAGAAGCCAGGTCTGTAGATGTCACCAGCATGAGGATGTCTAAGTCTGAACAGGACCAACTCCAGAATGAGGTAACAAAACACCAATTTATTAGGAACAAGATATTGGTCACCCATAAGTTATTGGTTACCCAACACAGCTGTGTTTCGGCTTGGCCTTCGTCAGCATATAAATATCATTCATAAAACATAAAATAAAACATATACATATATGTTTTATTTTATGTTGGACTTAGTTTTGTTAGACTCTTTGGTGCGTGTAGTGTGCTGCTTTTTGTTGGACAAGCCTGAACTGGGGCATGGTGAAGCATGACCAGGGCACTCCCAAGAACTTGGAGGTCCCTGTCTGATCTCAGAAATGTCCTGGATGTCCGGTGTCACGTCTAAGGTTATACATTCTCCAGGCATGAACATTTTATCTGCAGGGTGTGGAGAAGGAGGTACACTAATATCCCCTTAATTTTACAATACGACAATGAACACTGACAGGGAATGGGGGCACGTCTGTTTCCTTTTTGTTATGCCGCTGAATGTCTCTTTATCCTAGCTTGCATGAGATGGATGCCCCCACCCCATGCTTTCCTTAGGGGGATTTCTATGTCACCGCTGGCATGGATATTCATGTTGGGGACATCCATATTATGAAAATTGGCTAGTGACCTAGACGTCCCTGGTTGTCTCAGATATGACTTGGACATCCTTTTTTAAATGCCACTTTGCATAAACCTCTGTGATGCCTTAGGGGTCTATGCACTAAAATTCATATTAATGGGTCAATATTCAGCCACAGTGGCTGCGATGTTTAAAAAAAACATGTATATTCAGCACTGCTACATATGTGAAGTGGCATTTTAGAAGGGACATTAAGAGGAAGCTGGGATTTCTATGTCACCACGTCCAAATTGAAAGGCACATGGGCATCAGTGATGGGCAGCATGTGTAAGTGCCTTTGAAATCGCTCTGTTACTGCCATAAAAAATGCACGGTTCACAACACCTGATTCTGGCGAAGGTCCCCTGCAGATATAAAGACTGGGTATGTGCACTGTTACAGCCCATTTCAGAAATATGGACATCCTTGAAATGCGCGGCCGCAGAAATGGGTACTTGGATGTGCTGACTGGGGTATTTTATAATGCGGTCGTCTATGTTATCATTTATTTATTTATTTTATTTATTTAATGTCTTTTTTATATCATGCTCTTTGGAATCAGTGTGGTTTACAGTCAACAACATTTGTACAGTGCACGTGGACCTACACTGGACTTACAATGAACAGGTGTATCAACATGCGACTAACAAGGGTAATTATGTACAGGCTGAGCGCTCGGTCACAGGTGACCGGGTCTGATTGCAACTATTTACAGGTTTTCTAACTATATACATATTGGTTGCCCAGGTGCGGATGTATAGACTTACTCGGTGACCATGTGTGGTATTCTGTGGCTATATACACTTGGCATCTATTACACAGTGGTATCATTACAGTATTACACATTGGTGTCATTTACAGTATATACACTTGGCATCTATTACACAGGGTATCATTACAGTACTACACATTGGTGTCATTTACAGTATTAGGTCACTATATACACATTCTATAGACTGGGTGTATCATTGATCTAGACGGCGGGGCTGCAATTGTGTGGCGTGGGTGCACTGGGGGTGAAGTCCTGGTTGTTAAGTGTGTCTGATTGTGATATGTCATTTGTATGAGAGTAGTGCTGGAGGAAGAGATGGTGCTTCAGTGCCTTCCTAAATTGGGCGAGGTCGGTGATGGCCCGGATGCCGGGTGGAAGGGCGTTCCAGCATGTGAGTGCATAGAGAGCAAAGGCTCTGTTTCTTGTTGTTTGCGAACATTTTGTTATTGCCTTTGGGATTATCAGAGTGTTGGCAGCAACTGATCTCTTGGCTCTGTTGGGGCGGGGGGGGGGGGGGGTGGATGAGGTCTGTGAGGGAGGTGGAGGAGCACTTGTTGATGGCTTTGAAGGTCATCAATAGTATTTTGAAGGAAAGTCTGCAGTGGACTGGCAGCCAGTGCAGGTGTTTCAAGATTGGGGTTACGTGTTCCTTCCTGGAGGCTTCGTGCAGTATTCTTGCGGCTGCATTCATTGCAAGCTGCAGTGGGTTTAACATGTTCTTCGGGTGTCCTTGCAGTATTGCATTGGTGTAGTCAAAGTGAGGGATTATTAGCGTCTGATAGATTGTTCGGAAGTTGTCAGGCTCAAGCAGATGTCGTAAGTGTCAGGTTGTCCTTATCTTGTGATAAACTGCTTTGACCATGTTGCTTATATATTGGCCTTCATGTCTAGCTGCTGGTCTAGTGTGACCCCAAGGTAACGTACCGTAGGCTTGCTGAGGAGCTCAGTGTTTCATACTTTCAGTGAGGTGGGCGGAGTAAATACTTGGTTCCTGGTGATGAAGAGGACATCCATTTTGTTGAAGTTTATTCTGAGTCTTTGTGAATGGAGCCAGTCAGTGACTGCATCGAAGCAGGTTGTTAATGGTGAGAAATCTGGGTGGTCAGTTGAGAAAGGCATATAGAGCAGTATGTCATCAGCGTATACCAGGCAGTTGACGTTGAAGGATCAGATGAGAGCGCAAATGAGCTGCATGTATACATTGAACAGGAGGGACGAGAGTGAGGATCCCTGAGGCATGCCTTGTTCTTGTTGGAAAGGTTTGGAGGTGGTGGGGCCAGTTCGCACATGCTGCCATCTGTCTGATAAGTATGACTCACACCAACTTAACGCTGTATTGTGGATACCCTTCTCCTTGAGGCATGTCAGGAGTATTTCGTGGCTGACGGAGTCGAAGGCAGCGGCAATATTCATGAAGATTAGGGAAAACCCTTGTCTGATGTTGTCCATTCCAATTGTTAAAGCTGACCATTTCAGATCAGTGGACATGCAGTGGTCTGGCAGATCTCTTTAATCTGTGCCTCTCTCTGCCACTGCCAAATTCAGACTTCACTCATTCCATCCTGCTGTTCCATATGCTTGGAACAAAGTATCTGAGTTAGTATGCTAGGCTCCTTCTCTAATCCTATCCAAATACAGGATCCAAATCTTTGAGGCTATGTCTGGATCCTGCTTATTACCTATCTGTATCATGCCATTCCCCTTGAATTGCCCTAGTCCCCAGCTGTTGTGTGGTCTGTATTGATTAGATTGTAAGCTTTAATGAGCAAAGACTATCTCTTACTTGTACATGTACAGCACAGCGTACAGCTTGTAGCACTATACAAATGATAAATATTAGTAGTAGCAGTAGTAGTCAGCAGTGGATTTTTCCCAGTCCACTTTAATGATGGTCTATGGAGATTTCCTCCAGGAACGTTTCTTTTAGCAAGTTTGCAATCCACATTACGGCATTGCCTCCTATCCAAAGGTTCTTTAATTTCCTAAGAATTGTCTCATAAGGGACTTTATCGAATACCTTTTGAAAATTGAAATACACTATCAGCTGGTTAACCATTATCCACTTTTTTGTTTATGCCTTCAAAAAAGTTAAATACATTCTTATCTCAATATATTTTCTTTGCCTGCTGTCGCCTATACCCTTTACAATTTCTCAGCAATTGACCCTCTCTCATCATGCTAATAAGTAACACACAACCTATTACAATCCTATATAACACAGAAGATCGCAAAAGAGCTTGGATCTGGACTTCCCTTTCACGTCTGGTCAACTAATCACTACTCAGGTGGTCTGATGTAAAGCCCATCCTTAGCCGGCGAATGCTACTACATTGGAATAGATGTGATTATGTGCTCTCAGCAGAGCAGCCCACTCACCTCAGCCCAGGTGTCAGGCAATTGGGAACTAAGCAGAGGAAGGCAGACATAAGTATGCCTACAATCGGGTCAAAGTAACAACTATAAAATACAGATTTCGTCCTACTAAAAATTCATATATCCAAGTTTAACTTCATATTCCCTAAAATTAATTTTTGTTGGACACCCAATACATTTCACTTGGTAGCCATAACTCATCAAGCATACCAAGTCACCAAATAGGATCCATTTTACTGATTAAATTTAAAACAGTCCATGGGGTATGTTTACTAAACTGCGTTAGTGCAATTCGCGTTAGGAGCCGCGTTAGAGGAAGGAAAGCCATAAAAGGACATGGGCGGTACATTGTAACCACTAATGCGCAGTTGCGCACGGTATTGCGTGCTGCGCAGCAACGATCGCTACAGCGCGCGCGCTACTGCGTGCAAGCTTAAGACAGCGCGCAGACACCCAAATACAAAAACAGAGCTGTAGCACAATGGTTACTGCACAGACTGATGGTACAAGGGTAATGGGTTCAATTCCCCAGTGTGCCTAATGAATAAGGCTGGCTGAGGTGTCATGTGTAACCCTTTGAATGCCTACTATAATATTTTATTCCACATTCTGCAGCCGGGTTAATGTTTGCACATGTCAGGAAAATTGTACCCGTCGTACCCAATATGTTCTAATAGTGACGTTCCCTCTGGCATGGTCATGTATTACATACCATTTGATAGGAATATATAGGCAGAAGATGAGATCCCAAAAGTACTGGGCCTGGCCTGGAAAGGGTTAAGTAGTGGGCTGTGAGGAAGGTTACTTGTACTTGAATAGTGCTGCCAGCAAACACACCCTCACAGTGGCGTAAGCTAAGGTGCCACATAAGGCACCCTAGAAGGCACTCCATAGGGCACATTATAAAATGCACTGTCTGCCAAGGCACCCTATAATGTCCCCTATAGGACACCATATAAGGCACCTTATAAGGCGCTTTATAGGGCGCCGTATAAAGCGCCCTATAGGGTGCCCTATGAGCCACCCTAAGGGGACAGTACCCTGAGGGTGGTCCTGCTGGAGAGACTAAAGAACACTGGTATACACGGTATCACATTGAAATGGTTCCACTCGTACCTAACCGAAAGACAGCTACAGGTCAAGGTGGGACACGACACCTCCCGACTCATAAATGTCCAACAAGGAGTACCGCAAGGATCCGCACTCTCAGCACTCCTATTTAACATCTACATCCAACCAATATGCAACATTATGAAAGAGAACAACATTCAATACACAATATACGCAGACGACATCATGATATACACCCCGATATCAATCGACAACCCGGACTTCTCTAAGATAACAGACTGCCTTACCCAAATGACGAGTTGGTGCCAAAACAACAACCTCGCAATAAACTACAACAAGACCGAAGCTTTAATCATCACACGGAACCAAAGCTTCATATACCCACCAAACATAAAGATACAAAGCACCACGATACCGATAAGATCAGAGGTGAGATACCTTGGGGTTACTCTAGACAATAAACTCAATCTCAAACCACACATTGACAAAACAATCCAAAAAGCCTACTACAAGATGCAAATCATCAGGAGACTGAAACCACTCCTCGCCCCAGAACACTTCCTTACCGTCTGTCAAGCACTGATAACCCCACTACTGGACTTCTGCAATCCGATATACCTTGGACTACCGAAACAAGCCCTCAAACCACTCCAACTGGCACAAAACACTGCAGCACGAATCATATCCGGAGCTGCAAGGCAGGAGCACATCACACCTACCTTAAAGGACTTACACTGGCTCCCAATCAGTGCACGCATCAGATACAAGACTATCATAAACCTATTTAAGATAAAACAGCACACATCAGCCAACAGCCTCCACACGCTCATACAACCAGAAACCAGCACACGTCCTAGAAGAAGACAAACATGCAACCGAGTCAGTACCCCAAATGAATACAAGCACACACGCAAGGACACAACAGACAGAGCACTCTCCATGGCTGCTCCAACAATATGGAACAATCTACCGGACGATTTAAGGGCAACTCCAGACCTCAAAGACTTGAGAAAACAGCTGAAAACCATGCTGTTCATAGAGCACTATGGACACATCACATAACCTAAGAGAATGTATAACAGCACACCATACCTCCTAACACAGTATGTATATAAAATGTGTCTTAGCACCACTGTAGATAGCCCACATTGTACATAGCTCAAACAAATCTAGCACACAACACAGCCCACACACAACTAAGTTTCACCCTTACTGCATGTATAACACACCCACTTTACCTGATTGCTTGCTGTGATACCACCTTGATTATTAAGATAAGGCGGTTTAGAAATACTGTTAAATAAATAAATAAACTAATATACAATAAAAATAGACAATGCCTAAGACAGCTCTATTGATGAACCCCACTGTGGGTTCTGAACCCATGTCCTCTGGCTCCACAGGCAGTGAAATAACCAGTGGGCTAGAGCTGCTAACAAACAACTGGCTGGCTACAGGAGGACTGCACGGCACCACACCCACATTCTGCTGTGGTTACCAGGATAGGGGTAACCCACCCGTACCCATGATGCACTGCACATGCAAATCAGCAGTCCAGAGATGGGCACAAGATCGGGTATGCACCCCCACAGCACCTCGGCCTTGTAGGGGGAAGAGACCGTGTGTGGCACTGCCACAGACAGTCACATTGTGCGGGTACAGTGCTCACCCTGAGGTTGAGGTGGGGCGCCCAGCACCAGGTCCACAGCACCTTTCATGGCTGAAATACGCCATGCTGCAGGTCCCCATCAGTGTGTGATAGTAGCTCCGTTAGACACACCTAGGATACAGCTGTGTCCTGCTGTATGTCCCAGTCATGTCTAGTCCCTATGGGCGCTGTTGCACCCAGACCAGTGCATATCCTGTGTTGGTGCCATCATTACCTGCTGTAGGTGAAGGGGGGGGGGGTAGTGTATGGACCCATAGGCAGTTTATGTACCACCACACAACCCACCCTCTGGGGCTCAGGGTGGGAAACAGGATCACCCACCAATAGATCCACAGTCTACCTCCCTGCAATGGCAGCGGTAGAAGGAACCAGCACAGCACACATCCATAACGCAATAGCGGACATAGGGTAGGCCTGGAAATGCTCATCTGCCCCCCACCATTATCTGACATTCTCCAGCAGCAAGCCTCCAGCCGCTGCACCCTGCAAGGTGTTCCAGCAAGATAGCATACTAGCTGCAGACAGTCCGCCAGCTAGTCCATAGTGCATGGTGCATGGTCCTGGAGGAGATGCATGTACCCGGAACGGGGATGTCAGCATACACACCAAGCAGATAGGTCAGTGATTGGGCCCCAAAAGGAAACCCATATATATCACATGAGAAAAATGCTATATAGCGCTATGGGGGAACCTAGCCATGCCGTGGTCACTGCTCAGTCAGGGTGAGAGTGACCTCCCAGCAGGACATGCTGTGGCCACTCTGTCCGTGCAGGTGGTACCGGGCACTACAATGTCCGAGCTATTGCCCTATGCCCTGTGCAGATGCGGCAAGGCCAGGCCACCCTATCCAGGCTATTCCCACAGTACCTTGCTCCTCATTATGCACATTGGCAGGCCAATACTGGGAACAGTGCTAGCAGTGTGGGCTGTGGAGGGTGTTGGAAGCTATCACACACTGGATAGACAGACACACACTCCCCACACCTATGCCAGCATTGTGCAACTATAGAGGTGTTGGGCAGCCCAGGCCACCACACCAGTCCTGGGCACAGTGCAGGCATGGCTATGGTACGCAATACTGTAGGAGTCACTCCCCAGGTTGGTAAACACAGTCAGACACAGGATCTGTAGCACACTCCACAGACATCAGAAAGGTTGCTATGATACAGCTCACTCAGGGAATTGTACTTAACCTAGGAATTGCTATCTGCCATTAATCATAGCAACCCTTTGATAGATGTGTACCATATTCCCAGGTTTAGGGTGGCATTACTACGGTATGCATGTGCTAGTATTGGGAGATGCACGCAGAGCCCAAAGTCCTGCCTCTCCAGGAGGCTATGGATAATGGGGCCTGTGGGTGAGGGTGTGTCTGCCCCTGTTGGCTGCTGCTTTACGGCAGAGGTTCCCAACTCCATTCCTGTAGTGCCAAACACTGTTTGGGTTTTCATGCTGTCCCTCATGAATATGCATGAGATACATCTGCATACCATGGGGCTGGCGCATAGAAATGCAGCACAGGCATCTTCATCAGAGGCAGCATGGAACCGGAATGGTGTTTGGCCCTCCAGAACTGCATTTGGGAGGCTCTGCTCTAGGTAATGTGCATGTTTATGGTGTCTGTGCTCTGTAGGGTAAAATGTGGGTGTTTTGGGCATGTTTACGTCATCTGCAAGAACGGTTCTGTCTGTATTAGCACGTTATAGGGTAAAATATGTATTAGCACGTTATAGGGTAAAATATGAGGATGGGGTTGGCGGAAACCACAGCTGGGACTTGAACCTGTGACCTTCTGCTTCTGAATACACTGGTTCTGTGCACTGCACCACCATGTTCTCACAGAGATGGTGCATTCCCTGGTGCTACCATGACTGTTGGTCAGACAGGGCCTGTCTGCTGCAGTGCATGGCACCCACCTACACAGGGCTAGGCCACGGTCTGCTGTGGGCAGCTGCCACTGCCCCCTCCACCACCAGTATTCCTCAGCCACCATGCTGACATACCCTTCTGCTGGTGGAGCTGGTGGTGTGCAGTCCCAGGCCATCCAGTGTGCAGGTAGGCGGCTGCCTATGGTGCGGGTTCTGGGGTAGGGGTGCCTGCATAGCTGTCCACGCTTTCCCCCAGCACCACTTGCCAATGTTCCGTGCCATTGGGGGTACCTGCTGGGTACTATTCCCTGTGACACTGTGGGAAGCACACTCTTGCCCATGTTGGGCCCTCAGCAGTTGCTGTCTGGCTGCTCTACTGTTTCAGCATTCCTATGGGCCAGCTAGGCATCACCCTAGTCCCCACTGTGGCCCAGCTGCACCACAGCATGTGCCGCCTGCAGCCCTCTGTATCCCCTTTTCCAGCATCTGCCCGGTTGCCCGTTCCGACATGCCCGCCCTGATGTTGCGGGACATGTGCACGCCATGGGAACGCTGTCCGATGGTGGGGAAATCCCTGAGCAGCGCTATTTCACTGTGGGCCCATGCACCTTGTATGGGGACGGAGTATGGACCCTTCCACGAATTATATCTGTTCTATGAAGCTTACTCGGGGGGGGGGGGATTGATGTTTCTCATTGCTACCACTATTGGCAAGCTTGGTTGTTGGTTTTTTCCAGTTTGTTGGGGTCATTTTCAGTGTTTCTGTGCCCTTTTGTTCTGTGCACATGTATCACACTTATCACCTTTTTTTGGTTTCCCTGCCTAGGCTGTAGATTGCCGACACGTAAATGGTTTCTCTCCCCTTTAAAGTGCTTTTACCGGTAGGTTTTCATTCGCGTTGGATTTCAGCTCTGAAATTCAGCGCGTTGGTGTGAAGGGAGCCTCTCCCCGCCCACTCTCCGCCCATTGATCCCTTCTCTCCGCCCTCTCTCCACCTTCTGCGGTGTTTTACCGCGCCGCGGAGCATTACACTCGTTAGTGCATGGTAGCGCGCGCTATAGCGCGTTTACGATCGTTAATGCGCTATAGCGCGCTAACGATCATTAACGTCGTACAACGCGCGTTATTCACGTTTACCGCAGTTTAGTAAACATACCCCTATATCTTTATTTTCACCCATAACATGTAAGATTTTTCTTTATTTGAAAAAGCTTAAACCTGATATTGTGTTCTTGCAAGAAATGCAACTGGGGTCTTCTATAAGTGTGAAACTGGCAAGAGAATGGTTTAGAGTATATATAATCCCCTGCAGTTGTTGTTGTTAAGTGCCATTGAGTCGGTGTTGACTCATGGTGACCCTCTGGATAGTTGTCCTAAACTGCATTTGGTCTTCAGTCAGGCTTTGTTGATAGAGTAGCATCCATAGCTGCTGTTATTGTATCACTCCATCTCATTGCTGGCCTTCCTCTTTTGAGTTGACCTTCAACCTTGCAAGTATGATGTCTTTCTCCAATGATCTCTCTCATCTCATGAGGTGTCCAAAGTATGAAAGTTGAAGTCATCATCTGAGCTTCAAAAGAAAGCTTAGGTTTGATCTCCTTTAGTACTAACTGGTTTGTTCTTCGGGCAATCCATGGTTTACACGAGGTCATTCTGAGGCACGAATAGCAGGGATAGATGTCCTGTTAGGATGTCCATCCCTGCTATTCGGGTCTTTTCCCGGTCCCGTCCACCTTCCATGTGTGTTGTATGGGAAGGTAAATGGGGGTGGGAAAGGGGTGGCTCTGGGGTGGCATCAGGGTAGACAGTGGGCGGTCATCGGCCCCGGATGTATAGGGCCGATTACAATATCGGCCCGGTATGTCCAGGGCCAGCAACTTGCACAGGAAACTTATTCCACCTCAGAGGTAGAATAAGTTCCTCTAGTCGCCAGGGGACAGCGGACCCGGGGCGCGGAAGAGGCAGGAGGTGCTGAGGACATTCCCCACAGCCTGACCCTGGTCTTAGGGGGCTAATTCAGGGGTTGGGCTGCAGGGAAAGCAGCACTGCAACTGGCCGCCAGGGATTGTGGCTTTTCAATGGAGCCATGGTGCCATGGCAACCGGATGCCATGGCGCTGCGGCACGATTGAAGAGCCCTGGCTGAGCTAGCTGGGCAAGGCCTGTATGTGCAGGCTGGACGGAATAAGGGTCCTGGCTTACACGTACAGGCCTGTTTACGATTCTGGTCCCAGGGGACTAGATGTGCCCTGCGGGATCAGAATCCCAACTATCTCTATGCTTCTGGTTCTGACCGGATGCACAGAGGGCCTGGACGTCCACGACGGAATCAGACCCACAGTATTCTTCAGCAGCACCATAATTTGAAGGCATCAATTTTCTTCCTGTCTATGTTTTTCACTGTCCAACTTTCACATCCATATGATGCAAAAATACCATGGCTAGGACAAGTTGAAACTTTGTATGGAGAGAGAAATCTCTGTTCTTGAGAATTTTGTCTAGGTCCTTCATATCCATTCTGCTAAGACAATGCATCATCAGATTTCTTGACTGCTTGTTGTTATTGATCTAAGCAGTTTATAGTTATTGATTTTGCCAGTAGTCAGGATCTTTGTCTTCTTTAGGTTATGGTGCAGGCCCACTTTGAGATGAGGTTCCTTGATTTTGAGAAGCAAATATTGCAGGATCATGTATGATTGATGAAATGAAATGGGAATGGAGTAGATGCCATACCATTCACTGAAAATGGTTTATGAACAGCTTGCAAAACTGAAAGTGAACAAAGGCATTGGACCAGATGGGATACATCCCAGGATACTGAAAGAGCTCAGAGACATTCTGGCAGGACCTTTAAAGAATGTTTTTAATAGATCCTTGGAGACAGGAGAGGTTCTGCAGGACCAGAGAAAGGCTGATGTGGTGCCTCTTCACAAAAGTGATAATAAGGAAAGGTGAAAAACTATAGGCTGGTAAACCTTACCTCAGTGGTAGGAAAAGTAATGGAGGTGCTCTTGAAAGAAAGAATAGTGACCTTTCTAGAAACCAATGGATTGTATGATCCAAGGCAACATGGTTTTACCAAAGGAAAATCATGCCAAACAAATTTAAGTTCTTTGACTAGGTGACCAAAGAACTACATCAAGGGCATGTGATGGGTGTGACATACCTACATTTCATAGGAGGCTTATCAATAAACTGAGTAGTCTGGGGATAGGTCCCAAGGTGATGAACTGGATCAGAAATTGGTTGACTAACAGATGATAGAAGGTAGTGCTAAACAGAACACACTCAGAAGAAAGCAAGGTGTGTAGTGGCATGCCTCAGGGATCAGTCCTGGGACCAATACTGTTCAATGAATTTGTGAGTGATATTGCAGAAAGACTGAAGAAAAAAGTCTGCCTTTTGCAGATGACATAATAATTTGCAACAGAGTGGATGCTTCTGAGGGAGTGGACAACATGAGGAAAGATCTACAAAAACTGGAAGAATGGTCTAAAGCTTGACAGTTAAGATTTAATTCGAAGAAGTGCAGAGTCATGCACTTGGGATGCAGAAATCCAAAGGAATTGTTTACAATAGAGGGTTTACAGTGGCCAGGAGATTGACCTTGGAGTAATGGTGTCTGAAGATCTCAAGGTGGCGAAACAATGCAACAAGGTGATAGCCAAAGCCAGAAGGATGCTGGGCTGCATACAGAGAGGAAGAACCAGCAGAAAGGAGGAGGTATAAGTCAATGATGAGGCCTCACTTGGAGTATTGTGTTCAGTTTTGGAGACCATTTCTCACAAAGGATATAAAAAGGCTTGACATGGTTCAGAGGAAGGTGACCAAAATAATTTGGAGCCTGTGCTAGAAGACATATGAGAAGAGACTTGAAGACCTAAATATGTATACCCCAGAGGAGAGGAGAGACAGGGGAGATATGATACAGACCTTTAAATACTTAAAGGGTAGTAATGAAGAAACCTTTTTTAAAGGAGGGGAAGCTATAAAACTAGAAGGCATACAATGAAGCTGCAAGGCGGTAAACTTAAAAGTAACACCAGGAAATACTTTTTCACTAAAAGGGTGGTGGATGCTTGGAATGCCATCCTAAATAAGATGGTGGGGGCAAATACAGTGATGGAATTAAAAATGTCATGGGACAGACACAGTGGATCTCTTTATAGCAAGAGGTTGAAATTAAAATAAACATAAATATCTTTTATACTTCAGTAAATAGAGGGGGGTGACCTGCAAGGAGTTGTGGGTACAACCCTAAACAAAGGCATAGAGGGGGTAACTTGCATGGAGTGGTGGTTACAACCACTCTAGCCACCTTACTGGGCAGTCTAAATGGACCATACTGGTCTTTATCTGTCATCATATATTATGTTAGATCGTCTTCACCTTCAACCAGTATTGTGGTATCATTATCAAGCGAATCTTCCATCAGTCTTCATGCCTAGGTTGTCCTCATACAGCCCTGTTTCTCTGATGATTTATTCTGCATATAAATTAAACAGGTAGGGGGAAATTATACAACTTTGTTATACACCGTTGCTGATTTTAAACCATTCTGATTTTCCTTGTTCTGTTCAAACTGTTGCTTCTTGATCAATGTAAAAGTTGTACAAGAAAACAATCAGGTGTACTGGTAAACCATACTTCTTAATGTGGCCCGGAGCTTTTCATGGTTTACACTGTCAAAAGCTTTACTGTGGTCAATAAAACACATATATATATTCTTTTGGTATTCTTTTGTCTTTTCAAGGATCCATCTCACATCCGCGATGCAGGGGCGGCCCAAGAGGGGTGCGGGGCCATGTGCGGAGACTCGGTGCGGAGCCTCATTTGCATAAGGGACCTTATTTGCATAAATATTTGCATAATGTTACCATACACTAACTTTTAGTAAATATGCCTCTTAATGAGTGTATGGATAAAGAAAGACTAAAAGATTTCTACATTACTATAATCCAGTGCCAACCGCCAGGCACATTAGGAAGTACTACAAACACTGCCCATTTAGAACCCATAGCAAACCCGCCGTATCCTAATAGCACTACCAGTACTCACAAAGCACCGTACCCTACCTATCAAAAGGCAACACTGCAAATATTAAACCAATACATTTCAGAGAACAACAATACATGACCTACTGGGGAAAGAGAACAAGTGGCAATGTCAAATAGGAATTACATAAACAGAATACCTCGGCTCAGTTACACATGCAGAACATAGACCATCACCAAACAAGGAATCACAATTTAGAAACAGGAAGACAATAATTAAACTGGGAACCCCAAAAGCCAAACTTGGAATGTACAACAACACTGTAGAAATAAAACTATAAATTAATTTCCTCTTGTACTAAACAAAGCACAGACGTTAATGATGCATATTTCCCATAGCTGACATATTCCAGTTAATAAATTCAAAATAAAGAGATATTTTTCTACCTTTTGTGCATTTCTTTTTCAGTTGCAATTGCTCCAGCCACTTTCTTCTGGTTTCTTTGTGTCTTCTGCTAATTCTCCATCGTCTGCTGTCCATTTGTCCTTTCTTCCCTCTTTTAGTTTTTTCCATTTTCTCTCTACATCTGCTTTAACATACTAATCTTTCTCCTTTTGCTCTTTCCTCATTCCTATTTCAAACAACTCAAATTTTACCCCTCCATCCTCAATCCCCACTTACTCTCCCAATACCCGGCCAATTGTAGATTTGTCTTCCCTCCCACACAAAATATTTTTTCCCTCTCCATTTCACTCTCCCAGCTCCATCCCATTCTAATCCTCCCCCAACATCAGCTCCCTTCTAGTTCCAGCTCCACCCAGCATCCACTCCCTTCTAGTCCCGCATCAGCCCATTTCTAGTCCTAGCCCCCCATCAGCCCATTTCCAATCCTATCCTAGCCCCACCATCAGCCCATTTCCAGTCTTAGCTCCCCCATCCATTTCCAGTCCTATCCGAGTCCCTCCGTCAACTCATTTTCAATCCCAGCCCCCCATCAGCCCATTTCTAGTCCTTTCCTAGCCCCACCATCAGCCCATGTCAAATCCTAGCTCCCCTCCACTCAGCCCATTTCCAATCCAAGCCCCCCATGAGCCTACTTCCAGTTCTAGCCCCTCCATGAGTCCATTACAAATCCAAGCCCCCACCACAGCCCATTACCAATCTTAGCAACCCCAACAACCCATTTCTCGCCCTATCCTAGCCCCTCCATCAGCCTATTTCCTGTCCTAGCCCCCCCAACTCAGCCCATTTCCAGTCCTAGCTCCCTCCCCTCACAGCCCATTTCCATTCCAAGCCCCCCACCCCGTCAGCTATTTGCAGTTCAAGCCCCCCTTCCACTCAGCCCATTTCCATTGCAAGTCCCCAGCCCCATCAGCTATTTGCAGTTCAAGCCCCCTTTCACTCAGCCCATTTCCAGTCCTAGCAACCCCCCTCAGCCTATTACCAGTCCTAGCCCTCCCCATAGCCCATTACCAGTCCTACGCCCCCCCCCATAATCCATTACCAGTCCTAAGTCCCCCATTAGCCCACTTCCAGTCTTAGCCCCCCAATAGCCCATTACCAGTTCTACCCCCCCCATCAGCCCACTTCCAGTCCTAGCCCCCCATCAGCCCATTTCCAGTCTTAGTCCCCCCATAGCCCATTACCAGTCTTAAGCCCCTCCATAATCCATTACCAGTCCTAAATCCCCCATCAGCCCACTTCCAGTCTTAGCCCCCCCGTAGCCCATTACCAGTTCTACCCCCCCATCAGCCCACTTCCAGTCCTAACCCCCCATCAGCCCATTTTCAGTCTTAGCCCCCCATAGCCCATTACTAGGCCTAACCCCCCATCAGCTCACCTCCAGTCCTAACCTATCAGCCCATTTCCAGTCCTAGCCCTCCCATAGCCCATTATTAGTCTTATCCCCCCATAGCCCATTACTAGGCCTAACCCCCCATCAGTCCACTTGCAGTCTTAGCCCCCCCCCATAGCCCATTACCAATCCTAACCCCCCCCCCCCATAGCATATTACCAGTCCTAAACCCCTCCCCCCCCCATCAGCCCAGGTAGACTAAAAACAAACAAACCGGCTGCTGCTGCCACCGTGGTAGTGGCAGAATCAAGCATCTCACTTGGCCCCCCCCTGCCCGGCATAGCCCTCCCTTCAGCATCAGCTCCCAAAGTGCGGGCTTTTCAGAGCCATGAAGGGAGAATTTCCCTTTCTCGCGGCTCTGTTAAGCTTAACAGAGCCGCGAGAGAGAAGCTCTCCCTTCGCGGCTCTGAAAGCTAACGCTGAGGGAGCTGATGCTGCAGGAAGGGCTATGCTGGGCAGGGGGGGCCCTGCAGGATGCTTGATTCTGCCGCTGTCACGGTAGCAGCGGCAGCAGAAGCCGGTTTGTTTTTTTAAATCTACCTGGGCTGAAGTAGAATGTTTTTTGCGCGGGGCCCCCTGAAACGCGGGGCCCTGTGCAAAAAACATTCTTGCTCAATGGACGGGCCGGCCCTGCCGCGATGATGTCTCTTGTTCCTCGCCCTTTCCTGAATCCTGCTTGCACTTCAGGCAGTTCTCGTTCCATGTATGGTTGTAGTCTCTGCTGAATGATCTTGAGTGTAATCTTGCTGGCATGTAGTATCAAAGTGATTTTATGATAATTTCCACAGTCAGTACCTTTCTTCAGTTTTGGTATAAACACATATCTTTTCCAGTCAGTTGGCCATGATGTTGTCTTCCAAATTTCCTGGCAGAGCCTTGTATGTATGGGAATAGCCGTATCCAATTGCTGTAATACTTCAATGGGAATGCCATCAATGCCCAGTGCTTTGCTCTTTGATAATGCTTTCAATGCTGCTTAGACTTCTTTCATCACCAATGATTCCTGATCATCAATACCAGTTGAAATGGTATAATAGCTCTGTATATTCTTTCCACCATTTCTTGATCTTCTCAGCATCATTCAACATGGATTTTTAAGCATCTTGTAGCATTCTAATTCAAGGTTAGAATTTTCTCTTTAGAGCTTTAGAACTCTTGTTCTTCCTTTAATAGTTTCTGATTTTATTTCCTTGCATGCGTTATTGTAGTACTTTTCTTTGTCTCATCTTGCTGCACGTTGGAATCTCTGTTGAGTTCTCTTTCTTCTCTGCCTTTAGCTTTTCTGTGTTTCTGGGCAATTTTTAGAGTTTCTTTCATCATCCATTTTGGACGTTTTTGCTTTTTCATCTTTTGTAGAGACTTCTCACTTTTTTCAAGCACAACTTTCTTGATGTCATCCCATAACTCTGTCATTTGTATCCAAAGCAGCAAATCTATTTTGCAGGTAGTCTTTGCATTTCAGTGGTATATTCTCAAGGTTATATTTTGCTACATTTATGAGTGGCTTTAGTTGAGTTTGTATACTAATAATGGGTGATCTGTCCAACAGTCAGCTCCAGGTTTTGTCTTTGTTAATGTCATTGAGCTTTTCTATTGTTGTGTACCACAGATGTAGTCAATTTTATTTTTGTACAATCCATTGGGTGAAGTCCATGTGTATAGCCACTGCTTGTGTTGCTGGAAAAAGGTGTTTGAGGTGAATAGATTGTTGGTCTTGCAGAATATTTTCAGTCTTTCTCCAGCTTCATTCTGTTGCCAAGTCTCTCCTGCTATTGGTAAGAAAAATGGAGTAGTACTGCTGTTTCATAAGTCCCTTGATTATCAACATATTGTGACTTGAAGGATAGATGGATCTTACAAAAAATTACGGCGCATGGGCAAGATTATTTGTTAGACAATATACATGGACCTAATTTTTTTGAACAACTGGCTGCAAGCATAGCCCAATTTGACTCATCATACTGAGAGGTGATTTTAACCTTTCACTAGATGTAGTTATTTACCGCAATTTGACTGTAAGTGGAGGCCCTCTCATGCTTGAATGGCATCACAAAATTTAATATCAGATTTTGGCCTTGCTGATGCCTGGCATCTTTCCTTCCTGGCTAATAAGGAAAGTACTTTCTATTCGAGTCCGCACATTACTTATACTTGTATAGATTATTTTTTGATCTCTAAAAATCTCTATTGCTCTGTATGTAAAACCAAGATTGCATTAATTTTGATCTCAGTTCATGCATGTTTTGCTCTAGGAATACTGATGGTCTCTGTCTCAAATGCAAAGTCAATCTGGCAGTTTAATACAACTCTTTCAGAGAAACCAGAGTTTACGTCCTATATTAATAAGGCACCCTGCCTTAAAGAGGCAATACTGCATTATACCTACTTAGTTCATCACCTATTGTCTTATGTACAAAGTTCACCTTGTTGTTTTCTGTTATACATTATCCAAGTTGATTGTACCCACCTAGTTCATTGTATTTCCGAACTCAACTGAGTTCACGTTGTTTTGTGTAAACTACTTTGACTATCCAGAAAAGCGGTATATAAAATGTGCTAAATAAATAAGACTCTATAAGTTTAATAATGATGGAGATATTTCTGTTCTGGTTCTATGGGACACCTGTAAGGCATTTTTAAGAAGGGTAATTATAGCCTACTTTGCTAAGAAGCATCAAGATGATCAAGAACTTTCTGACCTTCCAGGCACTATTCATAAATCGACTCACATACATTCCCAATCTAGACAGTTTGTCACTTTACAAGAGCTCCTTAGAGCTAAGATTTGATATAATGATATTATGAGGGCTCAAGAGGCATTAATAATTATTGATGCCAAACATTATGCGGGAGTAACAAGGCTGATAAGCTTCTAACTGCATTTATCAAGTTAAAATGTAATACACAAAATATTTCTATATTATGTACAGTAATTCTAAAGGTGAAAGGGACATTATACAACTGTTCTATACATTTTATTCTAACTTGTATTAGCCATCAGTGGATAGAACCATTAATATCAAGCAGGGATATGCCTTAATTTTCCTAGACATTGCTGCTGCGTTTGATTCTGTAAACCACGAGTAACTCTTGATACGGCTTCACAACAAGGGAATCAATGGCTCTTCATGGAATTGGTGCAAATCCTATCTAACAGACAGGTGGCAGCAAGTACGGACGGGACCCACGTCTTCCGAGCCGTTCCAACAAAAACACGGGGTACCGCAAGGCTCCTCTTTCTCTGCCCTCTTATTTAACATATATATGCAACCGATATGTGAAATAATTCGCTCATTCAACATAGCATATCTAATCTATGCAGATGATGTATTACTCTACACCCCTTTCATGATCGATCGTCCCGACTTCTCCCCACTAGTAAAATGCTTCGAGGCTGTAACTGACTGGCTCCTCTCATACAGCCTCAAAATAAATTTCACTAAGACGGACGTCCTGTTCATATCCAGAAATCAATCCTTCTCACCACCATCGACTTTAAAGACAAGAGATGCTGAACTCCCAACCAAACCATGTATCCGCTACCTAGGCGTTACATTAGACCAGCAGCTCCAATTCAAAACACATATCAGCAACACTACCAAACAAATTTGCCACAAACTACGGACACTGCGACACCTCCGACCCCTACTACATCCAAAGGACTTTAGATCAGTTTTCCAGGCAATGATAACCCCTCACTTTGACAATGCTAACGTGATCCTTCATGGCTTACCCAAAAACACGTTAAACCCACTACAACTTGCAATGAACACAGCCGCACGCTTCCTACACGGAGCCCCTAAGAGAGAACACATCACACCAATCCTAAAAGACCTGCACTGGCTACCAATTTACTGCCGCCTCACCTATAAGATGGTCCTGATGACCTTCAAGGCCATTAACAAAATATCCTCCACCTCTCTAACTGACCTTCTCCACCCTACTCCAACAAACAGGACTAGGAGAACATTCGCCATCAATACCCTACAGATCCCCAAGGAAATAACAGAATGCACCCAAGCAACAATAAACCGTGCTTTCAAGTTCTACACTCCCAGCTGCTGGAACGCACTCCCATCCTCCATACGAGCAATCACAGATCTTGCTCAGTTTAGAAAAGCACTAAAACAGCACCTCTTTCTTATACACTACTCTCAACCCAGTATCTCAGCCCCATCTACCATATACCTCACCGGAAATAGTAAGTAGCAAACAGTCTCATGCGAATATTGTATGTAACTGTATATAGCTGTAGATAGTTTCTCATGCAAATATTGTATATAACTGTATATAGCTGTAGATAGTTTCTCCCAGTTGAACTCCAAGTTGTACTGTCCCGTTCCACTGTAAGTGCTTAACAGAGCACCTGTTACGCATAAATTATGTTATAATGTATACCGCACTGATTTTAAATAGTGCGGTATAGAAAAGCAATAAATAAAATAAATAAATAAATAACCACCCCATCTGCAGAGGAGTTCCTGGTAGAACTTGTCTCACCCGAAGTTGATAAGCATCTTATGCCAACCGTAGAAGTCCCTATTGGTGTAGAAGAGATTAAAAATGCTATTTCATAATTTATAACGCAGAAGGCCCCAGGTAGAGATGACTTTACAAGAGAATTTCATAGACATTTTCAGGATAACCTTTAATACTATAATCATTTTCAGGATAATCTATACGTCAGGTCTCATCTCTCCCCCTTTTCAAATCCATGCTAAAAGCTCACCTCTTTGAGGCTGCTTTTGGTTCCTATTTCCCTTTTTCACCTTGTGTCTCCTTTTCCTATTTGAACCCCTTGTTTCTCTTATATTGTACTGTCTGTCTTGATTAGACTGTAAGCTCTAAAGAGCAGGGCCTGTCTTCTATATGTTCTTGAACAGCGCTGCGTATGCCTTGTAGCACTATATCACTGGTTAATAGTAGTAGTATTAATGATCTTTCTCCCATTTTGTTGTAAGTCCACTTTTCCTTCTCAGAGAGAGGGATAGCTGAAGGTACCTTCAAAGAGGCCCTCATCAGGTTAACTGAAAAACGTTGCCAATACTATAGACCCATTTCATTGATTAACTGTGACACTAAAATATATACTTGGATATTAGCAGGGTGACTGGAAAAAAATCATACATCACTTGGTACATTCCAATCAAGTGGTATTTTTGAAAGGGAGATTTTCGGCTGACCATACACATCTATTTTGTAACTTATTGCACTTAGGCTCCCATGTTTCTTATCCAGTAGCTGCAACTTCTTTAGATGCTGAAATGGCCTTTGATTATATAGAGTGGAATTATAGGTTCAAAGAATTTAAATGGATGGGGTTTGATGAAAAATCTTTTTTAGTGGTCCATATCTTATATTCTAATCCATTGGTCCGACTATCATAAAGCAACTTCATGCATTTCGACTCTATAGGGTATACAAGGTGGGGATGCCTTAACTGTTTATCATGGCTTTGGAGCCCTGGCCATGATCATCCAGAAGGATCTGCAAATTTTTGGGATAGCTTATGGACAGCAGGAAGATAAACTCTGCTTGTACAGAGATGATATACTGTACTGCTGTTTGTAACCAAGCCATCCTCGGTGGAATGAAATTATTGATACATTTTCTAAATTTTCCAGGTACCATATAAATTGGAATAAGTCAGAGTCTATGCCAATGTATAGTGTGGGGCATAGTACCAAGTTGGGTGGCAGTCCATTTCAATGGTCATCTAAAGGCTCAAATAATTAGTTATTTTATTTATGCCTACTACTGATGAGACTCGAGAGGTGAATGTATCTAGTGTGATACCCTAGCCTGGGCCCTGGGGCTTACAGGCATAGGGCCGCCTTGTTATGTCCTCAAATAAAGCTTTACTGTGTCTGTCTCCAGTGAGGAATTCTGGGACTGGTAGTTTGGCTCTCTCATCCAAGGACAAAATTGTAATGTGAAACCGTGGGCTTAAGGCAACAAGAATATTTATTTTGTGGGATTTCCATAAGCATTAAATTCAAAACACAGGCATTAGGATATTTCTCCAAACATAAGATGAAAACATGGATAACTGGAAAAGAATGCTGAACAAAAGTCTTTCTAACACTGGCAGCTGTTCTCAACAAACGAATTAGCATGCACAGCGTAGTCTCTGGTATTCATTCAAGCAAAAGGTAAACGTCTTCTTCTAACAAATGCTTCATTTTTCAAAACTCTTGGTTTAAGCAACAAATATCTTCTTTGCTTCAGAAGACACTCTTATCAGTTACAGAGTTATGCACACATTGCTTTTCACCACGTTTTACTTTTCTTTCTTAGCACTGCTTACCAGCTTCTAGTCTTCTTTCAGACAAAAAGAGCAATCCATCGGGGATTCCCCCCGGTCATACTCTGGCTCAAAGGAATCAATATGCATATCCTCTGTAGGATGGATATGCATATCAATCTGCATATCCATCCTACAGAATGCTTATCCCTTTCTATGGTTTCAAAAGCTTCTTCAGACTTCCTGTCTTGTAAAAACTTCTGAAACTCACTCCACAGCTGTTCTTTCTGGTAAGGATCAATTATGTTGGGAGAGTGAGTTTTTCTCCCTGGGAACACTTGCCTTAACGTTTTTAGTGTGCTTGCTTCAGCTTCTCTGCTCCCAGCTGGGCTCTGGCTCTTTCCACAGCCAAACGTATCCACCTACCTTCTAGCAGTTGAAGTTCTCAGCAGTGGCTCTTGCACACTAGATACTGCAACCTGTTCCACCTTGTCTGTAAGCTTTCCAGCTATACGTTTGCTAGCTTCAAGCTTGGGAGCATTTCTCAGGCACAAACTGCTTCCCTTCTTACTGGCTTCATCCAGCAGCTGGAAGTCAGAGCTCCTATGCCTTTCTCCACTTCTTCTTTCCTGGACTCCCTCCTGGAATCTCTCCTGGGATCCTTTCTCCTTCTCCTCCTGAATCTGGAACTGAATCTCTCTTCTCTGGTCTGACTCAGGTTTTAAAAACTGTTTCTTGCTTGCCACGCCCTTGCTTCTGCACAGGTGTTTACAATCACTGCCCAAGCCTGCCCCCACGTCAGAGCTTGGGTGTGGCTTAGCCTCAGCACAGGATTTTTTCTCAAGCTTGCCTTGCAAACTCTGTGCAAAGCTGGTCTGTCACTCATTTTAAAGGCACAAACATTGTTTTCTTCTATTTCCCTCTGCTCCTGGCAGCTCTCATCATCACACTAGGCTAATAGAGTCTTTAAAGAATAATTTCTTGATGGTCCCCTCTGAATCTTACCTGGTGGGAAACATTAGACATGGTGACAATGATGTTAAGACCGTCGGTTAACTATATGTTATAAAACAATTATAAAAGATTAACTGTTATTGTAAATAGTTTCAAAAGTTCTATGTATACAAAGTTTTGTTCCATATAAACCACTTTGAGAACTTGAAAGGCGGTAAACAAAAAATGTTAAACAAAATACATAAATAAATATGTTATGCATGTTCCTCTTATTGCTTCTGAAACCCAGTTTTAAACAAATAGAGCATCTTTTGTGTAAATTCCTATGGAGAAATAAATTGCCCAGAATTGCTCTAAGGAAGAAGCAACTGCCAAAGGATTAGGGAAGTAAATTTGCCTAATTTTCTGGATTAGCATACTGCTGTTTTGACCTGTAAGGAGCTAAGATGGTTTCAGCAGGTATCTGATAACAGTCCACGATGGCTCCTGCTGGAAAGAAAATTATGGGCACCTTTAGATCTGTGTTTTTTTTTTGGCTGGATATGAGTCTGTTAAAAGAGATAGGAACCATGAAGTACTGTTTGTTACTTATAAGGCTTTCCAGAGACTGAAGCAATTAGGATAAATACTTGGGTGCAAACTCTATATTCACCATCATGGTGTAATCATAATATATGTATACATCAAAACCTGATAATATAAGAAAATTTGGCATTCATTGTGTAGAAGATCTGGTAAACCCTGGTTCCTTTCTCTCCTTTGATGTGCTGAGATGTAAATATCACTTATCAACTGCTAGTAATTTAAACATGCAATCAAGGAATGGAAACCACTTACAGTGCAATGTTTGATTCCAGACTACTGGATTTAATGCAGCTCTGTTCTGCTTTGGCTGAGATGAAACATCAAGCATCATGGATCTATTCTGCTGTGCGGAAAGGGAAGGGGTCTGGTTGTCAAAGCTTACAAAATATTCGGCATGAAGAGCTTTGGATATTAAATATAAATGTGAATTGGGTCTTACTCTGGTCTAAAGCTAATCGGGTCTCCTTCTCTGCTAACACCTTATAGTCAATGGTTTTTTGTACACATCGGATACATTGGACCCCTCTTCATGTTATTAAGCCCAATAGCAGCACTTCTAAATTATATGGGAGGTGGAACTCTGCATTATGTACCTATGAACATATGTTGTATACCTGCTCTGCATTTTTTGTTTTTTAGGATTGTGTTTGGTCTATGTAATATACTCCCTTTAAATATGCCAGTTTCTTATGCTTAATTATTTTATGTACTTGTATAAAGGGTAGTTACTCACTTGTAACAGGTGTTCTCCAGTGAACGCAGGAATCAGTCCTCACATATGGGTGATGTCGGTGCCTACAGAGCCCGCTCGGAAGCATCTCTCCAGCTTTCAAAGAAAGCCTTTGGGAGATGCCACCATGCATGTGTGGTCCCCTTCCCACCCAAGGGTGCTATTTTGCTCAGTCAGATGACATAGCTAGGATGATAGTAAATAAACAGGTAGAAAGGCAACTCCCAGGGAAGACTGATTCCTGCTGTCACTGGAGAACACCTGTTACAGGTGAGTAACTACGCTTTCTCCAGGATCAAGCAGGAAGTCAGTCCTCACATATGGGACTCCCTAGCTCCAGGCTGCCGAGGACCAAACCATGACAGCAACAATGGCACCCAAATTGGGTAGCCATAGGTTGCAGATGAGTCCCCAGCTAAAACTCTGCAAGACCCTAGCATCCAGCGGCACTATCACTCCGGTAGCCTGAACACAGAAGGGTCAGAGGGCTGGAGTTGCCTACATCCAGAACAGATTGCTGAGGACCGCCTGGCCAAAGGCACTCTCCAAACAGGACTCACTTTCCAGGGAGTAGTGAACTACAAACCTATGGATTGAAGACCAAGTGGAGGCTTTGCAGATCTCCATCACCGGTACTAAGCGCAGGTCTGCCACTGATCTGGCCCTGGGTCCACATAAGTAGAAGGAAAGGGCCTGTTTGCAGTCCAGTGTATGGTCTAGAATGGACCTGAGACCCCCAGTTCTCCTCGGGACAAGGAAGTAGCTGGAAGAGAAGACTTTGCCCCACAAGTGTCTGGGTACAGGTTCTACTGCGTTGTCTCTGGTGAAGGTCTCCTGGGAGAGGGAAAGCCCTGCCCTGAGAATCAAAAGTTCCATCTAGGCTGGGTGGGAGCTGGAGTCTGGGGCTTAGGTACCTTTTCCTTCTGCGCCCCCTGCCCCTGCCTCTTGGGGTGAGACCCCTGCTGAGGGCCAGAGCAGGGCTGGTACTGATGACCCTGTGGAAAGGCATCCTTTTTCCTCGGGAAAAGGGCCCTTTTCCCTAACGGTTTCTTGTGGGGATGTGAGGTTTTCTTGGAGACAGGTTACAAAGTCGGCCTCGATCTCGGTAACTTTGTTGGCCAAGGGTTTGCTGAAGAGGTTCTCATCGTACAGAGGACATCGAGCAGCTTGTCCTGGACCCCCTGCTCAAGGTCGAAGGATTTCAGCCAGGCCTGGCACAGGGCCCCGTAGTTTGAGCTGTCGATTTGAAGCCATCATAGGCGGCCCGGCAGAGGAACTTAGAGTAGTCTCGCACTCCTGAAGTCAGGGTCTGGAACCATTGGAGGGGTTCCCCGACAAGGCCTGCAGCAAATCCCACCAGCTCTTTGGCCAGAGCCTTTAGGTACATGCCTATGTAGAGTTCATAGACTTGGATCCAGCAACCCAGCAACAAGCCTTGATAACATTTGTGTCCAAGGGTGTCGAGGACCCTGGCCTCCCTACCAGGAGGGACGGAGGAGTGGGTCTTCTGTCTCTTGAGCTTTTGCATGGTCGACTCAATGACCATGGAGTTGTGTGGGAGCTGAGGTTTGTGGAATCCCGGTCCTTTCCAGATGCAGTACATAGCATCGAGCCAATGGCTAAGTATTGGCATTGAGACTGGAGTCTCCCACATTCGGAGTAACAGCCTCTCGAGGATCGGTTGTATGGGCACCATGAGGGTTTCTTTGGGTGGAGTCTCATACTGGAGAATCTTCAACTCCTCGGTGTGTGGGTCCTTTTCAGTCTGCACTAAGAGGCTCTGGCCATATCTATGATGAAGTCATGGAAGGCCACGTCCTCGGGAGGAGAATAGCATCAAAGCGCTGGGGTAGACAGGTCCAAGGGAATGTCTTGGTGCCTCCTGGTGTCCGGGGATGCCTCTTCTTCCATCTACCACTTGGAGTCGAGCAGTGATGACGAGTCGGAGGCTCCATGACATTTTGCATCAAGGCCAGCACCAAAGGGCTGATGGCCTGCGGAAGACCTGGGGTCCGAGTTGTGGACACTGGCCGGTGAGGACCAGATACCTGATGAACAGGACTGGAACCTCGACCGGTGCCGAGGGCTGTCTTGAGGCCAGGGGTGCTTGATGCTCAGATCAGCAATCGGGGACTCCCTCGCAGTAGAGGTTGTCGGGGCAGATGAGGTGGAGGAACCACCCATCATCACCGGCTTGACACTGGCACTTTTGGCAGTGCATTCTTGATGAGGACTACGGCCTTGAGGAGCCTCACACGGTCTCCTACGGCTGAGGAATATTTCTTGAGGACCTTGGTGAGGCACTCTTCAGAGTCACCCGAGTCCCTCTGTGGAGTTTTACCGGGTTTCTCCAGTGCAGCCTCAGCGGACTTCAACTTCTTCTTCTTCTCCCATTCTGGAGTCTTCTGGGATGCCTCATGGCAACGGGACTCTGAGGATGTCCAGGCGTCTCAGGATGTGCTGGGCTTGGAGCTTGGTGCCGGGGAGGTGGGAGTCGAGTCGGACCTGGGGAACATCTTTTCCTGCAACTCCAACCATTTCCTGTTGGTTTTGGCCAACCTGGCCTGTCAGAGGTCGCAGGAGGTTCTGTCATGCTCCGGGCCCAGGCAGCACAGGCAGCAGTCATGGGTGTCAGTAGTGGACATAGTTTAACTGCAATAGTCACCCTTTTTGTACCCTTTGCATCGGCGAACACAACCGGAGGCTCCCCAGTCGGGGTTGAGCACAAGGCAGCAGTCAGCTTTTCCCGCTCCTGCACTCCAGCCCTATCGGGGCTGTGGGAGGTCCCATCGCACGCTTAAAGAAGTGCCGCCGGCAGGAAGCAGCCCTTTGCATCGGCGAACACACCCGGAGGCTCCCCAGTCGGGGTTGAGCACAAGGCAGCAGTCAGCTTTTCCCGCTCCTGCACTCCAGCCCTATCGGGGCTGTGGGAGGTCCCATCGCACGCTTAAAGAAGCGCCGCCGGCAGGAAGCAGCCCTTTGCACCGGCGAACACACCCGGAGGCTCCCCAGTCGGGGTTGAGCACAAGGCAGAAGTCAGCTTTTCCCGCTCCTGCACTCCAGCCCTATCGGGGCTGTGGGAGGTCCCATCGCACGCTTAAAGAAGCGCCACCGGCAGGAAGCAGCCCTTTGCATCGGCGAACACACCCAGAGGCTCCCCAGTCGGGGTAGAGCACAAGGCAGCAGTCAGCTTTTCCTGCTCCTGCACTCCAGCCCTATCGGGGCTGTGGGAGGTCCCATCGCACGCTTAAAGAAGCGCCGCCGGCAGGCGTGCCCGTGCCTTGCGGGCCTGCGCCTGAGGGCCTCGCAAGAGGGCCCTTTGGCGTGGCCCTTAGGCGGGGCGCGACAGGTGAAAAAGAGCCGTCATCTTGCGCTTCATCAACGTTCAAGGCACCTTAACCTACAAGCAACGGAACAGCAATATTGCCAACACCAGCCTTCCAACAAACAGTCTCACTCTCACATCAAATCGCCATCTGCAACCTTCACCCGAGATCAAGCAGCTGGAGCTCCCCCAGGGTTGAGCTCGCTCCCTCTTTCAACTGGACCTCCATTGATCACAGCAAGTACCCTACACATAAACGAACTATCTAGAACTGAATTCATACACATTCATTCACAGGCCATGTATACTGTTGTCAGTAATCATTAAGTATTCCCAGCAGCTATATATCATCCTTTGTTCCCAGTAACTAGATATACTGTTGTCAGTACTCAGTAACTGTAAATATTGTTCCCAATATCTAGATATACTGTTGTCAGTACTCTCTAACTTCAAACACTGTTCCCAATAGCTAGATATACTGTTGTCAGTACTCTCTAACTGCAAATACTGTTCCCAATAGCTAGATATACTGTTGTCAGTACTCTTTAACTGCAAATACTGTTCCCAATAGCTAGATATACTGTTGTCAGTACTCTTTAACTGTAAATACTGTTTCCCAATAGCTAGATATACTGTTGTCAGTACTCTCTAACTTCAAACACTGTTCCCAATAGCTAGATATACTGTTGTCAGTACTCTCTAACTGCAAATACTGTTCCCAGTAGCTAGATATACTGTTGTCACACTGTGCTTCTCACCACAGGCAAGGTTCCGTCACTGTTCACCTACAAAACCCCAACCTCACCAGTCCCCATTCATTTGCAGCCAGCAGATATACCGTTCTCCTAACACACAATGTCCCCTCTACGGATGCATACATTAGTAACCCTCACCATTACTTATCTCATCACTGCACTGGCTGGTCAAGCAAACGCCTTTAACGGTGACCAAAACTCCATACCAATATTACGAAATACTTGGAAGAGATGGTCAAACAGGTCTCAAACAAACCAAACAAACCCTACTTATAACCACCACTCACATCTACTACACATTGCCCTTCAAATTACCAAAAAATCTCAACCAAAACAACAATACCATCCACCACTGCATTGCGCCCTTATCAATATTAGATCCATTCGCACAAAGTGGCCTTTGATACCTAACCTCATAACAACACATGACCTTGACATTTTGATGATCAGAGAAACTTGGCTATCTGACTCTGATAATGTCATTCTTAACCAGATGCTACCCCCTGGCTTCTCAATCCACACGTGTCATAGGAACCAACAAAGAGGAGGGGGAGTACTCATTATCTCTAAAAACCAACTACAATTTCAGATGGACAACAGTATTAGCTCAACACATCTGAACATACTAAACATATCAAACAATGAGCACTCAATTAACCTAGTCTATAGAGCTCCAACAACATCAGCTGATGATCTGCCAACAATAGTCGACCGGGCCTGCAATACGGAAAAACCACGACTATCTAATTGGATATTGGGAGATTTCAACCTCCCCTCCCTACACGACTCTCAAACCGCAGCATTTATAGAAGCGATTGACAACCTTGGATACAACCAAATAGTCAAAGATCCCACTCATACTATGGGAAATACACTCGACCTGATATTCGTTCCACAAGTTACCACAGAAACCAACCACAATTACGATCTTTCCATAATACCAGTACCATGGTCTGACCACAGCCTCATTTTATTCCAAATTCCCAACTCCTCCAATCCCACCAACGCCAAATACACTCGTTCCAAACCAACAACTAGGAGGTTCCGCTCTTTTGACAAAGAGGAAGTACTCAAGAATCTTCTCCCAACACTACACTCCTCTAAACCTGATCTGGACAGTCTGATCAACACCTGGGATCACACTCTCAGAGCCAATTCTCAACCATCAAACATGGCAAGAAAGACCAACCACCGCACACATGTAGCGTGGTACTCCAACGAGCTAAGAACATCCCTCCTCCATCTTCGGAGACTTGAAAAACGCTGGAGACAATCACGTTCTACTGAAGCCTACACTGCCTACTGCAAATACCTAGAAAAGAATCGCCAGGAAATAGCAGATCGAAGGAAACAATTCCATACTAATCTCCTAAAGCAATCATTAAATAAACATCATGACCTCTTCAACATTGTAAGAACTATGGCAAAGGAACCAACACCCCAACTCACTCAGACAATACACCCTCAAGACTATGCTAACCACCTAAAGTCAAAGATGACAAAAACATCCAACATTTGTACCACTGGACCAACAAATATAGACATATTTATTTACATTCTCTTATATACCGCGCTATTCTGCATCAGTGTGGTTTACATTGAACAAACTGAAATTACATTGAACAGGGCATTATAACTTGGAGATAACTATTTTACAGGGAACATGGGCTATGGAGGGTTAAGTGGCTTGCCCAAGACCACAAGGAGCACCTGTGGACTAGAAACCCCAGTCCTTCCGGCCCAAGGTTGCTGTCCTCTAGTGGGATTTGAATCCCTGACCTTCTGGCCTGAAGTACCTTGCCCCAACCACTAGGCCACTCCTCCACTCCACATGCCATTACAGTCAACCACATTAACCAAGTTTAATACATTATCAACCAAAGAAATTGAAAACACTATCGCATCAATAAATGCTACCACCGCAGCAAGTGATCCATGTCCAGCAGCCTGGATAAAAGACCTTAGATATGAAGTAAGCTTCTTCATACGTAATATCCTGGAACAATCTTTTTCAACTTGAACCTTTCCTCAATGCCTAAAACAAACCTCAATTAGACCATTATTGAAAAACAGCAAATTAGACCCCCTAAAAGTAGAATCCTACAGGCCTATATCCAGCATCCCACTCCTAGCTAAAATAATTGAGAAAGTGGTCCAACGTCAAATACAACAGCACGTAGACACTGAAGCTCCACTCGACCCTGCACAACACGGCTTCAGAGAAGCTCATGGAGTGGAGACCCTCCTCATCACTTTATTCAACACACTAATCACAGGAATAGATAACATCCACCAAGGATTCATCCTTATATTCATGGACATCTCAGCTGCGTTCGACTCAGTAAGCCACCAAATACTGATCGATCGCCTTAAGGAAAAAGGAATTCTTGGAGCCGCACTTGACTGGTGTATATCCTATCTAACTAACCGTTGGCAACAAGTACGAATTGGCGAAACAGCATCAGAACCATTTCTCCAAGATCAGGGGGTACCGCAGGGATCTTCTCTGTCAGCATTAATGTTTAATATATATATGCAACCTATCTGTGACCTCATTCGTTCCTTTAATGTTACCTGTTTAGCATATGCAGATGACATTCTCCTTTACATGCCATTCTCCATCAACCACCCTGATTTTACACCATTGGCAAAATGTTTCGAATCAGTAGAAGACTGGCTCCTCTCACAGAACCTAAGAATCAACCACAGCAAGACCGATGTGATGTTTATCACAAAGAACCAAAACTTCACACCTCCTACTTCCTTAAAGATAAAGGACAAGGAATTAATAGTAAAACCTACAATACGATACCTAGGTATCACCCTCGACCAGCGCCTTAATATGAAAACCCACATAAAAAACATAACAAAGCTAATATATCACAAGATACGCACACTACACCACTTACGACCTCTACTTGAACCCACAGACTTCAGAACCGTCTACCAAGCCTTGGTAATGCCTCACCTCGACTTCGCAAATGCAATTCTATACGATCTCCCTCAGTCAACATTAAATCCTCTCCAACTGGCGATGAACACCGCCGCCAGAGTACTTGAAGGAATATCAAAGACAGATCACATAACTCCTATCCTAAAAAGACTCCACTGGTTACCAACCAATGCGAGAATCCACTACAAGATCCTGATCACCACATTCAAAGCCCTAAACAACCAAGCACCATCAACGGTCACCAGCCTTATACACTTACAGACCCCCAATAGATCCAGAAGATCAGCTGCTATAAATACACTAACAACCCCAAAACAAGCAGTCAGATACACCAAGGAAACAACTAAAAGAGCCTTCAGTATCCACGCTCCAATAGCCTGGAATACCCTCCCACAAGAATTGAGAGCTATAGCCAGCCTAACACAATTCCTAAAAAGGCTCAAACACCACCTCTTCTTAAGCTATTTTCCCATCTAATCTTTCACAAGGAAAATACTACCGACACAATTCCGACCAAGACATTCCCCAAATGATAACCAAATGTGAATAATGTATATAAATTATTGTAGATAGTTATCTAGTTGATATAGTTTACCCTTTTATTCCCAAGTTCAAAAACCCTTGTTACATGTAAAATGCATTACAGTTCCCTGTATGTATATGTTTTGTTTCATGTAAACCGCGCTGATGACAATAGTGCGGTATATAAGAGATGTTAAATAAATAAAATAAATAAATAAATGGTGGAAGACACCTAGACGTGGTTGATGACTCCAGGGTGAAAAACAGTGCAAACGCCGATCGAGAGAGACCTCGATAAGAAAAAACAAAAAAGAGAGCCAAGAGCAGTGCCGGGAAGTGCCAACTTGAGGTGGGAAGAGGAACCAGTACGCCTACTGGAAAACTAAGTTTTAAGAACAGTTTTCTCAAAGATTTTTCCAGGGGAAAAGGACATATGTCTGTTGGGCTCTGCAGAAAAAAGGAGACTGAGCAAGTTGCACCCTTGGGTGGAATGGGGACCACACATGCATAGTTGTATCTCCCAAAGGCTTTCTTTGAAAGCTGGGGAGATGCTTCCACATGGGCTCTTTTGGTGCAGATGTTACCCATATGTGAGGACTGACTTCCTGCTTGTTCCTGGAGAATTAATGGAAGAGTCCTTGATGAGTATTAGGCAGATTGTTGAATATTTTGTTAACCCTAGGAATGAAAGTAGTTTTGCAAAACTGGAAGAATTTGATCTCTCTGGATGTCACTTATGGAATTAATCTCTTAAGTATTACTTTCAAATGCTGACATTTCAGCAAGGAAGAAGAACTCTCTAATTGAGCTCCAGCAGTTGTGGGATCCAGTGGTGAAACTGATGGTGGGAGAGGGTTCCTTTATTTTTCTAATCTGAATTTTTGATATGTTTCTTATGTTCTTTTTCATTTCACCTGATTGAACTTGTATGTATATCCTGCCTTTGCTTTATGGATTGGTGGTGAGCTAGATATTGTGTAATGGGAACAACCCATCCTTCTGTCTCATATTGTTTCTTGTCATGTTCTGTTACTGTAAATTGGATCACCTGATTTATTTGCTGTTGACTTTAATTATGCTGTGGTATTTGTTCTCTAATAAAGCTTAATAAAGATTATTGAACTCAAAATATATGTGCATTCCATATTTTTTAACAGCGATACATGTCATGGACAATTTCCATGTTGTCGTTTCCTACTTGCTTCGAATCATGATTAACTTCTGGCTAACTGCTCATTTTAACCTGGAGTTTGGAGGGATCCTTGCGGAGGGAATGATGCTTACCTTTCCAAAGATTGAGTTTCAGAACTCGGCTCCTTAATGGACTTCTCTCAAACTTGGAATTTTATAAAGTCTGCAATTTGCATATGTAAGTGGTGCAACTTACATATGAGGAAGATGATTTTATAATAGGCCAGCCAGATGGAGAGGCTCAGTAGGCATCTAGGTGTCTTTATAAAATTGCCGAAGAAAATCTGCATACGTTAGAGCCAAAACGAAGCGGTGTGAATTTAGAGCTGCTTGGGAGGAGGCGTAAATGCATGTAAGGTACATATGAATGCATCTTTTATGAAATCTGTGGCTAAATTGTAACTCTCCCCATGATCCACCCAAAGCCCCCCTCCCTCTAAATACACCTACCATAGAGTTACACACATGCATGTGTGTTCTTGTCATGGCACCCACTTGAACCCTCAGGGTAATTTTATAAGATGCATTTTATGCACATATAAGAGGTAATTTTAGAAACATGTCTAAATCACTTACATGCCCAAATAGTGATTTTAAATATCATCTTTTTGGATATAACATTATATATCCTCCAGGATACAGAGAATTAAAGGAGGCATTGTGGGGGAGTGACAGGGCATAGTTTGGTCATACCTCCGAAATAGATATGCACTTCCTATTTTACAATAGAAAGGCACATCTAGCTTGAAAAATATCTACATCAGTTTTGCATACGCTCTTAAGCAAATATAAATGCCAGATTCTAATTGAGACCTGTGATCTCAATCAACAGGCAGGCATAAGTGCAGACATCCATGCCCCAACCCCCAGACACTTCACCACACCAACATCAGTCACAACCCCCTCCCAAATTCCTTCAGACCCACTAACATCAATCATAACCCCCACTCCTTAGAACCCTGGACACACAAAACAATTCCCTAATTGTTGCTCCTTATTTGGCAGCTTGATTCCTAGCAGTAGTACTACAAAACTGCTGCAAGAAGGTCAGAGGCGCCAGTTTGAACTGGGCACCCAACAGGTCAGGAACAAATTGGGATGGTATCCGCCCCCACTAAACAGCAGAGAGTAAAAGCTGAGAGAGTTTAGGGGGGTAGAGCAGGAATTGTCATCGATGTCACGGGAGAGGTGGGTGGAAGAAAGGTTATAATTGATGTCAGGGAGTCATAGGAAGGGATGTAATTGATGTCAGGGGCAGACAGGGGGTAACAAAATCCCCTCCATTGGCCCCTTTCACAGACAGAAACATGCAAGGTTCCTGGTTACCACAAAGCGAATGGAAGAGCTATGAATGCTCTTTTCTTCTACATTTACATTTTTAAATTGCTGCTCCAACTGCATATGCTGGCAAATACATGTGCATCTTTGCACATCCTGATGCGAATTGTACACGAGGCTCTGCATACAGCAAAGTCTTTTGCAAAATATATCCTCAATATCCTATGAAAACGGGGCTTGTACTGTCACATAACCATGAAACTGCCCTTTGTAAAATTGCCTCTATAAGTAGCCAAATCATTGCTTATACTTCTAATATAACTACTACTACTATTAATTATTTATATAGCGCTGCAAAGCATACAATCTAATTGACAGACAATAAAATAGTTGAGAATAAGGGTACAAATAGGGAAAGATAAGGAAACACATAGGAGAACAAGGGATCAGGATCTGAAAGCAGCCACAAAAAGGTGAGCTTTAACATGGATTTGAAAAGGGGGAGAGATGAAGCCTGATGTACAGACTCAGGTAGTTTGTTCCAGGCATATGGAGCAGCAAGGTGAATGGAATGAAGTTTGGAGCTGGCAGTGGAAGAAAAGGTCATAGAGAGAAGCAGGCCAGTGGAAGAGCAGAGTTCACGATGAGTGGTGTAAGGAGAGAGGAAAGGTAGTGAGGAGCAGTAGAATGAATGGATTTATAGATCAGAAGGAGAAGTTTGAATTGGATATGGAAACGGAAGGGGAGTCAATGAAGTGAATTGAGAAGAGGGGTTAAATGAGTATATCAGGGTTGGTGGAAGATTAGCCGTGCAACAGAGTTCTGAACAGATTGAAGGGGAGAGAACTCAGAGGGAGACCAGCAAGGAGGAGGTTACAATAGTCAAGATGGGAGGTGACTAAAGAGTGAATAAGTGTTTTAGTAGTGTGTTCAGAAAGGAAGGGAAGAATTTTGTTAATGTTATAGAGAAAGAAGCAACAGGTTTTAGCTGTCTGTTGGATATGTGTGGAGAAGGAGAGGGAGGAGTCAAAGATGACCCCAAGGTTGCGGACTGAGGAAATAGGAAGAAGAAGAGTGTTATCTACAGAGAGAAAAGAGGAATGGGGGAGGAGGGTTTGGGGTAAAATTAAGAAGTTCAGTTTTGGACATGTTCAATTTCAAATAGCGGTGAGACATCCAGGCACCGATGTCCGATAGGCAGGCAGAGATGCAGGTCTAGAGTGTCAGAGAAATATCAAGTGTAGATAGATAGATCTGAGAGTCATCAGCATAAAAATGATACTGATAGCCATGGGAGGTAATCAGAGCACCAAGGGATGGGGTATAGAGATAGAAAAGGAGAGGGCCCAGAACAGATCCTTAGGGTACACCAATTGAGAGTGGGATAGCACTTATACAGCTACTTATGTTTTCAAAGCATCTGGTGCTGCTACTCTTTTTTTAACATTTCCCTTTGTAAAATGGCTTACATAGAAACATCTCAGCAGAACAAGACCATATGGCCTCTCTAGTCTGCCCTTGCATATCAAATACTATAGTCCCTTTTTTTCCTTTAGAGATCTTCTGTGCTTGTCCCAATGTACATGCTGCCAATATTTGTGTTGTGGTGACAGTTCTATATGTATTTTATAAAAGGTTCCTCAATCAATAAGGGAGTCATTCAGTGGCACAAATAGTGGGGATGGACGTCAGGATTGGACGTACATCCCCGCTATTCGCTCCCCTGCCATTCCTGGCTAATGCCTCCCCATATGAACAGCTCATTTGTATGGGGAGGGCTATAAGGGGGCATGTCTGAGGTGGAGCGAGGGCGGGACATGGGCGGACCGTGACCCCAGTTGTACAGGGACGATCCAAAGTCGGCTCTGTACATCCAGGGGCTGTGAACATGGATGGGGGACTTATTCCACCGCAGAGGTGGAATAAGTCAGTGGAATAAGCCCCCCTGGATGTCGGGGGATCCTGCAGCCAGGCCAGGGAAAGAAATAGGGGGTACAGGAGGATCCCCGCAGCCAGACCCTGGGTATGGGAGACTGCATTGAGGGTCCAGCTGTGGGGAAAGAAGAAAGTCAGCGGTGGCCAGAATTTGTGGCTCCTGAATGGAGCAGCAGTGCCATGGCGATGGGACGCGATGGCACTGCGGCTCCATTTAGGAGCCTGACTGAGGTAGCTGAAGATCTATTGAGTGTGCAGGCCAACCAGAATCGGGGCCCAGCCTACGTTTGTGCCATAGACCCAATTCTGAACCCGTGGGCACATGTAGCCTCTGTGGGAACAGAATCGGGTCTAATTCTGGGCCTCTCGTTCTGGCCGGCTGCACAGCAGGCTGGACGGCCAAGTCAGAATGTGCCTCCATGCCTTTTATTAAAATATTAGGGGTTTTCAGAATGCATGGACAAAAATGTTTGTTATTCTACCGTACTTAGATATCTGATATAAAGTTATCCTCCATATCAATGTCTAGGTAAAGCAGCCAAAATGCATGTAGTTTAAGCCATTTTATATAGACAACTGAATGCCTACTTGTCTTTATAAAGTAAAAGTATTAGTGGCAGAGATCCTGCCTTAAATTCCAGTACACATATTTGCATCTGCTTTATAGCAGCGGCCAATGAATGTGCATAAAGTTCTCAAGTACCTGAATTGATTAACGTTCTAGCTATTCCTCACACCTGGCTATGCCTACAAATGAAATATGCATCTTTAAGTCAAAATGCATACTTTCATACCAGAATGCATTTACAAGGCCATTAATACCCATAGAATGCCAAATGTGAGCATTAATTGCCTTTTAAAATTACCTCCTTGACGTCGTGCATGGTTGCCATCTGATGGATTTCCGATCCCAGATCTCTCTAGGAGAATAAAACCAATGTTAACCTTTCCTTTGGCTGTGTCTATACAAGCTGCTATATCCCAGTTACGCTTGATGCATTGTAAACAATTAATAAATAATTCAATAAGCTTATTATAAATAAATCAAGAAATATATTCACTTTAAAATAAACTATAATACAGAAGCAAAATTTGAAATAAATACCAAATCAGCGTAATCAGTTAATGGCCGTTTTAAACCCAGGTGTTATTTCCTGTAACTCACATGTTCTAAGCATTTGTGAATGGTCTGCAGGGAAGCCAGGAAATCCTACTTTGCCCATTGATTCACCTTGGGCAAGTTAATTTACTTTCCATTGACTCAGGTAAAGGCTTAGATTGTAAGCCGCCTTGGACAGGGAAATAACTTGTGTATTTGAGCTTTAACTCATCTCAAGGTCAGATTTGGAAACCTAGAAAAAAAAATTCAAATTCAAACTCAGTGCGGACTCATGCGCATTAAACCCAGTGCTTTGTGGAAGATAACCCGGATATGTTAGAACTGCCACAAGACTACTATGGGATATGATATCCCTACCTTGAGAGAACAGTAAGGCCTCATGCGCTAACTCCTCTCTGCCTTCTTTTTACAGCACTGTAGGGCCCTCTAGGGCCACGATACCATCCCTGTCAGTATCCATACTAAAAAATGAAGATAAAACACTATGCAAAGGCAGTTAAGCATAAGTCTTCTGGGATGGCTGATTCCCTATTCCACTCTTCTCCCGTTTTATACCCTCCCTCCCTCCCTCCAGGCTAGGATTTCATTCACCCAACTGATGATAGTGTAGACATTGGAAGGGGCGTAGAAAGCATGTCTGCCTCCTGCCCTTTCATGTGAAATGCTGACACTTGACCTCATGCCATCCTTCACATGAATATTTAGTGCACTTTAGTTTACTGAGCCTGTTAATCTCTGTCTATGGCCATCGTCGATCTTTCTGCTGAGACTTCCAACCAAGAAGGCAACTAGCAGATAACTGTGCTAATGTTTTATTTTTTAATATTAATGAAGCCTGCACACATCAAAATCCAATTAGTCTGCCAACTAATTTTGTATAGTTCTATTTTTAACTTTTTGCTATCCTAAGCCAACTTTCAAACAGTGATTTACAAATGAAAGGTGCAAACATGCATCAACTACCTCCAGCTACTCACAGCTCAATTCAGAAACCTTGCTTAGAATAATCGATGTACATAAACACCGATATTATTCTGAGCTGAATAATATTGCTGATTATGCACCAGATTATGCACCAGATAGCAATCCACCACATGCACATAACATTCTTTCATCATACTTCTTCTGCTGTTTATTTTTAAGCACTCTCTTCAGCAAAGCCCCAAAAAGGTTGCAGAACCTGTCTATCGAAGAAACAGGAATAAACTCTCACCAGCACTGACTGAAGATCTATGAGCTAACCCTCAACAAATCCTTAAACTCTGCATCAAAATCTCATGTTGAGATCAGCCTTATGATCTTCTGCGCACTTCATGGCATCCATGCTGTATAGCTAATTGCTTCATTACATCTGGGGAACATTCTGTGGAAAGGAGGGGCTCTTCCGAAGGGATGGGCTTCACCTTAACCGGGATGGAACCAGGCTGCTGGCATTAACCTTTAAAAAGGAGATAGAGCAGCTTTTAAACTAGATAATAGGGGAAAGCCAACAGTTGCCCAAGAGCGTATGGTTCGGAAGAATGTATCCTTGAAGGATACTACCAAAAGCAGAGAGGTTCCAAAAAAGAGTAAAGTAGCCCAAATGCCCTCGAGTATGGAGCAGACAGAGCTTAAAGATCCCAAATTACCCATGTCTAACAATAGCCAAATTAATATGAATAAAATACAGTCTCTAAAATGCTTGTATGCAAATGCTAGAAGTCTAAAAAATAAGATGGAAGAGTTAGAATATTTAGCACTAAACGAGAGGTTAGATATGATTGGAATATCAGAGACATGGTGGAAGGAGGACAACCAGTGGGACACTGTGATACCTGGGTACAAACTATATCGTAATGATAGAGCTAATCAAATTGGTGGAGGAGTTGTGCTCTATGTTAGAGAGGGCATTGAGTCAGAAAGGATTAAAGTTTTGCAGGAAACAAAATTTGCTGTAGAATCTCTATGGACTGAAATTCCATGTAAAAAGGGGAAGGCGATGGCAGTGGGGGTGTACTATTGACCGGCTGGCCAGAATGAACAAATGGATGATGAAATGCTCAAAGAAATCAAGGAAGCTAACAAAAGTTACAGCACAGTAATAATAATGGGTGATTTCAGTTACCCCGGTATCGACAGGGTCAGTGTCATGGCAGGACATGCTAGGGATATAAAGCTCCTAGATGAAATAAATGACTGCTTCTTGGAGCAGCTGGTTCATGAACCGACCAGAGGGGAAGCAATATTAGACCTAGTCCTTAGTGGAACACCAGATGTAGTGCAAGAGATAAGGGTGTTGGGGCCACTTGACAATAGTGATGATAGCTTGATTGCCTTTGATTTAATTAGTGGAGGAGGGATAGTAAGGAAATCCACAGTACTACCTTTTAACTTTCGAAAGGGAGACTATGATAAAATGAGGAAAACAGTTAAGAAAAAACTAAAAGGAGCAGTTGCAAAGGTTAAAGACTTACATCAAGCTTGGGTGTTGTTGAAAAATACTATCTCGGAAGCCCAAGCCAGCTTTATTCCACACTTTAAGAAAAGTGGGAGGAAGTCAAAAAAATTGCCAGCATGGTTTAAAGGTGAGGTCAGAGAGTCTATTGTTGCCAAAAAAGCATCCTTCAGGAAATGGAAAAAAGAGCCAAACGACGAAACCTGGAAACAGCACAAGCACTGGCAAGTCAAATGCAAGGCATTGATAAAGCAGGCAAAGAGAGAATTTGAGAAGAAGCTTGCTGCGGAAGCAAAAACGCAAAATAAAGATTTTTTCAAGTACATTCATAGCAAAAAACCTGTGAGAGAGTCAATTGGTCCAGAGTAGTTAAAGGGGCACTAAGAGGCGACAAGGCGATAGTGGAGAGACTGAATGAATTCTTTGCTTCGGTCTTTACTGAGGAAGATGTAGGGATGTTACCCATGACTGAAGTGGTATTTAAAGGTGCGGAAGAATTGAAGGAAATATCGATACATCGGGAAGATGTATTACAACTATTAGATAAACTGAAGAGTAGCAAATCACCTGGGATGGATGGTAACCATCCAAGGGTGTTGAAAGAACTGAAATATGAGATTGCAGACCTGCTATTAGTAATCTTTGAACTATCATTAAAATAATCTCTAATACCTGAAGATTGGAGGATCGCCAATGTAACACCAATTTTTAAAAAGGGTTCCAGGGGTGATCCGGGAAACTACAGACCGGTGAGCCTGACATCAGTAGCAAGAAAAATGGTAGAAACAATCACAAAGAATAAAATTACTCAGCATGTAGATAGTCATGGCCTAATGGGAGACAGCCAACATGGCTTTAGACAAGGAAGATCTTGTCTTACTAATCTGTTATGTTTTTTTGAAGGTGGGAATAAACAGGTGGACAAAGGTGAGTCGGTTGATATAGTGTATCTGGACTTTCAGAAAGCTTTTGACAAGGTCCCTCATCAGAGACTTTGGGAAAACCAAAGAGTCATGGTATAGGAGGCAGTGTACTACTGTGGTTGCCGTATCTTAAAAAGGATATAGCGTTATTAGAAAAGGTTCAGAGAAGAGCCACCAAAATGGTAAAGGGGATGGTTGGATACTCCTGTGAAGAAAGGCTAAAAAGGTTAGGACTCCTTAATCTGGAAAAGAGATGGCTGAGGGGAGATATGATAGAAGTCTATAAATTAATGAACGGAGTGGAACGGGTAAATGTAGATCGATTGTTTACGTTATCAGAATATAAAAAGACTAGGGAACATACAATGAAGCTACAGGGTAAACTATTTAAGACTAATAAAAGCAAGGGCTGTCGGGTAAGGTTTGCCTCTTTGCGGATGATACCAAAATCTGCAATAGAATAGACACCCAGGAAGGTGTAGATAACATGAGGAGGGATCTAGCTAAGCTTGAAGAATGGTCTAGAATTTGGCAGCTGGGATTTATTGTTAAAAAATGTAAGGTCATGCATTTGGGCTGCAGCAATCCAAGGGAGCAATACAGTATAGGAGGTGAAGTACTTTTGTCCACTAAAGAAGAGCGAGACCTAGGCGTGGTTGTGTCTGATGATCTTAAAGTAGCTAAACAGGTAGAAAAGGCGACGGCAAAAGTTAGAAGGATGCTTGGGTGCATACGGAGAGGAATGGCTAGCAGAAAAAAGGAGGTGATAATGCCTCTGTATAAGTCTTTGGTGCGACCTCATTTGGAGTATGGTGTGCAATTCTGGAGACCGCACCTTCAAAAGGATGTGAACAGGATGGAGTCGGTGCAGAGGGTTGCTACTAAAATGATTAATGGGCTTCATTATAAAGCATATGAGGACAGACTTAAGGATCTTAATATGTACACCTTAGAGGAAAGGCGGGATAGAGGTGATATGATTGAGATGTTTAAATACCTCCGGGGCATAAATGTTCAGGGAGAGAGCCTCTTTCAATTGAAAGCAAGTTTTGCTACGAGGGGACATGGGATGAGGGTGAAGGGAGATAGATTCAGGAGTGATATGAGGAAATATTTCTTTACGGAAAGAGTAGTGGATCCATGGAATAGTCTCCCAGTGGAGGTGGTAGAGATGAGGACAGTAACTGAAGTCAAAAAAGCATGGGACCAACACAGAGGATCTCTAAAGGTAAAAAGTGGACTGTTGTAGTTGTTGTTATGGAAGGACAGACTAGATGGGCCTTGTAGTCCTTTTCTGTCATCATGTTTCTATGTTTCTAAAAGAAAATATTTTTTCACTCAACGTGTAATCAAACTCTGGAATTTGTTACCGGAGGATGTAGTAAAGGCTGTTAGTGTAGCTGGGTTTAAAAAAGGTTTGGACAAGTTCCTGGAGGAAAAGTCCATAAACCATTATTAAGAAGTGATCCAGGATATCAATGCTTGACCCAGTACAAGCATTGTGGAACCTGTGTCTTTTGGGGAAACTGCTAGGTACGTATGACCTAGATTGGCCACTGTTGGAAACAGGATACTGGGCTTGATGGACCTTGGTCTGACCCAGTATGGCATATCTTATGTTCTTATGTTCTTATCCGTTTAAATAAAAGGCGCATAAAGGTGCATCAGGTTCAATATCAGCAAGCGGTGCTTTCTCGGGATAGATTATTGTCTCAGCAGAAGATTGAAAATCTGGAGAACATTTATAGGTCTTTGAATCTTAGGATTCTGAATTTTCCACGTATTTCTGGTTCTCCAGCTAGGAGCCGGTTTCACAGGTTCTTGAAAGAAGATTTTGGATATCCTGAGGCTGGTTTTCCTCCCTTACAGAAGATTTATTATTTACCATCTGGACTCACTCAGGACTCTCCTGCTTTAGTTCCTGCTCCTAAAGTTGATGTTTCATCGAATTCTCTTGATCTTGGGAAATTGTCTGCGCTGTTGGAGCAGTCATCTGAAGCAGTTGTGACTAGAGTGACATTATTAGTTTCCTTTGTATTTCTTCAAGACAGAGATGCTTTATTACGTTTGTTTCTTAAGAAAACTGATATTGTCTTTATGGGGGTAAGATTTAAATCTTCCCGGACGTGTCCTGTTGCACCAAAGCAGTTGCCTTGGGTGCAAAGTGCCGCTTAGATTTCCCTGTAAATGTATACTTTATTATCAAAATTCTGTATATCATTTCTTTGAGCCTTCTCAATTACGTTTTTTTCTGGATGCTAAGAAATTACAGGGCTGAGCCGAGTCAATGGATTTAATTGGGGCCCTTTTTATATAGATGCTTTGCCATAATGTTTTGTTTTCTTTTGCCTTTTTTAAATCTTTATTCCTGCTCCTCTTGGTTGTGACTCTTGGATCTCTTCATTATAAAGCATAAGAGGACAGACTTAAGGATCTTAATATGTACACCTTAGAAGAAAGGTGGTATAGAGGTGATTTTTATTTATTTTCTCTGCTATTCTGCTTCAGTGTGGTTTACATTGAACAAACTGAAATTACATTAAACAGGGCATTATAACTTGAAAATAGCTATTTTATAGGGAACATGGGTTATGGAGGGTTAAGTGGCTTGTCCAAGATCACAAGGAGCACCTGTGGGACTAGAAACCCCAGTCCTTCAGGCCCAAGGTTGCTGTTCTTTAGTGAGATTTGAACCCCTGACCTTGCAACCTGAAGTACCTTGCCCCAACCACTAGGCCACTCCTCCACTGAGATGTTTCAGTACCTCTGGGGCATAAATGTACAGGAGGAGAACCCCTTTCGATTGCAAGCAAGCTCTGCTACAAGGGGATATGGGATGAGGGTGAAAGGGACAACCACAGAGGATATCTAAAGGAAAAAAAGGGACTGTTGTAGTAGTTGATATGGAAGGACAGACTAGATAGGCCATGTGGTCTTTTTCTGTCGTCATGTTTCTATATTTCTATGTAATTGTGGTCTACTACATTTGTTTATAGTGGCCTTGTTAGGGTTTTTTATTTCTTTTTTATGAATTTCTTTTGGTATTATTGTGTTGGCTGTATGTTTTTTCCTATTTCCAAGTATGGCTTGGTATAAATTTGTAAAATTTGATAAACATAAAATTAAAAAAAAGAAAATTAAAGGCACAGTACTTGTGCAGGCATTTGTGCATTGTTTACGCTTGCATTAGACTCCTTCCTGCATTCTCTGCCCACACTAGAACAGAAAATTATTTTCTGCATTGAGCTGTAGGTCTCTGGCTCACAAGCTTTTAATGGAGGGACATGTATGATATCCTCATGAAAGCAGCCCCTCAAACCAGTACCACTAGCCGAAAGAACACTCCAGAAATAAAACTAAAAATAATCTCTGATTAGCAAACTTCTCTTAATACCATCTTAATTCTCTTGGAAAATAGGAAATAGCACTGCCATTTCTATGATTAGAAAACTTCTGAATGTTAAAGTGTTTCTTCTTTATTCATTGCTTGCATGTCCTAAACAAATAAATTTACTGAGAGAAACAATTAGCATCTAATAGGAAAAGAATGAGATAGGCTGTAATGCAATTTTTCTATGGATAAATTAACATTCAGGAGACAGAATTAGTGATACAGTTATTAAAATAGCTTTAATGTAGAAAGAGGGTCCTTTGAGAATTTAACATCTTTTGACATCCCAGTCTTTTTTCTCATTTTAAGCGATTCTTGCAAAGTTTCAACAAACCTTGACTCTGTTTCTAAGTAATGTGATGTAGAATCTGTGGAGAAAGTAAAACACTTGCATTTGGAATGTTGTGTGGATATGAGCAGCACATGTCAGGATGATATTAAACACCCTGGTTGGTGCTTATTTTAAATGCTGGTTGTGGCATCTGAATGTGAAGGCACATTTTAGAAGGTATGCGGAGATCTTAAGTGAGATGTCAAGATCGGGATGTATGGAATTCCAATGGCATTTTAGACCTGACTGCTAAATGTGGAGCTGTTTCTAAAAGACACAGAAGGAAGTGTAGGAATGCGTGTAAATCTATATCCACATGCAGCGGAATGAGCATTTTACAAATTTACATGTGGGAAAATGAATAGAGAAAACCCAGCAACTTAGATGTGTAAATGTCGACACCTACATTTAGATACTGCTAGTTAACTACAGCGGATGCTATATGTAACTCATTTTAATTTAGAAGGAGAAATAAACTAGAGGGAATAAAGGAGGGTAACCCCTTAATCCCCTCTGTAAAAGGCTGGCTGCTGTTCGGCATTCAACCAGTTTCTAATTGATGGAAGTAGCTTGTAGCCCACCTCTAGGATGCCCAGTATACACATCTGGACAGTATCAAATACCATGCTGAAATCCCACTATACTACATTTACCATACTGTATGGGGTATGTTTACTAAAACCCCGGTAATGTGCGCGGCCCGCTAGTGTGCGGGTGCCATATAAGGAGTGGGCATGTCTGGCTGAAAAAAGCAAAACCGGGATTATTCATGCGCTAATGTGCGCGGTGCCCATGTGCGCCCCGCAACTTAGTGCATGAGAAAGCTGCGCGGGAGGCATAAGCAGCGCACTGATGTGCAAGCAAAAGAGCAGAGCCACAGTACAATGGTTAAGACACTGACCAATAGTGCAGAGATCAGAGATTCAATCCCCCACAGTGCCCAATGAAGACAGCTGGCTGAGGCATTCCTTTAGGAGGCATTTAAATAATGGGCAGCATAAGGCGGAGTGCTATTGCTTTAGGAAGCATTTTAATATTGGGCGGCATAAGGCAGCGCACTGATGCATAAGCACAGAAGCAGAGCCACAGCACAATGGTTAAGACACTGACCAATGGTGCAGGGATGATGGGCTCAATTGCCCACTGTGCCCAATGAAGAATGCTGGCTGAAATGTTAACTATTATGGGTAAGTTTGCTTTAGGAGGCATTTTATTTTTTATCTTAATTACTACTACTAGCAAACGCACTCTCAAAGCGTGTTAACATAAGGCGCCCCATAAGGCACATTTTAAAGTGCACTGTCCGCCAAGGCACCCTAGAATGTTGCTGATAGGGCGCTTTATAGGGTGCCGTATGAGTTACCGCAAGGTCACAGCAATGTTTTTGATGGCAGCACTGTGCAGTTTAAGGAATGCACAGCATAAGTAGGTGTGCTGACATGCAAATAGGAGCAGCAGTGTAGCACAATGGGTAAGGCACTGACTGCTGATACAGGGGTCATGAGTTTGCTCCCCAGTGTGCCTAATACATAAGGCTGGCTGTGGTTTCAGCTTTGCAATGTATGTATTATTTCCTGTAGCACTTTAGTTGTATTTTATTAATTGCTGCCAGCAAACAGGATCTCACGTGCCGTAATTGAAGATGCCGCATAAGGCACCCTATAAGGCACTCCATAGGGCACATTATAAAGTGCACTGTCTGCCACAGCACCCTAAAATGTCCCCTATAGGGCACCCTATAAGTTGCTCCACAGGATAACGTATAGTGCACCTTATATGGACGGTAACCATAAGGTAACCTATAGGGTGCCCTATAAAGCGCCCTCTGAGGCAACTTATGGGTACAGTATGATGAGGGTGTTTCTGCTGGCAGCAATAATGTACATTAAAAAGAGTTAATGCTCTGGGAATCCCCATCAAATAACCCCACTGTGGGTTTGAACCCATGACTTCTGGCTCCACAGGCAGTGAAGCAACCATTCACCTTGTATGGGGACGGGGCGTTAAAAATAATAATTATTATTTTTACGCTCCATCGCCATACAAGGTGAATGATCCCACAGTGAAATTGTGCAGAGCAGGGTTTCTGACCCTGCTCTGCACAATTTCACTGTGGGATCATTCACATGGTATGGGGACGGAGCGTAGACCCTTCTAAAATTCATATTTCTTTTTTGGGGCTTTCTTGGGAGTGCTTTTTGATGTTTTCCATGACTATCACTATTGCCCAGCTGGATTGTAATTTATTAGAATTTTGTTGTGGTCATTTTCAATTTTTATTTGCTATTTTGTTCTGTGCACATGTATCACACTGCTCACGTTTTGACGGTTTCCCTGGTTTTGCTGTACATTGCTGACAGAAATGGTTTCTCTTCCCTTTAAATCGGCTCTACCGCGAGGTTTTCACTCGCGGTACTTTTTTCATCGAATTTCAGCCCCGCTCCTGTGCGGGGAGCCTCTCCCCTCCCACTCTCCACCCATTGACCCCGTCTCTCCGCCCCTGGGGAGCCTTCCTCCGCCCTCCGGGATCCTTTCCACGCCTCTATCGCTCATTTGCACGACGCGCACATGAGCGGGCCCGTTAGTGCAGCGCGCACGTGTGCGGGGCACAAAAATGCATCATTAGCGTGTGCTAAGGTACCTTAGCGCACGCTCAAGTGCGCCCCGCACAGTAGCGCGGTTTAGTAAACATACCCCTATGTCTCTTATTTAATCCTCAAGTTACCCAGTCAAAGAAATTGATCAGATTTGTTTGACTTAAATTCTCTTGAATAAAATCATGCTGCCTCATATCTTGCAATCTGCATGATTCAAATTTCTTTACTGTTCTTGTCTCCCTGAGGCAGGAATAACTGGCCTGTAGTTTTAAAGCTCCTTTATATTACCACTTTTATCCAGAGGGTCAGTGTCAATCCTTCTCCAGTCCTGTAGAACTATTTCAGTTCCCAAAATTTATTGAATGAAAATTTCAGTAGATGTGTCGTAAATTCAGTAAGCTCCCTCATAGCTTTGTCTAGTTGTGCTAGTTTCACTGAAACCCTATGTTGTGTACATGGTGGGATATCTTCCCTTCTATGATATGTATTCCTGCTGACCAGGGCCGTACCAAGCCATAATTATGCCCTGTTCTATTTCCACATCTGGATCACCCCCACCAGTTATCTGCCCCCCCCCCCATGTTGCCCTGCCGTTGCCGCTACTTTTTTGTTTTCTTGGAGGCAGCGGCAGTAACAGTGAGGCAGACCTGCGCTTGTAGGCAGTTCGGTCCCTCCTTCCCTTCTCTGATGTAGGTCACACCAGAGGAGGGCAGGACCAGGCTTTTGTTAAAAAGAGAACCATGTCAGGAGAGAGTGCTAAATGTGCTGTACTTAGAATTCAGCTATGACACAGTTCTGCATAGGTGAGATATGAGTAAATTGAGTGATTTTAGTACGGGCCCCAAAATGACTAATTGCATTAAGAATTGATTGAATGGGAGATAACAAAGAGATATGGCAAATAGTGTTCACTCTGAAGAAAAGGAATTACCAGTGGTGTGCCACAGGAATCAGCTCTTGGTACAGTTCTTTTCAACATTTTTCTAAGCGATATTGTGAAAGGGTTTTTGGGAAAGTTTGCCTTTGGTGCATGATTCCAAATTCTGAGAGACCATAGAAGGCATGGAAAACATGAGGAGGGATCTAGTAAAGCTTGAGGAATAATTTAGAATATGGCAGTTTTGATTTAGTAATAAAACTGCAGGGTCATACATGTCAGCTTCAAAGATCCATGAAAGAAATGCAAAATAGGAAGGAGTTCTTCTGTGCATGAGAGGAGGACAGGTCTGACATTTTTTGTACCTAATGATCTTAAGGTAGCCAAACAGGTAGATTAAGGTGATGTCAAAAGTCATGAAGATTCTTGAGTGCACAGGGAGAGAATTGACCAGTAGGAATAAAGAAAGTGATTCAGCCTCTGTATGTCTGCATTGATATCTCATTTAAAGTACTACATGCAATTTGGGAGATAGCATCTTCTCAAGGATCTAGTTCAGGTGGCGTCAGTCCAGGGAAAAGCTACTAAAATGGTCAATAGTCTTTGTCATAAAGCATATGGGAATGCTAAACTATACAATTGGCCGTACTTTGTGAATGATTGTTACTATAAACACAAAACCTAACTCATTCAACTTTTCACCATTATACTACTACTCAGTATTGTTTCTACTTGTCACTATATTAAGCCTCAGACAACACCCTTAAGCTTCGTAACACCAGGAGATGTGTGAACAGTCTCCTGAACATGTATAGGGTTTAGTACATCAACGGCTTAAAAAATGAAGATCCTCTGACCAGTTTTGTTGGTTTCTAAAAACAGAAACTGTTTTAAATTTCATTGAAAAATTACTTAGCTGGTATTGAAATGACTGGTCTTCATCTTCTTTTTCAATTTTTTTCAAAAAAAATTTTTCTCCTTCGATTCTCGATATTCTTTTGCCTTTTCTTATGTGATTGAAAGAAAGGCAATGCCCCAACGCCTATTTTACAGGCGCCCTTGCGTTTCGCCACGGAGGGTTTCTCAAGGGGACCCAAAACTTCCAATTAATTTCTAAAAAGGATAAAAAGGACATTGTTATTGACTACGTAGTATTATTGAAATTGAAAACTGAAAAAAATACATCGTATTACAAGCTGTTTCCCTTAGTTAATAATATAAAGAGATGTAGAGATAAAAATACGTTGTGTATGGAAACGAGGACGAAATTTAAAAGATTATTTGAGCCCTACTAGATTGCGTTCAATGGAAACAACAGATCTCAATATACATCCAACGGGCCACACAAAATGTGGCCAATGTGGTATTTGTGCCATAACTACAGAGTGTTCCACTTTCTGTCATAGAGATATCATCTATACCTTGAGACAAGCAACTACTTGTGAATCCACTTATGTTGTGTATGCGGTGGAATGCCCATGTGGTCTTAAATATATTGGTAAAACGATCCGATCCTTCAAGATTAGGATGAAGGAACATGAAAGCCGACTTCACTGCAAACGGAAAGAAGCTCCGTTAGTTGAATACTGCACAATTGAAAATCATACATTTGTCCAGCTTCGTTGCTGGATTATAGAGCAAGTGCTACATGGCAGTATGGGGAAATCAAGAGATAAGTTCTTGCTCTATCGGGAGCAATGGTGGATCTATACTCTGGATACGCTACATCCGAGAGGGCTAAATTTGAACATAGATTGGTCTGCCTGTTCATGATGAGTTGATTATACATCATCTGGTGGTTCCGGGAAATTTAAAAGTCGGGTTTCTGTCTCTAACACGCATGCGCGGTGTTCTTAGATTCCCCATAGAAGATATGGAAGAAAGGGGAGACAGATCTTTTGAAATCAACCGCTGTGTCATCTCCAGGTTTTTATCTCTACATCTCTTTATATTATTAACTAAGGGAAACAGCTTGTAATACGATGTATTTTTTTCCGTTTTCAATTTCAATAATACTACGTAGTCAATAACAATGTCCTTTTTATCCTTTTTAGAAATTAATTGGAAGTTTTGGGTCCCCTTGAGAAACCCTCCGTGGCGAAACGCAAGGGCACCTGTAAAATAGGCGTTGGGGCATTGCCTTTCTTTCAATCACATAAGAAAAGGTAAAAGAATATCGAGAATTGAAGGAGAAATTTTTTTTTTGAAAAAAATAGAAAAAGAAGATGAAGACCAGTCATTTCAATACCAGCTAAGTAATTTTTCAATGAAATTTAAAACAGTTTCTGTTTTTAGAAACCAACAAAACTGGTCAGAGGCTCTTCATTTTTTAAGCCGTTGATGTACTAAACCCTATACACGTTCAGGAGACTGTTCACACATCTCCTGGTGTTACGAAGCTTAAGGGTGTTGTCTGAGGCTTAATATAGTGACAAGTAGAAACAATACTGAGTAGTAATATAATGGTGAAAAGTTGAATGAGTTAGGTTTTGTGTTTATAGTAACAATCATTCACAAAGTACGGCCAATTGTATAGTTTAGCATTTCTATAATATGGAAGGCCAATCAACATGGCAGGAGACTTTTAGTTTCCCACAAGAATACATCACCATGCTGTTAAAAGAGAAAACTGTTTTTTCCTTAGAAACTTCACCTACAGAGACGGACACCATAGCACCTATATGGGAAATCTTAGAGCAATTGGAGAAAAAACGTATTAGAGCAGATTTGCATAGATCTTCCCTTTTGGAGTATGTTTATCGTCAGCAAATTCCCCGTGGGTTACGGGTCTATAAAGAACCCAGAGTGCCGATGCTTGATACGGAATTTGTGGAAAAGTGGAACAAAATTCTTAACAAATGTTCCCTCGATTTAATGGTGTTGCTAATAGATTCAGCTAAAACCCATGTGGAACAATTATCAACGGAAATAGCTGTTCACACTGCCACTTTAAAGGATAAAGAGACAGAAGAGGTCTTTACTAATCATCAAGCACAATTAAAACATACCACAGAAATATTACGTCAGGAAGTGATGATCAAAAAACAAAAAAAATTAAAGCGTGATGGGGCAGATTATGCTATAGGCTACGTCTACCCTTGGATGAATGCGAACAGAAAACAGAAGAAGATGAAGAAAAGGGTATATTTTGATGACACCACGGAAGAAGGGGCTAGCTCGGATTCTAGCAAATCTGCAAAAAGTGGTTTTTTTCGCGACGACAAGGAACCTCGTCCTCAACGACAAAAAAAAGGGGAACAAGAGAAAATAGGTCAAGGACGAGGCAAACAGAAACCTCGGGGGAAATAGTATCAACATATACCAGTTTAGTAGTCAATCTAACAGGAGAACATTTGACAGTAGAGGCTGAAGCCCTTTTAGAGAAACGGTTGTCATTTGTTCCAGAAATAAAGTTTGATTTTTTCAAATTTCGTATTGATTTTGAAAATTTTTTGAGAAAACTTCAATTAAAAAATTTCTTTTCAGCATTTCCTTCCATCTCAATGGAACCCAATTATAGAGAACAAAAACGAATTCCGTTACCTTTGAAATCTCAATGGATGCCTCCTGGCCCGCTTCACCCGGGTTTACAAATTTTTAAAGATCTGGTTCTCCAGGATGTAGGTCATTTAACAGCTAAAAGTTTGCGGCGAAATACAAGACTTTCCCGTTCCCAACAGGGCACATTAAGAAAGCTGCAATTGCAAACTCAATGGGTGATCCGTCGAGCGGATAAGGGAGGGGCCATAGTGCTACAAACAAGAGAGTATTATTTGAACGAGGCATTAACTCAGCTGGGTGACGCCACTACATATTCAGTTCTACAAGAGGACCCTAGTGTAGAGCTACAAGCTATCATTAAAAATCTCACACAGGAAGCTCTTAACAAGAAGTTAATTTCCAAGAAAGAGTATAGGTATTTAAATGTAATGGATCCACGATTAGCCCAGTTTTACACAGTCCCGAAAATACACAAACATCCTACTCGACCACCTGGTCGTCCTATTGTATCTACAAATGGGACTCTTTTAGAACCCTTGTCCACTTATTTAGACTCCTTTTTGCGTCCACTACTGACGGAGATCCCCTCCTATCTTAGGGATACTACTCATTTTTTATCCGTATTGCAGGTACTTTCTAATTGGGCCAATGATGATCAGATTTATTTAGTAACTTTGGACGTCCAGTCATTGTATACCAGTATTCCACAGGAAGCAGCCAGTCATATAGTACAACAAACGTTGATAGCTCGAGGAGATTTATCTGAATTACAACTGCAGTTTGTGTCAGATCTTACTTCATTAGCATTGTTTAAAAACGTTTTCGAATTCCAAGGAATCCTTTATCATCAAATATCTGGAGTGGCCATGGGGGCCACATGTGCCCCATCAAATGCTAACTTGTACATGGGACACTTTGAAAAACACCTTTTTCCTGTTTCCCCATACCAGATTTACATCAAGGCCTGGTACCGATTTATTGATGACGTGTTCATGCTATGGCGAGGCACCATACCATTATTGGAATCCTTTTTAAGTTGGTTAAACTCTCAAGATATTAATATTAAATTCACCAGTGAGTTTCACAAGCATCAGATCACATATTTGGATGTGCAGATCACAAAAGAAAGCACTGGATGGGGAACATCGGTTTATCGAAAAAGTATTGACAGGAATACTTTTCTGCACTATGATAGTGCTCACCCTCCTCATCTAAAGGACAGTTTGTCGTTATCTCAATTTTTGCGATACCGCCGAAATTGTTCAGATGTACAAAAATACAAACAACAGTCAAAACAACTAAAAGCAAACTTTAAGGATAGAGGTTATTCCAGTCATAGTATACAAAGTGCTTACCGACGGGCACTATACAACAATCGTGAAATGCTTTTGTTACCAAAACCAACAGTGGAGATCTCCAATGAGGAGAGCTCGATCAATTTCATAACACAGTATTCCCCCGCCAGCTTCTGAGTGCAAAAAATCATAAAAAAATATAGTTTGATCTTACACACCATCCCTGGTCTGCACAGCAACAAAATACGTTGTGTATGGAAACGAGGACGAAATTTAAAAGATTATTTGAGCCCTACTAGATTGCATTCAATGGAAACAACAGATCTCAATATACATCCAACGGGTCACACAAAATGTGGCCAATGTGGTATTTGTGCCATAACTACAGAGTGTTCCACTTTCTGTCATAGAGATATCATCTATACCTTGAGACAAGCAACTACTTGTGAATCCACTTATGTTGTGTATGCGGTGGAATGCCCATGTGGTCTTAAATATATTGGTAAAATGATCCGATCCTTCAAGATTAGGATGAAGGAACATGAAAGCCGACTTCGCTGCAAACGGAAAGAAGCTCCGTTAGTTGAACACTGCACAATTGAAAATCATACATTTGTCCAGCTTCGTTGCTGGATTATAGAGCAAGTGCTACATGGCAGTATGGGGAAATCAAGAGATAAGTTCTTGCTCTATCAGGAGCAATGGTGGATCTATACTCTGGATATGCTACATCCGAGAGGGCTAAATTTGAACATAGATTGGTCTGCCTGTTCATGATGAGTTGATTATACATCACCTGGTGGTTCCAGGAAATTTAAAAGTCGGGTTTCTGTCTCTAACACACATGCGCGGCGTTCTTAGATTCCCCATAGAAGATATGGAAGAAAGGGGAGACAGATCTTTTGAAATCAACCGCTGTGTCATCTCCAGGTTTTTATCTCTACATCTCTTTATATTATTAACTAAGGGAAACAGCTTGTAATACGATGTATTTTTTTCAGTTTTCAATTTCAATAATACTACGTAGTCAATAACAATGTCCTTTTTATCCTTTTTAGAAATTAATTGGAAGTTTTCATAAGATCATAAGATCATAAGATATGCCATACTGGGTCAGACCAAGGTCCATCAAGCCCAGTATTCTGTTTCCAACAGTGGCCAATCTAGGTCATACGTACCTAGCAGTTTCCCCAAGGGACACAGGTTCCACAATGCTTGTATTGGTTCAAGCATTGATATCCTGGGTCCCTTCTTAATAATGGTTTATGGACCTTTCCTCCAGGAACTTGTCCAAACCTTTTTTAAACCCAGCTACACTAACAGCCTTTACTACATCCTCCGGTAACAAATTCCAGAGTTTGATTACACGTTGAGTGAAAAAATATTTTCTTTTATTAGTCTTAAATAGTTTACCCTGTAGCTTCATTGCATGTACCCTAGTCTTTCTATATTCTGATAAGGTAAACAATCGATCTACGTTTACCCGTTCCACTCCGTTCATTAATTTATAGACTTCTATCATATCTCCCCTCAGCCGTCTCTTTTCCAGGTTAAAGAGCCCCAACCTTTTTAGCCTTTCTTCATAGGAGTAGCCTTCCATCCCCTTTACCATTTTGGTGGCTCTTCTCTGAACCTTTTCTAAAATCGCTATATCCTTTTTAAGATACGGCGACCAGAATTGCACACAATATTCAAGGTGCGGTCTCACCATGGAACGATATAGAGGCATTATAATATCTTTTGTTTTATTTTCCATTCCTTTCCTTATCATACCTAGCATTCTATTTGCTCTCTTGGCCGCCGCTGCACACTGGGCCGAGGGTTTTAACATGGTATCCACAAGGACGCCTAAATCTTTTTCTTGGGTGGTGGTTCCTAATGTGGAACCTTGCATCGTGTAACCATAGTTTGGGTTGTTCTTCCCTAGGTGCATAACCTTGCACTTCTCCACATTAAATTTCATCTGCCATTTTGATGCCCAGTCTTCCAATTTATCAAGATCCTCTTGCAATTTTCCACAATCCTCCTGGGTTTTAACAACTTTAAATAGTTTTGTGTCATCAGCAAATTTGATAACCTCACTCGTTATTCCACTTTCCAGGTCATTTATGAATATGTCAAAAAGCAGCGGACCCAGCACAGATCCCTGGGGTACACCACTATTCACCTTTCTCCATTGGGAAAATTGGCCATTTAGCCCTACCCTCTGCTTTCTATCTTTTAACCAGTTCCTGATCCACAGTAGTACACTGCCTCCTATCCCATGACTCTTTAGTTTTGCCAAAAGTCTCTCATGAGGGACCTTGTCAAAGGCTTTCTGAAAGTCCAGATACACAATATCAACCGACTCACCTTTGTCCACCTGTTTATTCACTCCTTCAAAAAAACATAACAGATTAGTAAGACAAGATCTTCCTTGTCTAAAGCCATGTTGGCTGTCTCCCATTAGGTCATGACTATCTATATGCTGAGTAATTTTATTCTTTATGATGGTTTCTACCATTTTTCCCGGTACTGATGTCAGGCTCACCGGTCTGTAGTTTCCCGGATCACCCCTCGAACCCTTTTTAAAAATTGGTGTTACATTGGCGATCCGAAGTTTTGGGTCCCCTTGAGAAACCCTCCGTGGCGAAACACAAGGGCGCCTGTAAAATAGGCGTTGGGGCATTGCCTTTCTTTCAATCACATAAGAAAAGGCAAAAGAATATCGAGAATCGAAGGAGAAAATTTTTTTTGGAAAAAAATAGAAAAAGAAGATGAAGACCAGTCATTTCAATACCAGCTAAGTAATTTTTCAATGAAATTTAAAACAGTTTCTGTTTTTAGAAACCAACAAAACTGGTCAGAGGCTCTTCATTTTTTAAGCCGTTGATGTACTAAACCCTATACACGTTCAGGAGACTGTTCACACATCTCCTGGTGTTACGAAGCTTAAGGGTGTTGTCTGAGGCTTAATATAGTGACAAGTAGAAACAATACTGAGTAGTAGTATAATGGTGAAAAGTTGAATGAGTTAGGTTTTGTGTTTATAAAGCATATGGGGACAAACTATTTCTGTTTATGTTTATTAATAAGTTTCTATACCTTTCTGCGGGGAGCATCAAATCAGTTTACTATCAAGCAAATATGTTATGAGACCGAAAACAACTTTAGAAAGTAAAAATAGCTGAAATTACAAATCATAACAAATTATCAAGTGAAAGCCAAAAAGGAAGTAGAGCAGAAAAAGGAAAGGGAAAGAGTAGACAGCCTCCACCTGACCCCCAACCCCTAGGCCACATCCCATGACTAAAGTCCCTGCCCTTCATGAAATGCCCGAGAAAAAAGTAGAGTCTTCAAAGTTGTCTTGAATTTGGATAAGGGGAACTCTAGATAAATATGTTGTGGTAAAGAATTCCACAGCACAGTGTTAAATAGTAGAAAGCATAGAGACATGTCCATTCCAGCCTAGCTTGGCTGGGGCTGCAGACTACCATTTTGAGACTTAAGGAACCTAGTATTAATATAGGATACCAGCATATAAGATAACTAAACTATCATCTATTGTGAAGACTCTTAAATGTTAGAGTAAGGACTTAAAATTTATCGTGTACATAATAAAGAGCCAGTGTTCATGCATGAATAGGGGTAACATGAATGAATTGTTTTGCATAGGATGAACTTAATGTCCATGTTTTGAATACTTTGATGTCTTTTCATTTTATAATAGCATAGACTATTATTAACTGAATTAAAGTAGTTTGATTGATTGATGATGAACAAGTAAGCAAGGTTTGTCAGTGTATCCTTGTCTAGGAAAGGTCTAATTCTCTTAAGACACCAAATAGTATAGAAACAGGCCTTGGTTACTACTGATATTTGCTTGTTAAAGGTCAAATTGGTGCCAAGTAATAGAGGGTTACATGCAAAAGCAAAAGAACAGCCGCAGTTCAGAATTTGGCCAGGTTAAGTTTAGGTGATTTGCTCGAGACAGGTTGCAACTACAGATACACAGCCATTAAATGCAGTAAGTTCTGGTGTTATCTAGGATAGCCTAATGGTTAGAGTAGTAGACTTTGGCCACAGTTCAAAGCCCACTAGGGATAATAGAGTGCTTCTTCTCTATATCCTCTAGAAGTTTTTCAGACAAAGCTATCATCCTTTCAGATGCCTGTTCATGCCTGGAGCAGGTATAAACTTAAGCGTGACACTGGGTGTCCGTGATTTTGCGAGATCAGATTGGGATATACAAGTTCCTAGGAAGGCCCTGGCCCTGCCTCTACCATGCCCCCTCCCCCGTTCAGACTTTGATGTCCTCATGCTGGGAGACGTCTCCAGAGCAGGCTTCTAAAATGGCTCTGGAAACGTCTCTATGGCCATTTTCAGATATCCAAAGCATGAATAGGGTTTCTAAAATGACCCTCTTACTGTGAATATTTGTTATGTTTGTTTTAATGTATTGCTTTGCATTTTACTTTTGTATTTGTATGATCTGCTTTGAATCTTAGAATGAGTGGAATATACATTTTAATTAGGGTTGCCAACTGGCCGGTTTTCAGCCGGCCTGGCCGGTTTTTCCATGGCCAGGCCGGCTGCCGGCGCAGAGGCAAAACCGGCCCTTGAAAAGCTGTTTTTTTTGCTCTGGCCGCAAGATCGGGAGCGGCCAGAGCAAAAAAACCGGCTTTTCTGCCAATCCGGAGGGCTTCAGAGGGAGCCGGGGAAGCCCGCGCGAGGCCCCGGCTCCCTCTGAACAGCTGTCAGCGTGAAGAGCCTTTTCCTTCACGCTGGCGGCTGTTCCTGTGAAGCCGCGATTGGTGGGAAAGGTTAAAGGCAATGCCCTTTAACCTTTCCCAGCATTCGCGGCTTCACAGGAACAGCCGCCAGCGTGAAGGAAAAGGCTCTTCACGCTGGCAGCTGTTCAGAGGGAGCCGGGGCCTCGCACGGGCTTCCCCGGCTCCCTCTAAAGCCTCAGACAGCCGCGGTTCTGGGGGGGGAGGCCAAGGACTGCCTGGGCTGTGATGGGGGAGGGGGCCTGGACTGGAAAAGGGCTAGGAGGGGGGAATGTGACTGGAACTGGGTTGTTATGGGGGGGGGGACCAGGACCGGAAAAGGGCTATGGGGGGGGGGGACTTGGACTGGAAAGAAATGGGCTGTGATGGGAGGGGACCTGGACTGTAAAAGGGCTATGGGGGGGGGGGGACATGGACTGGAAATGGGTTTTGATGGGGGGGGGGACATGGACTGGAAAAGGGCTGGGGTGGGGGCGTGGACTGGAAATGGGTTGTGATGGGGCGGGGGACCTGGACTGGAAAAGGGCTATGGAGGGGGGGGGGAACTTGGACTGGAAATGGGCTATGGCGGAGGGCGGGGGAACTTGGACTGGAAATAGGCTGTGATTAGGGGGACTTGGACTGGAAATGGGTTGTGAAGGGGAGGGGACCTGGACTGGAAAAGGGCTATGGGGGGGCATTGGACTGGAAAGAAATGGGCTGTGATGGGGAGGGGGACCTGGACTGTAAAAGGGCTATGTGTGGGGGGGGGGACATGGACTGGAAATGGGTTTTGATGGGTAGGGGGACCTGGACTGGAAAAGGGCTATGGGGGGGGGGGGGGGACATGGACTGGAAATGGGTTGTGATGGGGAAGGGGACCTGGACTGAAAAAGAGCTATGGGGGGGAACCTTGGACTGGAAATGGGCTATGGTGGAGGGAGGGGGAACTTGGACTGGAAATAGGCTGTGATTAGGGGGGCTAGGACTGCAAATGGACTGTGATAGTGGGGGGGGGTAGGACTGCAAATGGGCTGTGATGGTGCGGGGGGACTCCGACTGCAAATGGAATGTGATGGGGGGGGCCTAGGACTGGAAATAGGCTGTGATGGGGGACTTGGACTGGAAATGGGCTGTGATTGGGGGGGGTGGGGCTAGGACTGGAAATGGTCTGTGATGTGAGGGCTAGCACTGGAAATGGGCTGATGAAGAGCTGGAATAGGACTGGAAATGGGCTGATGTGGGGCATGGGAGAATGGGATTAGAAGGGAGTGGATGCTGGGTGGGTCTAGAACTATAAGGGAACTGATTTTGGGGGAGGACTAGAATAGATGGGGAATGAGTGGAGAGGGGAAAAATATTTTGTGTGGAAGAAAAGTCTATGATGGGCTGGGTATTGGGAGAGTGAGGGGCTTGAGAATGGAAGGGTGAAATTTAAATGGATGATAAAGGAATAAGGAAAGAATTGGGGGAAAGAGCAAAAGGGAAACAATCAGTATGTTAAAGCAGAAATAGAGAGAGAATGGAAAACATCTAAAAGAGAAGAAAGGACAAATGGATAGCTCGCAGAAGACCCGAAGAAACCAGAAGAAAGTGACTGGAGCAATTGCAACTGAAAAATAAAATGCCCAAACAGAAGGTAGAAAAATACTTTTTATTTTGAATTTATTAGCTGGAATATGTTTGGTCTGGGAAGTGTGTATTGATAACATCTTTGCGTTTTTGTTTAGTGCAAGAGGAAATTACTTTATAGTTTTATTTCTCCAGTGTTGTACATTTCATGTTTGGATTTTGGGTTCCCAGCTTAATTATTATCTGACCAAAGAAGTTAGCCTACACGTATCCTCGGTAATTTTTGTGGGTGGGGCTTGGGGCGGGGCAGGGGTGGGACTAGGGGCGGAGAATGGGTGGAGCATGGCGAGCCACAGGTGTCGGGTTTTTCTCGGTGAAAAAGTTGGTAACCCTAATTTTAATAAATGAAATAAAATGAAAGAATCTTCTGCACACCCAGCAACAGAGGAATGGCACTACAGTGAGAGCAAAGGAACATGTTCCTGCTGCTGTGTCCATGCTTATTGGGCATGCTTGAGCAGCTGAGGGCTAGCAGAAGGTGACTGATTCTGATGCTGAAGCTGAAGCTGCAGCTGAGGGCTGAGGCTGGGACTGGGACTGGAGGCTGGAAGAAGGCAGATTATCCTGATGCCAGGGCTGGAGGAAGAAGGCCAAAGCCGGGGCCAGGGGAAGGGGAATAGTATTAGGGCTAGGGGCTGGTAGAAGGGGGCTGATTCTGGAGATAGGGGATGATCCCAATGATAGTGCTGGGGTTGAAGCTGAGGCTGGAGGTAGAAGAAGGGGGCTGATGCTGAACCTGGTAGAATTGGGCTGGAACTGGGAGAAGGGGGATAATGTAAGGATAATGCTAGAAGAAGGGCGAGGAAGACAGACACTGAGGGGAGAGAAGCAAAGGCATATGCAAGGGATAGTGGGGAGAGGAGCAGAGGGATGGATGCTAGAGTAAGAAGGAGGAAAGGCAGGATAAATGAACACTGGAAAAAAAATTAAATTGGCAGACCCTAGAAAAAGGTATAAATTACTATTTAGGAAAAGGCAGGGACAAAGGATACTTAGGAAAGAGGAGAAATAGGTAGGAGGGCAGATATATGAGACTTGGGGATTTTAATTTAATTTCATATTTATAACATGATATGTACCTAACAAAGTAATCTAGGTGGTACAATAAAACAATGAAATCATAAAGATAGTATTATTAAACACCAATATAATATAACATAAACAAAACTTGTATAAACCTAGACTCTGCCCAGTTTCCCATTGAAAATGCTCGAAATATAGCAATAATCACAGTCTGCCCAGTGGGAGAGCAGGGAATCAACATAATTCAAAAGCATTGATTTTCTTCCTATCTTTTTCACTGTCCAGCTTTTGCATCCGTATGATGTTATTGAAAATACCATGGCTTGGACCAGTCAACTCTTTGTATGGAGAGAGACATCTCTGCTCTTGCGAATCTTGTCTAGGTCCTTCAAAGCCATTCTACCGAGAAGTTTAAAGTTGTTCACTATTTCAACTTCTTCTCTATAAATGATGAACTTATTGATTTTGCCAGTGCTCAGGATCTTTATTGTCTTTGCATTAAAGTGCAGGCCCATTTTAAGACTAGGTTCTATGATCTTGAGAAGCAAATGTTTTGTAGGAGTGTGCATTCATGAGCATGGATTTGGTTTGTCTGGGCAGCTAAACATTTAAATTATGTGCAGATCTCTTCTGCATGCATATTCCTATGAAATAACATGCACAAAATTGACTGTGCACATTTTTAAGTATTTGTGCACACACAGGGGCATGTTTGGGCACTGTGCTAAAAAGTAGTGTGGGCCCTAGTGCCAAACATACCCTAGTGGTAGTAGTGTCAGCTAGTGACTGTATAGGATAGAGGAAGAATTCAGCTATTTGCCAGCATGGTTGTTAGTGGCCTGAGCTAGACACTCTTAGTGTGGGTGCACTTAATGCCACCGTGGGTAGCCTTAAGTGTGTCCATGTGCCAGTTTCCAGTGTTTTGCATCCTAGGCCTCTGTTAACTTCATGGGAATGGAAGCACATGCCCCCTGAAGTTAACGCTGACCTTCCATCCTAGTAATGCATCCCACAAGCATGTTACCAGCATTTTTTTTTTAAGTGCCATCAAGTCAGTGTTGACTCATAGTGACCCAGCTACCTCTGGGTTTTCTTGGCAATGTATCACTGAAAGTAGATTGCCAGCCTTTTCTTCCAAGGCAATGAAGGGTAAAGTGACTTGCCCAAGGTCACAAGGAGTGCCAGTGGGAATTGAACCCTTGACCTTCTGGGTATGAGGCAGTTGCTCTAACCCAGTGGTTCTTAACCTTTTTTGTACCGTGACCCCATTTTACCATTGGTCAACTTGTGGTGACCCCTAATGATAAAATCAAATGCGTCTCTCTTCCTTTACCATTAATGCATTGTCGCTGTAATCATTTGTTGAATTATTAATATATTATAGGCCTTTGCAATATGTTTTTATTTATAAAATTTACTTATTTAAACCACAATTAATCACAATAACAAGTAACAATATTTGATTTCAAAATTATGATGATTTTGTAGTCAAATCACTAATTTGAAATAAAATTATTTTTTTCTAACTTTGTTGTCTGACCAATTTATTCTCTAATCATGCTGGTCCCGATTTGAGGCTTCTGCTTTCCTGTCTTCTCTTAGCTCTCTTTCTGTGGTCTATGGTCCATCTGCCATTTCTTATCTCTTCTTTCATTTTCTTCACTTCTTTCCATCAGCCTATTTCCAGTCCCAGTAACCATCCCCAGTATCAGCCCCTTTCCAGTCCTCACTCCCAGTACCTTCCAATGTCAACTAGCATTCCCATGACTGCCACTGATGTCCATTCCCTTCCAGTCCCCCTCCTTCCCCACTGAGCAGTCCCTTCTAGTACAAATACCATGGCAGCCCCTCTCAGATCCACTCTGTTCCAATTCCATTCTCCCATCCCCTCGTATCAGCCCATTTGTAGCCTTAGCCCCCAGTTTTCTTCAAGGGCCAGCAGCTCTATCCTCCCCTCCCCACAATCAGCCCATTCCCAGTCGAAGCCCCCCAATTAGCTCGCTTCCAGTGCTAGTCCCCCTTCAACCCCATTACCAGTGCTAGCCTCCCCTAAACAGCCCAATACCAATCCTACCCCCCAATCAGCTCATTACCAGTCCTAGCCTCCCCTAATCAGCTCATTTCCAGTGCTAGTCCCTCCTCAACCCCATTACCAGTGCTAGGCTCCCTAAGCATAAGAGGACAGACTTAAGGATCTTAAAATGTACACCTTAGAGGAAAGGCGGGATAGAGGTGATATGATTGAGACGTTTAAATACCTCCGTGGCATAAATGTACAGGAGGAGAACCTTTTTCGATTGAAAGCAAGCTCTGCTACGAGGGGATATGGGATGAGGGTGAAAGGAGATAGATTCAGGAGTGATATGTGGAAATATTTATTTACGGAAAGAGTGGTGGATCCGTAGAATAGTCTTCCAGTGGTGGTGGTAGAGATGAGGACAGTAACTGAATTCAAAAAAGCATGGGACAAACACAGAGGATCTCTAAAGATAAAAAGGGGACTGTTGTAGTTGTTGATATGGAAGGACAGACTAGATAGGCCATGTGGTCTTTTCCTGTCATCATATTTCTATGTTTCTATGTTTACTTATTTTATTTATTTATTTAACAATCACTTATATACCACACCTTCCATGGATCAGGTGCGGTTTACAATAAACAAGTTAAGAGACAGAGCAAAAGTCTGTTTTTTACATTAAACATCAGTGAACTATATACAGTAGGTATGTTTCTGTCCAGCATTTATTGCTCATCTGTACAGTATGTCCCCCTGTCTCTTCCCTTTGTCCATGTCAGTCCCCCCTCCCTCCCTCCATCCATCCATGTCAGCCCCCCTCCCTCCATGTCAGCCCCCCTCTGTCCATGTCAGCCCCCTCCCTCCATCCATCCATCCATCCATGTCAGCCACCCCTCCCTCCCTCCCTCCCTCCCTCTCTCCATGTCAGCCCTCCCCTCCCACCTTCCCTCATCCATGTCAGCCACCTCTCTCCATGTCAGCCCTCCCTCCCTCCCTCCATGTCAGCCCCCTTGTCCATGTCAGCCCCCCTGTCCATGTCAGCCCTCCCTCCCTCCATGTCAGCCCCCCTATGTCTATGTCAGCCCCCTCCCTCCATCCATCAATATCAGCCCCCTCCCTCCCTCCATATCAGCCCTCCCCTCCCTCTCTCCATTCATGTCAGCCCCCTCTCTCCACGTCAGCCCCTTGTCCATGTCAGACCCCTCTCTCCCTTCCTCCATCCATCCCTCCATGTCAGCCCCGTTGCAGGTTCCCTGCCCCCTCCTCCCCTCTTCCTGTCTGCCTGCTGCTGCCCTGCTGTTCTTCTACAGCCACGGCTCCCTGTCTCTTAGGGAACCGCGGCTATACCTGTAAAACCGTTGCAGAGCCTTCCCGTCTCTCGACGGGCTCCATACAGCATTGTTCCGCCTCCAAAGGAAGTGGTAAACAACTTCCTTTAGAGGCGGGACAATGCTGCACGGAGCCCGTCAAGAGACAGGAAGGCTCTGCAACAGTTTTACTGGCACAGCCGCGGTTCCCTAAGAGGCAGGGAGCTGCGGCTGCATTAGAAGGGACTGGGAGGCGGTGAGTTTGCCGCTGCTGAGAAGTGGACTCGGCAGCGGCAGCAACTTGGGTGCTTTTTTTTTAACGTCGGAGTGAGGTGAGGTGAGGCAACCCCCGCTAAATCCTGTGGTGACCCCCCGTGGGGGTCGCAACCCACAGGTTGAGAACTGCTGCTTTAACCACTAGGCTACTCCTCCACTCCATCCTGCAAGCACGTTACCAGCATGAGGCTTAGTAAACATGCCCCACAATGAGTGCCTAAAAGATCACATAGGTCAAATGCCCAAAAGTTGGAAAAACTTGTTTTAAATTAGCACAAACCAAGCTTTTTTGGTCATGTACCCCCCTGGTGTTTTAGGATAGTAAAGTGTGGTTTAACTCAGGCATCAGAAATGATGGAGCTTCTAACACTGATATATTATCAGCACAATTAGAGGGAAGAAAGGATTCTAGCACCAAAAGGGAATAGTCAGGGAGGTTTGAATTTTCTCCCTGTTCAGATTTAGTCATTAGCACATTGACATTTAAGTCAAACTTGCAAACTCAAACCTGAATTGTTTTGTTCTTAATTCAGAGCCACAGGGATAAAAGGGTCAATGTTTAAAAATGAGTTCATCCTCCCTTTGTAAGACACTTATTTGCATTTGCTCTTAATCGTAGTTTGTTTGCTGCTGTTTAAGTCATGCTCAGTACATTTTGCAGTAAGTTTATAAAAAAAAACTTTAGAAACCGTTCCATTTTGATTTTTTTCTTACGTCAACCTTGATTAATGTGAAGTGTGCATATATTCTCCATGTTTTTGTAATATTACTTTTAGTCAACTTGTAAAATATAATATAACATTAGCCTATAAATCCACACTCAATTCACTAGAGACTGCCAAATACCTATGCAAATGCAATGTGTGCCTTTGGGTCAGTGCTGACTCCTGGTGACCCAGAAGCTCCTGGGTTTTTTTGGCAGTGTCATTGGAAGTAGATTGCCAGGCCTTTTTCTGAGGCAATGGAGGGTTAAGTGACTTGTCCAAGGCCACAAGGATTGCTAGTGGGAATTGAATGCTGGTTGCTTGGTTACCAAGCCAGTGTTCTAACCACTAGGCTACTCCTCCTATAGCTGCAGTTATTGCATACATCACTAATATAGTCACCAAATGACCATTTCCAAAAGTTTTTCCAACATTATTCATTAAAAAATATTGGCCTCCTGCCCTGAATAGCAAAAGTTTTCTATGTATTAAATTTTAATCATGATGCTACAACAATTTACAACATCATTTGAAGCAAACATCTACAGCAAAAGAGAGTAATTCCAGTCGATGAACGAGAAAGGAAGGCAGGGAGAGGCAGAGAATCCCTCCAATAATGAAGAATGTCAAAGAATCTATATAAAATATTCATTGCAAGGTCAGAGCATATCCCGTGTGTAAAGAAATGTTACTCAAGGGGAATTATGCAAATTAAATTACAAAATATTAGTTTGGTTCACCCCGGTCTTTTGGACTGCTGGAGGCCAAATATCTCCAAATAGTGGGGTGCATTTATGATTGCACATTTGGTTCATACCTATAAATTAACGTATGTGCAAATGATTTATGGTCCTAAAAAATCCTCTTGTGTGCATATAATGGGTTATGTCTACTAAAGGGCATTAACTGCTATGGTGAGGCTAATGCGGATTTATCATCTGGTGGTAGCAGCTAACACACAAGAAAAGCAGATGCTGCAGGCACCTTTATGCGATATCCACCTTTCGCAGTTTGAAGGGATGGGAGGGGGCAGTATCGTGGTGGATTGGGGTGGGGATTAGGCATTCCAGTGGCTGGCATCGTGTGAAACTTTCTCGCATAATGGCTGGAAAAATTTGGCCCCATTGTTGCAGCAGATAATGCTACCTTAAGGGGTGGCATTATCTGCTAGCGATCCTGTGTGTGAGGCATCATGATGACAGTGTCTGTCTGTCCTACAGCCGAAGGGCCCCCCAATGTCCTGATCCCCCCCCCCCTAAGTCTGACAATATTGTTGGTGCCATGAGTGTAAAGATCTGTGGCACCAACAATATAAAGAATACTGGCCTGCCCTCCTTTTAACACCAGTCACCTCTTGACAGCTCCTGATCCTCCTGGGACAACTAACATCCCCCCTCCCACCCCCTTGATCCACAACTAAGAATTCCAGCTAGTGAGTTGAGCCCCTGACTCCTCACTCCCTCCCTCCCACTTCCGAAAAGATAACTCCCAGCTAGCCAATCAGTTTGGGGGATCCCCCACATCCCTCCCACCCCTGAACCCCTCAAGGCTGTACCTGCAATCCCTGGTGGTCCAGTGGCAACAAGAGGAAAGAAGTCCTCTATGCGCCTGCCTCCGTCACGGCCTCTCAAATTGGCCACAATCATGTGGTCCTGCTCCCTAGCCTCACTTTAAGGGGAAACACTGCAAGATCATGGCAATTTTTTTAGTAGCCTTGAGGAGGCCAGAAGCAATTCTCCTCAACTTGACCTGACTGCAGCTTTTGATACCATTGACCATCTACTTTTATTGGAAAGTCTACAGAAAACTGGTCATAAGAACATAAGAACATAAGATATGCCATACTGGGTCAGACCAAGGTCCATCAAGCCCAGTATTCTGTTTCCAACAGTGGCCAATCTAGGTCATACGTACCTAGCAGTTTCCCCAAGGGACACAGGTTCCACAATGCAAGTATTGGTTCAAGCATTGATATCCTGGGTCCCTTCTTAATAATGGTTTATGGACCTTATCTCCAGGAACTTGTCCAAACCTCCTTTAAACCCAGCTACACTAACAGCCTTTACTACATCCTCCGGTAACAAATTCCAGAGTTGAGTGAAAAAATATTTTATTTTATTAGTCTTAAATAGTTTACCCTGTAGTTTCATTGCATGTCCCCTAGTCTTTCTATATTCTGATAAGGTAAACAATCGATCTACGTTTACCCGTTCCACTCCGTTCATTAATTTATAGACTTCTATCATATCTCCCCTCAGCCGTCTCTTTTCCAGGTTAAAGAGCCCCAACCTTTTAGCCTTTCTTCATAGGAGTATCCTTCCATCCCCTTTACCATTTTGGTGGCTCTTCTCTGAACCTTTTCTAAAATCGCTATATCCTTTTTAAGATACGGCGACCAGAATTGCACACAATATTCAAGGTGCGGTCTCACCATGGAACGATATAGAGCCATTATAATATCTTTTGTTTTATTTTCCATTCCTTTCCTTATCATACCTAGCATTCTATTTGCTCTCTTGGCCGCCGGTGCACACTGGGCCGAGGGTTTTAACATGGTATCCACAATGACGCCTAAATCTTTTTCCTGGGTGGTGGTTCCTAATGTGGAACCTTGCATCGTGTAACCATAGTTTGGGTTGTTCTTCCCTAGGTGCATAACCTTGCACTTGTCCACATTAAATTTCATCTGCCATTTTGATGCCCAGTCTTCCAATTTATCAAGATCCTCTTGCAATTTTCCACAATCCTCTTGGGTTTTAACAACTTTAAATAGTTTTGTGTCATCTGCAAATTTGATAACCTCACTCGTTATTCCACTTTCCAGGTCATTTATGAATATGTCAAAAAGCAGCGGACCCAGCACAGATCCATGGGGTACACCACTATTCACCTTTCTCCATTGGGAAAATTGGTCATTTAGCCCTACCCTCTGCTTTCTATCTTTTAACCAGTTCCTGATCCACAATAGTACACTGCCTCCTATCCCATGACTCTTTAGTTTTGCCAAAAATCTCTGATGAGGGACCTTGTCAAAGGCTTTCTGAAAGTCCAGATACACAATATCAACAGACTCACCTTTGTCCACCTGATTATTCACTCCATCAAAAAAACATAACAGATTAGTAAGACAAGATCTTCCTTGTCTAAAGCCATGTTGGCTGTCTCCCATTAGGTCATGACTATCTACATGCTGAGTAATTTTATTCTTTATGATGGTTTCTACCATTTTTCCCGGTATTGATGTCAGGCTCACCGGTCTGTAGTTTCCCGGATCACCCCTGGAACCCTTTTTAAAAATTGGTGTTACATTGGCGATCCTCCAATCTTCAGGTATTAGAGATGAATTTAATGATAGTTCACAGATTACTAATAGCAGGTCTGCAATCTCGTATTTCAGTTCTTTCAACACCCTTGGATGTATACCATCCGGCCCAGGTGATTTGCTACTCTTCAGTTTATCTAATAGTTGTAATACATCTTCCCAATGTATCGATATTTCCTTCAATTCTTCCGCACCTTCAAATACCACTTCAGTCATGGGTAACATCCCTACATCTTCCTCAGTAAAGACTGAAGCAAAGAATTCATTCAATCTCTCCGCTATCGCCTTGTCTCCTCTTAGTGCTCCTTTAACCCCTTTATTATCTAATGGACCAACTGACTCTCTCACAGGTTTTTTGCTACGAATGTACTTGAAAAGGTCTTTACTTCGCATTTTTGCTTCCACAGCAAGCTTCTTCTCAAATTCTCCCTTTGCCTGCCTTATCAATGCCTTGCATTTGACTTGCCAGTGCTTGTGCTGTTTCCAGGTTTCGTCGTCTGGCTCTTTTTTCCATTTCCTGAAAGATGCTTTTTTGGCAACAACAGCCTCTCTGACCTCACCTTTAAACCATGCTGGCAGTTTTGGACTTCCTTCCACTTTTCTTAAAGCGTGGAATACAGCTGGTCTGGGCTTCCAAGATAGTATTTTTCAACAACAGCCAAGCCTGATGTACGTCTTTAACCTTTGCAACTGCTCCTTTTAGTTTTTTCTTAACTGTGTTCCTCATTTTATCATAGTTTCCCTTTCGAAAGTTAAAAGGTAGTACTGTGGATTTCCTTACTATCCCTCCTCCACTAACTAAATCAAAGGCGATCATGCTATGATCACTATTGCCAAGTGGCCCCAACAGCCATATCTCTTGCACTAGATCTGGTGTTCCACTAAGGACTAGGTTTAATATGGCTTCCCCTCTGGTCGGTACATGAACCAGCTGCTCCAAGAAGCAGTCATTTATTTCATCTAGGAACTTTATCTCCCTAGCATGTCCTGACGTGACACTGACCAGGTCGATACCGGGGTAGTTGAAATCACCCATTATTATTACTGCACTGTAACTTTTGTTAGCTTCCTTGATTTCTTTGAGCATTTCATCATCTATTTGTAGTACACCCCCACTGCCATTGCCTTCCCCCTTTTACATGGAATTTCAATCCATATAGATTCTACAGCAGATTTTGTTTCCTGCAAAACTTTAATCCTTTCTGACTTTATGCCTTCTCTAACATAGAGAGCAACCCCTCCACCAATTTGATCAGCTCTATCATTACGATATAGTTTGTACCCAGGTATCACAGTGTCCCACTGGTTGTCCTCCTTCCACCATGTCTCTGATATTCCAATCATATCTAACCCTTCATTTAGTGCTATATATTCTAACTCTCCCATCTTATTTTTTAGACTTCTAGCATTTGCATACAAGCATTTTAGAGAATGTATTTTACTCATATTAATTTGGCTATTGTTAGACATGGGTAATTTGGGATCTTTAAGCTCAGTCTGCTCCATACTTGGGCTACTTTACTCTTTTGTGGAACCTCTCTGCTTTTGGTAGTATCCTTCAAAGATACATTCTTCCGAACCATCTGCTCTTGGGCGACTGTCGGCTTTCCCCTAATATCTAGTTTAAAAGCTGCTCTATCTCCTTTTTAAAGGTTAATGCCAGCAGCCTGGTTCCATTCCGGTTAAGGTGAAGCCCATCCCTTCGGAAGAGCCCCTCCTTTCCCCAGAATGTTCCCCAGTTCCTAACAAATCCAAAACCCTCATCTCTGCACCATTGTCTCATCCACGCATTGAGACTCCGGAGCTCTGCCTGCCTTTTGGGTCCTGCGCGTGGAACAGGAAGCATTTCGGAGAACGCTACCCTGGAAGTTCTGGATTTCAACTTCCTACCTAAAAGCCTAAATTTAGCCTCCAGAACCTCCCTACCACATTTTCCTATGTCATTGGTACCGACATGTACCAATTTATTTATTTATTTAATTCTCTTATATACCGCACAATACTGCATCAGTGCGGTTTACATTGAACAAACTGAAATTACATTGAACAGGTCATTATAACTTGGAGATAACTATTTTACAGGGAACATGGGCTATGGAGGGTTAAGTGGCTTGCCCAAGACCACAAGGAGCACTTGTGGGACTAGAAACCCCAGTCCTTCCGGCCCAAGGTTGCTGTCCTCTAGTGGGATTTGAACCCCCGACCTTCCGGCCTGAAGTACCTTGCCCCAACCACTAGGCCATTCTTCCACTCCAAGACAGCAGACTCCTCCCCAGCACTATCTAAGACCTTATCTAGGTGGCGCGTGAGGTCCGCTACCTTTGCACCAGGCAGGCATGTTAACAGGCGATCCTCACGTCCACCAGCCACCCAGCTATCTACATGCCTAATGATCGAATCACCAACTATAACGGCTGTCCTAACCCTTCCCTCATGGGCACATGGCCCTGGAGAAACTTCCTCGGTGTGAGAGGGTTTTACATCACCTGGAGGACAGGTCCTAGTTACAGGATCACTTCCTGCCACACCAGGGTGATGCTCTCCTGTCACGTGACCTCTCTCCTCCATGGCAACAGGGATGCTGCCAGACTGGAGGTGGGACTTCAGTACTATATCCCTGTAGGTCTCGTCTATGTACCTCTCTGTCTGTCTTATGCTTTCCAAGTCTGCTACTTTAGCCTCTAGAGAACGGACTCGTTCCCTGAGAGCAAAGAGCTCCTTGCACCTAGTGCACACGTAAGACCTCTCACCAACTCGGAGAAAATCATACATGTGACACTCAATGCAAAAGACTGGAAAGCCCCCATCCCGCTGCTGGACTGCTGTCTGGTCTTACAGAGTCAGTCTTAAACTCGTTTTGTTACTATTTTTCAAAGAGGGTTTTTCACACTTCACCTACTACTGGATCATCTATTCTCTTTCCTATGGCATCCCTCAGGGATCAATCTTAGCTCCAGCACTACTTAACAACTTCCTGCCATCACTGGTTACTCTAATTTAAGACCTGGGTATCAGTGCTTACATTTATGCTGATTAATGTTCATCTTTTATATATTCAGATACTTGGGATTCTCAATTTGAGGCCAACCTGCTTGTACTATGTCTACTGGATAAAGACTGTTGTGCTACTCACCACCACCTCATATGAATTATAACAAATAGTGTTGACTTTGGGGGTCATTCTGACCCATGTTTAGCGGGGATATACATCCAGGGCAGATGTACACTCCCTGCTAAACGTCAGGCTCATATTCCCATCTAAGAACTCCCTGCACGTACTTCCAAGATGTGCGAGGAACCGGAGGAGGAATGAGGGCGTGGAGCAGGTGGGACCCTGACCCCGGATTCAAAGGGCTAATTCCAGTGTTTGCCCTGTAAGTCTGGGGTCAGCCATCTATAAGGGGAACTTATTGCACCTCTGAGTTGGATAAGTTCCCTCTAGGTTTGCGGGGGACAGTGGCAGGTCTGGCAGAAAAGGTGAACAGGGGCAGGGTGTTCCTTTCAGCCTGATCCCAGCCTCGGAAGGCCTGATCGGGGGTTGGGTGGCAGGACACAGGTGACTAATTGCAGTGATGGCAATCGGGGCTCCAGCATGGAGCCACAGTGCCATGGCAATGGCACACCATGGCACCGTGGCTCCATGCAGGAGCCAGACTGAGCTAGCCAGAAAGAGCTCTAGACATTCAGGGTGCCTGAAACGGTGCACGAGCTGGACATACAGGCCCTATGCCATGATTCTGCTCCCGCAAGGCTGTCTAGCCCTGCGGGAGCAGAATCGGATGCATCGCTGGGCTGTCCAGATTTCTGGACGCACAGATGGCCCGGATGTGCACCTACAGAATTGGCCTCATTATGTTTAGTTAAGTGTCTGCCCATTCATATCTATTTGATGTAAACCACTATACTATATACTGATTAGCAGTATACCAAATCTTTTAAATAAATCATTTTAGAGGGCACATACAATTTTTGGCAGCCATGGCATCGACTCACAGCATTTTACAAATCCTACTTACAGCTAGATGTTTAAAAGAGTTTACAGAAGAGAGCACTCAGAATTCATGCTTTCAGATTCATAATAAGCGATACAGCAGTTGGGTCATTGCAAGAATTACAAATTCAAGGCTTCTAAAAAAAGACAGATTTTTCTTTAACTGCTTTCCAAAGCAAGAGAGTGTAACAATCAGCCTCAGTTCTTGCGGTAACTTCCATGCACTAGGCTCTTGAGTGGGTCTCTACTAGATGAATCTGTAAAAACTCTGTTCACTCTGACCTTAAGGAATGCATTGGCCTATAAATCTTCAGGATCTGATTCATATATTAAGGTGTATCACCATTCAATGCATGAAAAATCAAAGAAAGTATCTTGAATTATATTCAGGAAAGTCAGAAAAGGAAGAAAGGGAGGAAGAATGGTGGTATTTCTTAAAAAATGATATTAAAGTCTCATACATCTGGCATTGAGCCCTTACTAGGGAGGCGTGCCCACCTGCCCCCCCCCCCAAATATGGCCTGATGCACAGATTAGTTTCTCCAACAAAAGAGACCACACAGACATGGACTACATCTGACAGGAGTTCTCTGCCATCCACACCTCACATCTACAGGAGCACAGGCAATCGAGATGCAGTCCCTAGGACAGGCATATAGGGCATCTGCTCCACAAACAACTAGTATTCCTGGAGTGGGAGGTACTTCAAAGTAGCCACACATGCTCTTAACATGCGTAGGGCTCTGAGGGTTCACTATAGTACAACCCTTACAACACCATGGAGCAGAGCACCCCCAATCAGTCCACCGCCCAAGCGCACCAATTTTCAGGAAGGTGAGGATCCCTAAACCTATGGAGCCGTCACACTCTCCCCAGGTAGGAGGAACAACTTATCCCCTCTGCAATATGGCAGGTGAAGGGACAAGGTGCTAGCCCTTCCTCATTGGTTTAAATGTAAAGTTGAGTCTATAGACATGCCCTCCTATTGCCAGGGTGAGTGGCCATGTGCCTCAGAAACAGATCCCTCGCACTTCGGGCTACTGTGCTTTAGTAAACATGCCCCTATGTGTCTTTATAAAATAACATCAAAATAGGTACCTATGTGGCCTTCAAACATAAGCTACCAGTTATAAAAATTACCCTCCACAAGTGTAGTGTACAGTCAAATAGAAAAGGTTGTGAAACTAGAGTGCATGGTCATGTTTGAAAGATCCTCAGCTGTCATTAAGGGTACTTCTTTAACTGCTCACCCTCCAACTTCTGTAACTCTGTCCTTCCCTTATCGGACCACCACCTTTTAAGTCTTATTATTCATCTTCCCCCACCTCAGCCTCGTCCTGTCTCGACTAACCTTTCTAGAAACCTTCTTGCTATTGATCCCTTAGATCTTTCCTCCATTATTTCCTCACCCCTTTCATCCATTCTGTTATCCAAATCCATTGATGAGGCTGTGACCTCATATAACGCTGTACTCTCCTCTGCCCTGGATGCTCTTGCTCCCCTTACCCCACGTCCTGTTAGGCACTCTTCTCCCCAACCCCAGCTCTCTCCCACTGCCTGCTATTTGCGCTCCTGTGCCCACTCTGCTGAGCGTGCCTGGCGTAAATCCCGCTCCCATGCTGACTTGAAGGACTAGAAAAAGGGACTGTTACTTCTGGAGAGAGATCTGCAACTGTGAGTATATACTTCTGGTAATTTTCTAAAAGGAATTCTTTGTATTAAAGCTAATTAATCTGTGAACCCACTATTTTTTGTTAAATCAGTCAGGGCCTAGTAGCAGCAGTTTAAGTTTAAATTTAAAAAACAGAGGAGAACGTTCTGGTTACATTTCATACCCAGCAGAGAGCTTGTAGTTTAAATTTAATAGTCACTCAGGGCCTAGTAACAGCAAAGTACTTTTAGTTTAAATTTAAAACACAGAAGAGAGCTTTCTGGTTACATTTGGACCCCAGCAGAGAGCTTGTAGTTTACATTTAATAGTCACTCAGGGCCTAGCATCAGAAAAGTACTTTTAGTTTTAAAACACAGAGGAGAACTTTTTGGTTACATTTCATACCCAGCAGAGAGTTTGTAGTTTAAATTTAATAGTCACTCAGGGCCTAGTAACAGCAAAGTACTTTTAGTTTAAATTTAAAACACAGAAGAGAGCTTTCTGCTTACATTTGGAACCCAGCAGAGAGCTTGTAGTCTAAATTGAATAGTCACTCAGGGCCTAGCATCAGCAAAGTACTTTTAGCTTAAATTTAAAACACAGAAGAGAGCTTTCTGGTTAAATTTAGAACCCAGCAGAGAGCTTATAGTTTAAATTTCATAAGAAGTTAGAGCCTAGCAGCAGCTAAGAGCTATAATTTAAATCAAATCAGAATATAGCTTACCTCAGCAGCACAAGAAAGGGTACTGTGTAGCAGCCCTCTTTTAATAAGTGTTATTTCTCTCACTCCCTCACCACACCCACCCACCCCTGGGATAATCGTAGCTTTATAGGTGATTACACATCTTAAAAGACAGGAGGTGCTCTCAGGTGAAGCTCATTACCCAAATCAGTCATACACTAAGGACCTGAGGATAGTTAAGCATCAGGTGAACAAGGTATATTACACGTATTAGGTACAGTTTTATTAGTATAAATATCAATAGCAACCCTTAGTAAGTAAAGAACTTAGATCTAAACACAAACTTAAAACTAAGATGCAGACAGCAGTCCAGCAGCGGGATGGGGGCTTTCCAGTCTTTTGCATTGAGTGTCACATGTATGATTTTCTCCCAGTTGGTGAGAGGTCTTACGTGTGCACTAGGTGCAAGGAGCTCTTTGCTCTCAGGGAACGAGTCCGTTCTCTAGAGGCTAAAGTAGCAGACTTGGAAAGCATAAGACAGACAGAGAGGTACATAGACGAGACCTACAGGGATATAGTCCTGAAGTCCCACCTCCAGTCTGGCAGCATCCCTGTTGCCATGGAGGAGAGAGGTCACGTGACAGGAGAGCATCACCCTGGTGTGGCAGGAAGTGATCCTGTAACTAGGACCCATCCTCCAGGTGATGTAAAACCCTCTCACACTGAGAACGTTTCTCCAGGGCCATGTGCCCATGAGGGAAGGGTTAGGACAGCCGTTATAGTTGGTGATTCGATCATTAGGCATGTATATAGCTGGGTGGCTGGAGGATGTGAGGATCGCCTGGTAACATGCCTGCCTGGTGTGAAGGTAGCGGATCTCACGCGCCACCTAGATAAGGTCTTAGATAGTGCTGGGGAGGAGTCTGCTGTCTTGGTACATGTCGGTACCAATGACATAGGAAAATGTGGTAGGGAGGTTCTGGAGGCTAAATTTAGGCTTTTAGGTAGGAAGTTGAAATCCAGAATTTCCAGGTAGCATAATCCAAAATGCTTCCTGTTCCACGCGCAGGACCCAAAAGGCAGGCAGAGCTCTGGAGTCTCAATGCGTGGATGAGACAATGGTGCAGAGATGAGGGTTTTGGATTTGTTAGGAACTGGGGAACATTCTGGGGAAAGGAGGGGCTCTTCCGAAGGGATGGGCTTCACCTTAACCAGGATGGAACCAGGCTGCTAGCATTAACCTTTAAAAAGGAGATAGAGCAGCTTTTAAACTAGATATTAGGGGTAAGCCGACAGTCGCCCAAGAGCGGATGGTTCGGAAGATTGTATCTTTGAAGGATACTACCAAAAGCAGAGAGGTTCCAGAAAAGAGTAAAGTAGCCCAAATGCCCTCAAGTATGGAGCAGACAGAGCTTAAAGATCCCAAATTACCCATGTCTAACAATAGCCAAATTAATATGAATAAAATACATTCTCTAAAATGCTTGTATGCAAATGCTAGAAATCTAAAAAATAAGAAGGGAGAGTTAGAATATATAGCACTAAATGAAAGGTTAGATTTGATTGGAATATCAGAGACATGGTGGAAGGAGGACAACCAGTGGGACACTGTGATACCTGGGTACAAACTATATCGAAATGATAGAACTGATCAAATTGGTGGAGGGGTTGCTCTCTATGTTAGAGAGTGCATTGACTCAGAAAGGATTAAAGTTTTGCAGGAAGCAAAATCTGCTGTAGAATCTATATGGATTGAAATTCCATGTAAAAGGGGGAAGGCAATGGCAGTGGGGGTGTACTATCGATCGCCTGGCCAGAATGACCAAATGGATGATGAAATGCTCAAAGAAATCAAGGAAGCTAACAAAAGTTACAGCACAGTAATAATAATGGGTGATTTCAACTACCCCGGTATCGACTGGGTCAGTGTCACGTCAGGACATGCTAGGGAGATAAAGTTCCTAGATGAAATAAATGACTGCTTCTTGGAGCAGCTGGTTCATGAACCGACCAGAGGGTAAGCCATATTAGACCTAGTCCTTAGTGGAACACCAGATCTAGTGCAAGAGATAAGGTTGTTGGGGCCACTTCGCAATAGTGATCATAGCATGATCGCCTTTGATTTAATTAGTGGAGGAGGGATAGTAAGGAAATCCACAGTACTACCTTTTAACTTTCGAAAGGGAGACTATGATAAAATGAGGAAAACAGTTAAGAAAAAACTAAAAGGAGCAGTTGCAAAGGTTAAAGACGTATATCAGGCTTGGCTGTTGCTGAAAAATACTATCTTGGAAGCCCAGACCAGCTGTATTCCACGCTTTAAGAAAAGTGGAATGAAGTCCAAAAAACTGCCAGCATGGTTTACAGGTGAGGTCAGAGAGGCTGTTGTTGCCAAAAAAGCATCTTTCAGGAAATGTAAAAAAGAGCCAAACAACGAAACCTGGAAACAGCACAAGCACTGGCAAGTCAAATGCAAGGCATTGATAAGGCAGGCAAAGGGAGAATTTGAGAAGAAGCTTGCTGCGGAAGCAAAAACGCGAAGTAAAGACCTTTTCAAGTACATTCATAGCAAAAAACCTGTGAGAGAGTCAGTTGGTCCATTAGATGATAAAGGGGTTAAAGGAGCACTAAGAGGCGACAAGGCGATAGCGGAGAGACTGAATGAATTCTTTGCTTCAGTCTTTACTGAGGAAGATGTAGGGATGTTACCCATGACTGAAGTGGTATTTAAAGGTGCGGAAGAATTGATGGAAATATCGATACATCGGGAAGATGTATTACAACTATTAGATAAACTGAAGAGTAGCAAATCACCTGGGCTGGATGGTATACATCCAAGGTTGTTGAAAGAACTGAAATATGAGATTGCAGACCTGCTATTAGTAATCTGTGAACTATCATTAAAATCATCTCTAATACCTGAAGATTGGAGGATTGCCAATGTAACACCAATTTTTAAAAAGGGTTCCAGGGGTGATCCGGGAAACTTCAGACCGGTGAGCCTGACATCAGTACCGGGAAAAATGGTAGAAACCATCATAAAGAATAAAATTACTCAGCATGTAGTGTGAGAGATAGTGAGTGATAGCTACCTCATATGACCCTATTAGGCGGCTGCCTAGGGTGTTAAGATTTTAGTTGCCTTTGATACAAAAAGAGTCTTGTAGTCAAGTGGTAAGGCAAAATAATATTAGGGCTTTATTCCCTGCCCTGAGGGGATATTCCTGGGATACGACAAACAATATGAAACAAAAGAACTGTCGCATAGAAAAATAACTTCTTTCCTTTAGGCACCATCAGCTGGCTGCTTTGCACACGTTCAACATAAAGATACAATATCGTCAGATAAACAAATTGTACAATCCATGTGCACAGGGTCAGACTTATAGCTGCTGTTCTCCCACTGCATTAACTCAGAGTCACTTACGATTGCATATGGGTCACACTCTTCACAGCTGCTGTCTTCCTTAAAACTCTCCTGTGAGTCACGGGCTAGCTTTTCTAGAAAGGGCTCTTTAAATCCAGGGCTCTGAATGCCTGGTATATTAAAAGCTTCCTTCTGGCTTTCCCTTCTTCTCCACGCTGGTGGAATTACTGTGTAACTTTCAGTGTCAAAGTTACTTCTGGTGCCACACCCTTGCCTTGCAAACCAAACAGAACTTCTTGCCTTTTCTTTAGCAAAGCTAGGTTCCCACCTCTTAGCTGTGGTTCTGTCTCTTCTGGCAGCTCTCTCCTGGGCTCTCCAACTCCCAGGAATCCTAGCAGGGTCTAGGGCACGATGCTGGCTGTTACCTGCTCTGCTGCCACACCTACTGCTTCCTTCCCTCAGTGGATTTCCTCCAGCATGACGTGTATTCACTGGATGCTGGCTTAGTCCTCCCAGGTCACTGCCCCTACTGGCCTTCCCTGGTTCTACCCTGCAGCTTTTATCCTTGTTCTCTTTGCATGCTGCCTGGGTTTCTGAGAACAGGTGTTCCTGATTAGCCTTCCTGCTTCTAGCTACATCAGGACTAGTGTAAGGACATTTTACTCTAATGCCTCTTTGCTTCTCTTGTACTGAGTTTGTTTGCTGCTCAGCTAATTCTACATGTGCTGAGTTTGTCTGCTGCTCAGCTAATTCTACATGAGCTGGGTTTGTTTGCTGCTCAGCTAATTCTACATGAGCTGAGTTTGTCTGCTGCCCAGCTGATTCTGAGGTAAGTTCCTTACTTTCCCCTAACTCCATGGGCTCTGTGCCAGCTGCTGTGTCACAGTAGATAGTCATGACTTAATGGGAGACAGCCAACATGGCTTTAGACAAGGAAGATCTTGTCTTACTAATCTGTTATGTTTTTTTGAAGGAGTGAATAATCAGGTGGACAAAGGTGAGTCTGTTGATATTGTGTATCTGGACTTTCAGAAAGCCTTTGACAAGGTCCCTCATCAGAGACTTTTGGCAAAACTAAAGAGTCATGGGATAGGAGGCAGTGTACTATTGTGGATCAGGAACTCGTTAAAAGATAGAAAGCAGAGGGTAGGGCTAAATGGCCAATTTTCCCAATGGAGAAAGGTGAATAGTGGTGTACCCCAGGGATCTGTGCTGGGTCCGCTGGTTTTTGACATATTCATAAATGACCTGGAAAGTGGAATAACGAGTGAGGTTATCAAATTTGCATATGACACAAAACTATTTAAAGTTGTTAAAACCCAAGAGGATTGTGGAAAATTGCAAGAGGATCTTGATAAATTGGAAGACTGGGCATCAAAATGGCAGATGAAATTTAATGTGGACAAGTGCAAGGTTATGCACCTAGGGAAGAACAACCCAAACAATGGTTACACGATGCAAGGTTCCACATTAGGAACCACCACCCAGGAAAAAGATTTAGGCGTCATTGTGGATACCATGTTAAAACCCTCGGCCCAGTGTGCAGCAGCAGCCAAGAGAGCAAATAGAATGCTAGGCATGATAAGGAAAGGTATGGAAAATAAAACAAAAGATATTATAATGCCTCTATATCGTTCCATGGTGAGACCGCACCTTGAATGTTGTGTGTAATTCTGGTCGTCGTATCTTAAAAAGGATATAGCGATTTTAGAAAAGGTTCAGAGAAGAGCCACCAAAATGGTAAAGGGGATGGAAGGATACTCCTGTGAAGAAAGGCTAAAAAGGTTAGGGCTCTTTAACCTGGAAAAGAGACGGCTGAGGGGAGATATGATAGAAGTCTATAAATTAATGAACGGATTGGAACGGGTAAACGTAGATCGATTGTTTACCTTATCAGAATATAGAAAGACTAGGGGACATGCAATGAAGCTACAGGGTAAACTATTTAAGACTAATAAAAGAAAATATTTTTTCACTCAACGTGTAATCAAACTCTGGAATTTGTTACCGGAGGATGTAGTAAAGGCTGTTAGTGTAGCTGGGTTTAAAAAAGGTTTGGACAAGTTCCTGGAGGAAAGGTCCATAAACCATTATTAAGAAGGGACCCAGGATATCAATGCTTGAATCAATACAAGCATTGTGGAACCTGTGTCCCTTGGGGAAACTGCTAGGTACATATGACCTAGATTGGCCACTGTTGGAAACAGAATACTGGGCTTGATGGACCTTGGTCTGACCCAGTATGGCATATCTTATGTTCTTATGTTTCTCCACTCTAAATTCATTCTGTTCTCTTTCCAATCAGCCATTGCACTTGCTAAACAAGTCTACTTCACCCATCTGATGAACTCTCTTGCCTATGATCCTCGTTGTCTCTTTAACATACTCAGTTCTCTCCTCAGTGTGCCTCCACCTCTGATTCCTCCCTCCCTTCCTGCCCAAACCTTGGCTGAGTTCTTTCATGACAAAATTCACAAGATCACCCTCCAATTCCCCACCACCCTTACTACCCCCCCCCCTTTTTCCCAATTCTCCTCCCTCACTTCTGCTACCCTTTCTTCCTTCCCTATGGTCTCTGATGAGGAAACCTCACTCCTTCTTTATTCCTCTAAACATACTACCTGCTCGTCTGACCCTCTCCCCTCCCACCTCCTTAGTTCCATCTCCTCCACTATCGTCCCTTCCATCTCTCATATTCTCAACCTATCGCTCTCCACCGCAACTTTCCCTTCTGACTTCAAGCACGCTGTGGTCACACCTCTTCTCAAGAAACCCTCACTTGATCCCACCTGTCCTTCTAACTATCGACCCATCTCTCTCCTTCCCTTCATCTCTAAACTACTTGAGCGTGCAGTCTATCACCACTGTCTAGGCTTCCTCTCCTCTCTTGCTCTCCTGGATCCTTGACAATCTGGCTTCCATCCCCTACATTCCACTGAAACAGCTCTTACCAAAGTCACTAATGATTTGTTCCTGGAAAAATCCAAAGGCCTCTATTCTGTCCTCATCCTTCTTGATCTCTCTGCTGCTTTCGATACTGTTGACCACAACCTTCTTCTTATCACCCTGTCCTCACTAGGTTTCAAGGACTCTGTACTTTCTTGGTTCTCCTCCTACCTCTCCCATCGCTCTTTCAGCGTGTGCTTTGGTGGCTCCTCCTCCTCTTCTACCCCATTACCTGTAGGTGTTTCTCAGGGTTCTGTCTTGGGACCGCTCCTCTTCTCTCTCTACACCCAGTCCCTTGGTGCCCTTATCTCTTCCCATGGCTTTCACTATCATCTCTATGCTGATGACTCTCAAATCTTCCTCTCTATACCTGTTATCTCTCCAGAAATCCAGGCTAAGATCATGGTCTGCCTCTCTGACATTGCTAGCTGGATGTCCCTCCGCAGCTTAAAATTGAACATGGCCAAGACTGAACTCCTTATCTTTCCCCCGAATCCCTCCCCTCCTCTTTCTCCTTTCTCTGTCTCTGTGGATAACTCTGTTATCCTTCCTGTCTCCTTAGCGCATAACCTTGGTGTTATCTTTGACTCCTCTCTCTCTTTCTCTCTACATATCCAACTCATTGCTAAGTCATGCCATTTCTTTTTCTACAATATCTGCAAAATTTGCCCCTTCCTCTCTGTTAACACTATTAAAATGATTGTCCACTCCTTAATCACATCCTGCCTTGATTACTGTAACCTTCTCCTTGCCGGCCTCCCCGCAAACCACCTCTTTCCCCTTCAGTCTATTCAACATTCTGCTGCTCGTCTGATTTTCCGCCAGTCTCGCTTTTCCCACATCACTCCTCTCCTCATGTCACTTCATTGGCTCCCCGTCCATTTCCATATCCAATTCAAGCTTCTCCTACTGACCTATAAATGTATTCACTCTTCTGCCCCCCAGTCAATGCTCCCTCTAATTTTCTGTAGGCTGTGTGCGCATAAAATATCAGCTGTGTGCAGCTTTTGAAGGAAGGTTAAATTTTTGGGCACCACATAACGACACTCGGAGTTATATACTTAAAAATTTGACTACACGTCAGAATACAGTATGTACACCACATTGATTTTAATCAAATTAAATGAAAATAGACGATTACTAAATGAAGCGGGAAATTTCTAGTAATTACAATCATAACTTTTAAATTTTAAGATGTCTGTGTTGTTTTCTATCAGAATCAGAGCCGTAATTTTTGTGCGCTCTGTTGTAAAGTATGTGCGCTCGCTCAGTGAGGTGTGTGCACGCGCACACGCGCACAGCTTAGAGGGAACAGTCCCCCAGTACCTTTCGTCTCTTATCTCTCTTTATGCTCCCTCTCGGTTACTTTGCTCTTCTAATAGTCTTTGTTTATCTATGCCTTTCACTCCTATTGCTAATTCTAGACTTCACTCCTTTCACCTTGCTGCACCCTTCACCTGGAACAGCCTTCCTGTCTCTGTGCGCCAGGCGTCCTCCCTGGCCATCTTCAAGTCCAGTTTGAAATCCCACCTCTTCACTATTGCTTTTCATTCTTGACTCTTGTGTTGTGATATGACTATTTTATATATGCTGTGTTTGCTCTCTCTAACATTAGATGTATACTTTGTCCTGTTGTTCTGTAATTTGTATTATGTAATTTTTTTGTCTTGACTAGATTGTGAGCTCTGATGAGCAGGAACTGTCTCTCTTATTTGTGTGTACAGCGCTTCGTATGTTTGCAGCGCTTTATAAATGCTTAATAATAATAATAATAATAATAATAATAATGCATCTCTTTTCCCCTTTTCAAGACCAGTGAAATTTTTGCAGCTACTCAAAGAATGTCTATTGCAATTTTTATAAAAGTAACGTCTATTAAGTTTCTATATTTAATTAAGGGGTTATTTTAGAAGCCTTATTTATGATTTAAATTTATATAGTCAGCCATGTAAATGGCATCCATGCATATATGTCCATTTTAAAAATGGTCCAGTTTGCACATGGATGACCATACTATATCAAAAGTACATGGGGGGGGGGGATCAGATATATGGCTTGGGTGGAACCAACATCTATACTTGTATTCTCCATTTCATATGATGAATGCACGTGCAAGCCCTACATTATGTTTATGTTTATTAACTTTATATACCGCTAAACAATAACATCAAAGTGGTTTACATAACATATACAGAAAAGCAAGTGGCAGAAAAGAGGAAAGGAAGTTACAATAGTGGATAGGAAAGCAAACCAGCAGAATCATACAATGAGACAGAGGGAAGGAGAGAGAAAAGTGGGGAGAGGGAGAGTAAGACTACACAGAGGGGTCAGGGAGGTCAAAGGCAAGGGCAAAGAGGTGGGTTTTGAGACTGTTCTTGAAGGTGGTATGTTGTTGTTCAAGCCAGATAGAGGAGGGTAGGGAGTTCCAGAGGGCGGGACCAATGAAAATGAAAGCAGAGGAGCGTGTGGACTGGAGGTGAGCACATGAGGGGGAAGGGAGATGTAGACGATTGAGATGCAAAGATTGTAAGGAGCACAGAGAGGTATGGAAGTGAACGAGATCAGCCAAATACTGGGGGGAGTGGGTGTAGAGAATGCGATGGACAAGTACAAGGATTTTGAAGTGGATGCAGAATTTAACAGGAAGCCAGTGAAGATGAATGGGGTGTGATGTGATCGCGTGGAGAGGAATGGAAAATGAGTCGGGCGGCAGTGTTTTGAATGCGTTGAAGGCGGTGAAGTTGCGTAGAGGGGAGACCAGCTAGAACGGAATTACAGAAGTCAATACGGGACATAACCAGGGATAAGAGAAGGGTAGTAAGTGCCTGTACGGTAAGGAAGGGCCGGATAGCGCGAATTTGACGGAGGGAAAAAAATGAAGTTTTGCAAACATGAGAGATGTGATCTTGAAAAGATAGGTTAGAGTCAAAGAAGCCGCCCAAGTAGCAAAATGAGGAGACTAGGGGGATGGGAGAACCAGAGAAGGAAGGGGACACCTGGGGAGGAATACTACCACGAGAGAACCAGATGGCAAGAGTTTTTGTGAGGTTAAGGTGCAAACAGTGGGTGGTAAGCCAGTCGGCAAAAGATGTGAGGCAGGAGTTAAGAGGGGAGAGATCAGGATGGAGGGGGGAGGTATGATGCAGGAGAACCAGGTCGTCAGCATAATAGAAAGCAGAGATCCCGTGTTGTTGAACCAGCAAAGCAACAGGTGTGAGGAAGATGTTGAAGAGAAGGGGGGCGAATACTGAGCCTTGAGGGACACAACAGGGAAGGGGAAAAGGCTCAGAGCAAGATAGAGGGGTAGATGAGGAAAGAACGGAGTAAGATCTGGAGGAGAAAAAGGAGAGGAACCAGTAAAGAACCGTGCTGCAAAGACCCGCCTCCCATAGGCGGGCCAGAAGAAGGGAGTGGTCGACGAGATCAAAGGCGGCAGAAATATCCAAAGAGACCGCCACCGAGAGATCACCGCGATCATGAGCTATGTGGAGTTCATTCAGAAAACCCAAGAGAACCGTTTCAACACTGTGGCCAGGCCGGAAACCAGACTGGCGGGGGTGGAGGAAGTGAGCAGAGTCAAGATAAGAAGATAAATGAGAGAATACAACCTTTTTCAGGATTTTAAAGTTTTACCTAATTTCATTGAATTGAAATTAGGTAAAACTAGAAGCCTCTGTAGGTGAATGGAGAGTGGCTGCATATTTAAGTGCGCAAAATGGCAAAGTGCTGACATTTACATGCACATTGTGACAAGCCAGCACGTACACGTGGAAGTCGCTGGATTTCCTCTGTTGATATGTGAAACGTCTGCTCCTGCTGCATGTGGATAGTAATCCTCATGGGTTCCTGTGCTTCCTTCTGTCTGTGACTGGATTTTAGCAAGCACGTCTATTTTGAGGGGCAAGGATATGTGAATTGTACATTAGTCTCACATTTTTACACCCTCTCTTCTAAAGTTCACTTAAATTTGCAGATTTTTTTCACTTTCATATTCCTCTCATCACATAAAAAGACCTTTCTAAAATGTGCCTTTATATGTCTATATGCATGTCTATGTATCTTATGTATGATGCTGCATCTGATTTTAAGTACTCTTCTATTTTGCATCTGATTTTAAGTACTCTTCTATTTGAGTTATTTAAGTTGTATATCACTTTGAGCCTCAGAGGAGGCAGTGTTCTTAAATAAAATGTGCAGACTTAAAGAGTTGTAAGATGGTAGTGTGGTAAAATCACAAACAAAAAAACAGAAGGGTCAGCATTCAAAAGCACTCATCTCTTCTCCCAGGCATCTCTTCTCAAAACTCATCTCTTCTCCCAGGCTTTTGATCTCCCGGCGCCCCCATGACCATGACCGTGACAGTTGCAATGGTCCTGACATCATATAACCCCTTACCCCCCTTACCCTGCCCTCCCCCTTAGTGTTCTGTTTATGTGTCTATGCCTTCTGTCTCTCTCTATATTTCTATCTGTGTCCCTCTGTTGCTTTCCTGTCAATTGAATGGCATTCTTTTCTTCCTTTATTTTCCAGCAGCCTGCTTTTGTTTTTCTGTACACCGCTCTGATACCCCGGTTTGGGCGGTATATCAAGCCTTGCTAATAAATAAATAAATAAATAAAATAAATCTGTATATGGGGTCATTCCGAACCGTGTTTTAGTGGGTCTGGTCATCTGATCCAGACATCAAGACCCACTAAACACCCAGATTGTGATGCCGGGGACAGAGTTCCCCCACATGTATTGCCGGCTTGTGCGGGGAGCTCTGCTTGTGGGCGGAAGGGGGCGGAAGGGGGTGGGAGGGGGTTGATTAGGGAAGAGTGAGGGCAGGCAGTGGGCGACAACTGACCTCAGATGTACAGGGTCAATTCAGTGATCTGCCCTGTTTGTCCAGGACCTTCAATGTAGACAGGGGACTTATTACACCTCAAAGGTGAATGCAGTTAGTGTGCTAATTGCTAAGGAGATAGAAAGTGATATTGGTAGTGTCAGAGCCAAAAGTGCCTTACAAGAAGAGGAAAAAATAGAGTGGGAAGGATGGTAGTTGTCTTTCTTACTCTCCAACATCACAAGCTACAAGTCCAGCATCACTACCAAGAGCAGCAGCAGCCCTCTGCCCACCAAAGGAAGTGCAGGAGAAGTCTTCTAAAACCTTAGAAGTGTGGAGGCATTTAAAATGCTTGAGGATCCACAGTGTACATAATGTAATTACTACAGGAAGCACACGAGTTGAGGGAAGCTGATGGACCATCTTGTGAACAGTAGCATGCAGCATCATTTGTTAAAACAACACACTTTCCAGCTCAGTAAAAAGGAGGACACTGATCCTAGCCTGGGGACTCAGTTCAGAAGTGTAAAGAGCAATGGTGGGAAAGATACAGAAAATAAATGTAACCCTTTTCTAAGTGAAACCCTTAGCCTTTTACCGTAAGAGAAGATATGCATCAAAGCAAGCCACCATGGAAAAGATGGGGTGGCGTTTGATAGCATTGTTATGACAAGTGGCAGGCGATGAGATTGGTGACAGGGTACATTGGCGAAATGATAGCCCTGAATGAGCATACCCTGAAGATGGTTGAGAAGGTGGATTTTAAGAGGCTGCTGCATCTCTTAGCCACTAATTAACAAGTATCCTGCAGGAAAACATTAGATAGGCAGGTGATCCCCAGCTTATAAAATCAGTTGCATAACCAGCTGTAGGCACAGCTGGCAAAGGCAGAGGCCATTAGTAACATATATCTGGATTAGTTAGAATACTACACATAGTAACATAGTATATGATGGCAGATAAAGACCAGCATAGTCCATCTAGTCTGCCCAGCAAGGCAGCAAGAGTAGGTGCATCAGCTGCTCTGTGCAGGTCACCCTTCCCCATGCCTTTGTTTAGGGGTGTACCCAACACACCGTGTAGGTTACCCCATTTGTTGAGATAGATAGTTATGTTTATCTTGATTTTATCCTGTTGCTATAAAGGGATCCACTGTGTCTATCCCTTGCCATTTTGAATTCTGTCATATGCCTACCTATTTCTGACAGCACACTGGTGATAGATGGATGTGGCAAGGACGGACTGTAGAAATAACAGAAAGATCATACCAGTGGCTGTGCTGCATAGCCAGGTGATAGATAATAGTCATATTTGGACCCATATCTTAGCATAAAGGAGGGAAATGTTGCAGTGCTGCCACATAGGGCACAAACAGAGCACCATGCTTTTAGGTTTCTTTGTAACAGATGATGGGATGAACATGGTTAAGGCAGTGAAGACGGGGGCTTTCATGGGATCAGATGCTTTGCACACTTGCTGCACTGGATTGTCAGAGATTTCCTAGGCCTGCAGAGAAACTAAAAAGCCAACCCTGTCCTAAGACAACTGATTGAGAAGTGCCAAAAAATAGCAGGATATTTACACTAAAATGTGAAGGGTGGGTGTGAGCTATGTGAGAAGTATGAAGTATGAAGTAATAGGGCACCTAGAAGGACCACAAAGAGTCTTGAAGGACTACAAAAAGGGACTGCTATCTCTGGAGAGAGATCTACAATTGTAAGTATTTACTTCTGGGAATTTTTCTAAATCTTGGTGAAAAAGGAATTCTTCAAATTAAAGTTGATTAATCTGTGAATCCAGTGTATTTTTTAAATCAGTCAGGGCCTAGTATCAGCAAAAAGCTTTTAGTTAAATTAAAACATCAACAGGTAGCTTTCAGTTGAAGTTTAAAACCCAGCAGCAAAGAGCTTTCTGTTTAAATTTAAAGCACAGCAGAGAGCTTTCTGGTTAAATTTAGAACCCAAGACTCCCTCTATCCAAGCAAGGGCTGTGTGAATCACCCAGGAAATTGGTCACAGATTACCTTAGAAGCACAGGACAAGGTACTCCCTGACACCCACTCACCCCTCGGATAATCGTAGCTTTATAGATGCTTAAACCTCTTAAAGGAATGGAGGCGCCATATTCACTCTCAGGTGCAGCTGTTTATCCTCATCAATAATACTCAAAAAGTCATCAGTGAATATAGCCCTCTGCTACTAAAACTAAACGTACATTGAATGTCAGGCTAAATGGACAGGAGCAGCGAGAGGGAAACCTCCCTTCCCAAAGGTCCATAAAGCCCTTTTTTTAGTTATTTCTGCTCAAATAATGTGTTTTGAAAAAGACATCTTAAATCCTCGGCGATACTCTGCCATTCTGAATGAACGCTGGCTTATAAATGCATGCCATGCATGTTTCAGGTCCCAGAAAGACCCTGTTTCAAGTGTTCACCCATTGTGCTGCAGACGTTATGAACGCTGGGAACTGACTGAAGAACCCAATGGTTCCTTATGTAGCATTCTCGGAAGTTGATTGGCTGATCAAATGATGTCAGGTTTATACAGGAAGCGGCTCAGAAAATGTAAGAAAACCAACACCAAATGAAGTGTAAAAATGTAAAAAGGAAAGGATCAAATGTATGGTGCCACATGAAAAAATATTTTCACAAAGCTACAAAAGGCTCCACCATTTCTGTTCTAAATTTACCCCCCCCCCCTCCAGTATCACTGTACGGAGGCAAAAAATCCATTCATGTGGCAGACCTACTATTAGTAATCTGTGAACTATCATTAAAATCATCTGTAATACCTGAAGATTGGAGAATGGCCAATGTAACACCAATTTTTAAAAAGGGTTCCAGGGGTGATCCGGGAAACTACAGACCAGTGAGCCTGAGGTCAGTACTGGGAAAAATGGTAGAAACCATGATAAAGAACAAAATTACTGAACTTGTAGATAGTCATGGTTTAATGGGAAACAGCCAACATGGCTTTAGCCGAGGAAGGTGGTCTTGTCTTACTAATCTGTTATGTTTTTTTTGAAGGTGTGAATAAACAGGTAGACAAAGGTGAATCATAATAACATAGTAACATAGTGTATGACGGCAGATAAAGACCAGCATGGTCCATATAGTCTGCTCAGATATTGTGTATCTGGACTTTCAGAAAGCCCTTGACAAGGTCCCTCATGAGAGATGTTTGGCAAACTTAAAAAGTCATGGGATAGGAGGCAGCGTACTATTGTGGATCAGGTACTGGTTAAAAGATAGAAAGCATAGAGTAGGGCTAAATGGCCAATTTTCCCAATGGAGAAAGGTGAATAGTGGAGTACCCCAGTGATCTCTGCTGGGTCCGCTGCTTTTTAACATATTCATAAATGATCTGGAAATGGGAATAACGAGGAGGTTATCAGATTTGCAGATGATACAAAATTATTCAAAGTTGTTAAAACCCATGAGGATTGTGGAAAATTGCAAGAGGATCTTGATAAATTGGAACACTGGGCATCCAAATGACAGATGGATAAGAAATGATCACTCTGCAGTGCAACACACTGATTTATTGGAAGGAGATTCTGGTGACTGAGGTGGAGGAAAGGGAGTATCAGAGGCAATGGTGATATAGCAGAGGAAATAGTAGGTATACCAACAAGCATCCTGGTATCATGGATACCATCCTGTCGTCTACAACTCCCCCTCCCCCCCCCAGCTTGACATTCCCGTGGTCTATTTTTAATTTAGTTTATTTAACAGGATTTTTATACCACTTTATCATTTCAGACAAAGCAGTTTACATTGTAACTTAAACATGGTAATATACATTAAACAGGGACATTGATAACTTGGATTTTTCTGAGGCAGTGGAGGGGTTAAGTGACTTGCCCAAGGCTATGATCTCCTGCATAAGAAAATCTTTGGTGACTGATGTTCTAGCTACAATGCTAAAAAGCAGAGATCAGTCTGCCACAAGTCAGACTCCAAGTGAATAAATAGAAACCACTACCACAAACACATAATAGTTACTTATCCAGAAAGCAGTAATAACTAAACCCTTTTTATATAAACAATTAAATAAATGTCCTTATTAGTCATTTAATTAAAAAAACCTTATTAAACCTCTCACATTTTATTATAAGCTGTATAGAGATTAATTCACACACATATACAAAAACACATTTACTAAACACAAATGAAATGGAAGCTCATCCCCTAACCTCCTTAGATGAAAGCGCCCATTAAAAAATCAATACTTCTACACAACCCACGTGTATATCACCAAAGCTCATCAACAATCCTGCTTCAGAAGGGTAAGCTTTCAATCCACTCCAATTTTAAAAACCATGGGCACTCCAAAATGCTGTGGAAGAGTAGCCCAGTGGTTAGTACACTGACTTTGTAACCACATGAATAGTGTTTGATTCCCACTGACATTCCTTGTAGCCTTGGGCAGGTCACTTAATCCTCCATTGCCTTGGAAAAAAAGGCCTGTCAATCTACTTCTGGTCACACTGTCAAGAAAAACAAGGAGCTACAAATTTGCCAGGAGTCTGGCATTGACTTGAAAGCACACACTGTATTTTGTTTTCTGGAGTAGCAGGGTGAATTAAGGCAACCTTCTTTTGAAGAGAAGTTAGAGGTTAAGTGCGATGCTGTGGGTATGCCCAGGTGTGAACTGTCCGGTTGCTTAAAGTATTGGTGAGTTTTTCAAGGTGCTGCATCAGGTCTGCTACTTGGCTTATGAGGTGGTGTTATTTGATGCAGCCCATGGTCTAGGAATCCAAACACTCTCAATGACACTATCCACACAGTCATGCATTCATCTCCAGGATGACAGCATGACCAAGAAGGGTTAAAGTATCTTCTGCATTCATCTCCAGGATGAGAGCATGACCAAGAAGGGTTAAAGTATCTTCTGCAGCAGACTGGCTAACCTACTGAAGAGGGCTTTGAACTAGATTCATTGGGGATGGGTGAAGAAAGCCCCCAGGTAAGTGAATCATTAAATACCTCTGTAAAAATTGGTAAAAGGAGCAATGTCTGGAAAGCAGTGTGCATAAATGTCCATAGCATAAGAAATAAGATCCCAGATGTTGAGGCTTTAATGGAAGAGGCTGACTTGGATTTAGTGGCAGTTGCGGAGATATGGTTCATGGACAACCATGACTAGGGTGTAATTATACCGGACTATACTTTATTCAGAAAGTTCAGGGTTTCTGATGCATAGTGGGAGATCATCTCATATCCAGTGATCACCAGATGGTGTGGTTCAGTATTAGGATTAGGGCTGATAAAATCTATTCCAAAGCAAGGATCTTAGACTTTAGGAAAACTAACCTTGCCAAGATGGGACAATACCTCAAGGAGTCATTAGCAGGACGGGAACAGCTGGTGGATATAGAAAAACAATGGGCAAAACTGAAAGGGGATATTTTAAGGCAAATAAATGTAAAATAAAAAGGAAGCCACTATGGTTCTCAAAAGAAGTAGCTGAAAAGGTAAAGAAAAAGAGGGTGGTCTTCATAAAATACAAAAGATCACAGAGAGAGGAAGACAAGCATCGCTATTTGGAAAACTTAGAGAAGCTAGGAAAGTAGTCAGGAAAGCAGTCAGGAAAGCAAATATGCAAAAAGAAGAAGAAATAGCCAAGACAATAAAATGGGGAGACAGTTTTTCAGAAATGTTAGTGAGAGGAGGAAGTGCAAAAGTGTTATTGTCAGACTCAAGGATGAAGGGGGGAAATATGTAGAAGCTGATGAGGATAAAGCAAAATTGTTTAACAAATATTTTTGTTCTGTGTTCACAGGTAAAGGCCAGGAGCAGGAACTCAAAAAACACCACAAATAGAAACAGAAGTGAAGGAGATCTTAAACGATTTTCAGAAGACTGTGTTCATGAGGAACTAGCTAAACGTAAAGTAGACAAAGCAATGGGACCAGATGGGACACATCCAAGAATATTGAAGGAACTCGGGAACATTCTACTGGCTCCACTGACTGACCTTTTCAATGCTTCTTTAGAGTCAGGAGTGGTCCCAGAGAACTGGAAAAAGGCACATGTGGTCCCTTTACACAAAAACAGAGGTAAGGATGAGGTTAAGAACTACAGGCTGGTTAGTCTAACCTCTGCAGCGAGTAAATTATTGGAAATGCTTCTAAAACAGAGGATAGTGAGGCTTCTAGAGTCCAATGGATTACAGGATCTGAGGAAGCATGGGTTTAAGAGAGGGAGTTCTTGTCAGGCAAATTAGATTGATTTCTTTGACTGGGTGACCAGAGAGGCCTAGATGTGGTGTAGTTAGATTTCAGTAAAGCTTTTGACACCATTCCACACAGGTGATTTATAAACAAATTGACAAAAAAAGATCTGATCAAAAATCAAAAGAGCTAACTATATAGTTATTTGAATGTTGGATTGTTTGTTATGCAGGGAAAACAATAAAGCAATAAGATCCAAACTGCATTTGTTCAGAATGCTATTCCATTTTGTAAGAAAGTCCTTATCATCTCCAAACATTCTGGATGGTTTAAGCATTCAAAGGCCCCTTTGTATCATTCGAGACTTAAGATATTGAGTCATAGTTGCCCCGTGTAGTTGATACGAACAGCTTTTTTCTTTAGATTTTTGAATTTCATATATGGAGAAGTATTAAGTATAGAAATCAATGTGTCATCAAATAAAGAAGGATGTTGTATCGATTTGCTTATTTGATTGTCAGAAAAAGCAAAAGTTGCTATATTATCAAGTAATGAAGATGACTGTTATTAATTTCAGACACCATCAGAAAAAGTGCCAAGGTACTCAATAAATTCAACAAAAATCCCATGAACAAAACCACTAACTTAACAAAAAAAGATCTGATCAAAAACCAAAAGAGCTAACTATGTAGTAATTTGAATGTTGGAATATTTGTTATGCAAAGAAGCCCTCTGAAAAACAAACAGTTCCTTTTATTCTGAAATTTTTAATTCCCAAAAGCCAATTAGCTAAGCGGTGCAAATTCAATCCATTTTTTAAAAATTGTATATGTATTTTATGCACCTTTGTGAAACTGATAGCAAAAATCATAAAGCTATACTTAGCTGGTAATTGAAGTGTTTAGACTGCACAATTGTGGAACAAATGAATATCCGACGCTGAAACAAATGGATATCCGGTGGTGTCCCCATAAAATGCCATAATCAGTTGGTATAACAAAAAGCAAAAGAAGCAGCACTGTGTTTCGGGTCCCCAAGGACCCTGTGTCATGTTTTCAATGAATAAGGAATAAGGTATCACAACCAAGTCATGCCAGGAAAGCCAAGCCGATCGTCATATTGCTTAAAAAAAATATATATACTTGAGCTCCATTTATATACAAGCAAACTTTTTCTGGAGACGTTCTATTCAGGGGGTCTGTTGGATTTGTTGCACTGTGATACTGCCTCCCTGTTTCTAAGACTTTTGTTATTGGGATAATTTAAATCTAACAGGCATTACTACAGATCAAATTACTTGATTAAGGGGTATGTTTACTAAACTGCGCTGAAGTGCGCGGCGCACAATAGCGTGCACTAAGGTACCTTAGCGGACGCTAATGATGCATTTTTGTGCCCCGCACACGTGCGCACCACACTAACGTGCCCGCTCATGTGCGTGGCGCGCTGATGTGTGATAGAAGCGTGGAAAGGCTCTCGGAGGGCAGAAGAAGGCTCCCCAGGGGCGGAGAGATGGGGTCAATGGGTGGAGAGTGGGAGGGGAGAGGCTCCCTGCACACGAGCGGGGCTTAAATTCAAGCAAAAAAATACCGCGAGTGAAAACCTCACGGTAGAGCCGATTTAAAGGGAAGAGAAACCATTTCTGTCAGCAATGTACAGCAAAACCAGGGAAAACTACAAAATGTGAGCAGTGTGATACATGTGCACGGAACAAAAGGGGCAAATAAACATTAAAAATGACCCCAACAAAATATAAAAAAATCATAAGCAAGCTGGGCAATACTGAGAGTAATGGGAAACATCAAAAAGCACTCCCAACAAAGCCCCAAAAAATAAATATGAATTTTAGAAGGGTCTACGCTCCGTCCCCATACAAGGTGAATGATCCCGCAGTGAAATAACACTGATCAGGGTTTCCCTCTCCATTGGACAGGTTACCTATGGCATGCACATGTTCCACAACAGCAGGGCGGGCAGGTCGGAATGGGCAACTGGACAGATGCTGGGAAAGGGGATTCAGAGGGCTGCAGGCGGCACATGCTGTGGTGCAGCTGGGGCACAGTGCGGACTAGGCAGATGCCTAGATGGCACTTAGGAATGCTGAAACTGAACAGCAGCCAGACAGCAACTGATGAGGGCCCAACATGGGCACGAGAGTGTTTAGCACAGTGTCACAGGGGACAGTACCCAGCAGGTTCCCCCAAGGGCACAGAACATTGGCAGGCAGTGATTGGGGGACGTGCGGACAGAAATGCAGGCACCCCTACCCCAGAACCCGCACCATAGGCAGCCGCCTACCCGCACACAGGATGGCCTGAGACTGCATACCACCAGCACCACCAGCAGAAGGGCATGTCAGCATGGTGGCACAGGGGTACTGGAGGTGAAGGGGGGCAGTGGCAGCTGCCCAGAGCAGACCATGGCCTAGCCCTGTGTACGTGGGTGCAATGCACTGCAACAGACAGGTCCTGCCGGACAAACAGTCATGGTATCATCAGGGAATACACTGTCTCTGTGGCAACACGGTGGTGCAGTGCACACAATCAGTGTGTTTGGAGACAGAAGGTCACAGGTTCTAGCCCCAGCTGGGGCTCCTGCCAATCCAGTCCCCATATTTTACCCACAACTATATCGTGATAGTAAAGACGAACCTTTATTGCAGAGAACATAAGCACGGCTCAAACACCTCTATTTTACCCTACAGAGCACAGACACCAGAAATGTGCACATTACCTAGAGCAGATTCCCCCAAATGCAGTCCTGGAGGGCCACAAATCCTTCAGGGTTTATGCTGTCTCCAATCTAAGGATGGAGCGGTACTGGTGGTGGAGGTGGCAGCAGCTGGTGGCAACAGCAGACCATGGCCTAGCCCTGTCCAGGTGGGTGCCATGCACTGCAACAAACAGGGCCTGTCGGATGTACAGTCATGGACTCCCCAGGGAATGCAGCATATCTGTGGCAACACAGTGGTGCAGTGCACACAAACAGTGTGTGCAAGAACAGAAGGTCACAGGTTCAAAGCCCAGCTGGGGCTACTGCCAATCCAGTCCACATATTTTTTCCCACAACTAAACAGTGATAGTAAGGACAAACCTATATTGCAGAGAACATACGCATGGTTAATACGCTTATATTTTACCCCACCGAGTACAGACACCATAAACAACCGCATTACCTAGAGCAGAATCTCCCAAATGCAGTCCTGGAGTGCCAAACACCATTCAGGTTCCATGCTGCCTCTAATAAAGATGCCTGTGCTGCATATCTATGCACCACCCCCATGGTATGCAGATGTATTCATGCATATTCATGAGGGACAGCATGAAAACCCGAACAGTGTTTGGCACACCAGGACTGGAGTTGGGAACCTCTGCCGTAAAGCAGCAGCCAACAGGGGCAGACACACCCACACCCACACCCACTGGCCCCATTGGCCAATGCCTCCTGGAGAGGCAGGACATTGGGCTGTGCGTGCATCTCCCAATACTAGCACTTGCATACCTTAGCAATGCCACCCTACACCTGGGTATACGGTACACAGCTATCAAACGTTTGCAATGATTACTGGCAGATAGCAGTTCCTACGTTAAGCACAGTTTGCTCATTGAGCTCCATCATAACAACCTTTCTGATGTCTGTGGTTTGTGCTTCAGGTCTGGTCTCTGACAGTGTTCACCACCCTGGGGAGTGACCCCCAACAGTATTGCGTACCATATCCATGCCTGTACTGTGCCCAGGACTGATGTGGTGGCCAGGGCTGCTAAACTCCTCTATAGTAGCACAATGCTGGCATAGGTGTGGGTGTGGGTGTCTGTCTATCCAGTGTGTGGTGGCTGCAAACACCCTCCACAGCCCACACTGCCAGCACTGTTGCCAGTATTGGCCTGCCAATGTGAATAATGAGGAGTAAGGTACCATGGGTATAGCCCGGACAGGGTGGCCTGGCCAGGATGCATCTGCACAGGGCATAGGGCACTGGCTGGGACATTATAGTGCCCGGCCACCACCTACACAGACAGGGTGGCCTCATCATGTCCTGCTGGGAGATCACTCTCACCCTGACTGTGCTGTGACCACAGCATGGCTAGGCACCCCCATAGTGCTATATAGTATTTTTTTCATGTGATATTTATGGGTTTCCTTTTGGGGCCCAGTCACTGACTTATCAGCTTGTTGTGTATGCTGACATCCCAGTTCTGGGTACATGTATTTCCACCAGGAACATGGACTAGCTAGCAGACTGTTTGCAGCTGGTATGTGTCTTGATGGAGTGCCTTGCAGGGTGCGGCGGCTGAAGGTTTGCTGCAGGAGAATAACAGATAGTGGTGGGGTGCAGCTTAGCATATCCAGGCCTAATGTCTGTCTGCTATTGTGTTATGGATGTGTACAGAGCTGCATTAACTGCGCTGTAGGGTGTCTGCTCCCCAGAAGGACTGGGGTTGATAGTCCCCTCTACTGCCACCCTTGCAGGGAGGTAGAATGTGGATCTGTTGACAGGAGAACCTGTTTGCCACTCTCAGCCATGGAGGAAGAGGGTGGTGGTGCATTATCCTCCTAGGGGGTCCATAGGGGCTACACCTGACTGAGACAGACAGATATAGTCAAGATGTTTCTGCAGAAACTAACTACCTCACACATTAGCACTGCTGGGGACCTGCAGCATGGCCTATTTCTGCCATGGAAGGTGCTGTGGACCTGGTGCTAGGCGCCCCACTGCACACTCAGGGTGAGCACAGTACCTGCACATTGTGACGGTGTGTAGCTACTCTGTGCCAGTAACACACACAGTCAGTACCCCATACCAAGCCGAGGTGCTGTGGGGGTGCACATGGTCAGTTCCCCCTACCAGGCTGAGGTGCTGTGGGGGTGCATACCCCATCTTGTGTTTATCTGTGGACAGCTGATTTGCATGTGCAGTGCATCATGGGTACGGGTGTGCTAACCCTATCCTGGTGACCACAGCAGACTGTCTGTGTGGTGACATGCACTCCCTCTGCAGCCAGCCAGGGGCTTGCTAGCAGCTATAGAGCTGTAGTCCAATGGTTACTTCACTGTCTATGGAGCCAGAGGTCATTGGTTCAAACCCACAGTGGGGTTATTTGATAGGGCTTGCCAAAGCATTATCTCTTTTGCATGTACATTATTGCTGCCAGCAAAAACACTCTCAGCGTACTGTACCCATAAGGTGCCTCTGAGGGCGCTTTATAGGGTGCCCTATAGGGCACCTTATGGTTACCGTCCATATGAGGTGCACTATATGTTATCCTGTGGAGCGACTTATAGGGTGCCCTATAGGGGACATTTTAGGGTGCCGTGGCAGACAGTGCACTTTATAATGTGCCCTATGGAGTGCCTTATAGGGTGCCTTATGCGGCACCTTCAATTACGGCACGTGAGGGCGTGTTTGCTGGCAGCAATTAATAAAATACAAATAAAGTGCTGCAGGAAACAATACATACATTGCAAAGCTGATGCTTCAGCCAGCCTTACATATTAGGCACACTGGGGAGCAAACTCATGACCCCTGTATCAGCAGTCAGTGCCTTAACCATTGTGCTACACTGCTGTTCCTCCTTGCATGTCAGTGCACCTACTTCAGATTTCCATGCATTTAAATGCAGAGTGCTGCCATCAAACACAGTGCTATGACCTTGCTGTGCCTCATAGGGCACCCTATATGGCGCCCTATAGGCCACCCTTTCAGCAACATTGTAGGGTGCCGTGGCGGACAGTGCACTTTAAAATGTGCCCTCTGGGGTACCCTATGAGGCGCCTTAAGCAGCACCTTATGTTACAATACTTTGAGAGTGTGTTTGCTGGCAGCACTATTTAAAATAAAAATAAAATGCCCCCTACAGCAATATTACCTATAACAGGTAATGCCTCAGCCAGCCTTCTTCATTAGGCACAGTGGGGGATTGAACCCATGACTCCTGCATCATTGGTCAGTGTCTTAACCATTGTGCTACACTGCTGCTCCTTTTTGCATTTCAGTGCACCGACTTATGATTTTCATTCCTTAAACTGCACAGTGCTGCCATCAAAAACAGTGCTGTGACCTTGCGGTACCTCATACGGCACCCTATAAAGCGCCCTATAAGCAACATTCTAGGGTGCCTTGGCAGACAGTGCACTTTAAAATGTGCCTTATGGGGCGCCTTATGTTAACACGATTTGAGAGTGCGTTTGCTAGTAGAGATAATTAAAATAAAAATAAAATGCCTCCTAAAACAATCTTCCTCATAATTGGCAATGCCTCAGCCAGCCTTCTTCATTGGGCACAGTGGGGGATTGAACCCATGATCCCTGCACCATTGGTTAGTGTCTTAACCATTGTACTTTAGCTCTGTTCCTGTGTTTGCACATCAGCGCGTCACTTATGCTTCCCGCGCAACTTTCTCATGCCCTAATGTGCGGGGCGCACATGAGCGCAGTGCACATTAGCGCATGATTAATCCCGGTTTTGCTTTTTTCTGACTGAAACGCCCACTCCTTATATGGCATCCGCACACTAGCGCGGTGCGCACCCTAACGGGGTTTTAGTAAACATACCCCTAAGATTCTTAGGGACAAGGGCCTGCCATCAAAATATATGCTCCTACTCATGTTTGTTGAAAGTAACTTGAAGTGGGCTCCAGGGCCCTCTAAAAGGGTTAATATGGAGAATGGTTTGGAATGTTGCTGACAGTCTGAAGCCTAGCAGCCTGGACAGAGATGTGTTATAAAAGCCAAGGATGTACTTTGGAATGACATTGTTGTGAGAACAAGACAGAATGCTTTGTTTTTAGAATGCTGGAGCTGAGAAATGTCTGTGCTCTGACCTGTAACATGTAGATAAACAAAGCTTGACATAGAGCTGCACAATAGCCGAGAACTTGCACAAGTGTACAAACCTGTGAATTCCTCACTTAAGCTTAAATTGTACTGTTTTATGTAACTCTCTGTGTCTGTGTACTTCCTTACTACTACTACTATTAATCATTTATATAGTGCTATAAGACTCACGCAGCGCTGTACATATACATGTAGAAAAACTATCCCTGCTTGTTAGAGCTTACAATCTTAAACAAGACAGACAATAAAATAGCTGAGAACAGGGGTTCAAATAGGGAAAGGCATGGAGACCCAAGGAAAACAAGGGATCGGGTTCCAAAAGCAGCCTCAAAGAGGTAGGCTTTTAGCATGGATTTGAAAATGGGCAGAGAAGGAGCCTGACATGCAGATTCAGGTAGTTTGTTCCAGGCATAAGGAGCAGCAAGGTGAAAAGATCGAAGTCTGGAATCGGCAGTGGAAGAAAAGAGCATAGAAAGAAACAAGCTAGAAGAGTGGAATTCATGAGGAGAGGTGTAGGGAGAGAGATGAAAGGCAATGAGGAGTAGTAGAATGAACACATTTGTAGATCAGAAGGAGAAGTTTGAATTGGATATGTAAATGGAAGGGGAGCCAATGAAGTGACTTGAGGGATTGTATCAGTATAACGGGGCTGGCGGAAGATTAGCCGCACAACTGAGTTCTAAACAGATTGAAGGGGAGAGAGATGACTCAGAGGGAGACCAGCAAGGAGGTGGTTGCAATAATCTAGATGGGAGGTGACTAAAGAGTGGATAAGTGTCTTTGAAGTGTGTTCAGAAAGGACAGGGCAACTTTTGCTAATGTTATAGAGAAAGAAATGAGAGGTTTTAGCAATCACATGGATGTGTGTGGAGAAGGAGAAGGAGAAGTCAAAGATAACCCCAAGGTTGTGGGCTGAGGAAACAGGAAGTAGAAAAGTGTTATCTACAGAAATATAGAAAGGAGGAAGGGGAGAGGAGGGTTTAGGGAGAAAAATAAGAAGTTCGGTTGAATTTAGAGAATTGAAGTCAAAGGTCTGAGGTTAAGTTTTGCTACCTAGTCAGAAGTAGGCCACAAGCTAAAAGATCCATTCAACAATGATATAGTACATGTGTGGGATCTTTTCCAACCTTCACCTTAATTATTTCCACCACAAAATCCCTCAACTGACTAATCATACGGTTCATCTGTTTCCAATGCAGCACTAATGGAACAGTTTCCACTTGATGGCGAATGGCTGAGCAATGCTCAATTATCCTTACCTTCACCAGCCTAGAAGTATGACCAATATACAAGTTATTGCAAGAGCAAAGAATAACATATACAATCCCAGTACTATTACAGTCTGTTTTCTATGTTCCCCATCATCTGCCCCAACGATCATCACAACCAAACAGGAAGGGGGGGGGTCCGAAATGCTTCCTTCTTGTCTTCCTGCAGGTTCTGATCAGGCAGAGCGGGACACTTCAGAACATAAGAATATAAGAACATAAGATATGCATACTGGGTCAGACCAAGGTCCATCAAGCCCAGTATCCTGTTTCCAACAGTGGCCAATCTAGGTCACAAGTACCTAGCTGTTTCCCTAAAAGACACAGGTTCCACAATGCTTGTATTGGGACAAACAGTGGATATTCCGGGTCCCCTTTAATAATGGTTTATCTGCCTTTCCTCCACGAACTTGTCCAAACCTTTTTTAAACCTGGCTACACTAACAGCTTTTACTACATCCACCGGTAATGGATAATTTCTCCTATTAGTCTTAAATAGGTTACCCTGTAGTTTCATTGCATGTCCCCTAGTCTTTTTATATTTTGATGGTGTAAACCCTTCTGAAAAGAGACTGAAGACATTTGAAAGAGATGAGGTCAGCCTGGCAAAGTAGAGGAGAAGTGTTGGCCCTGGAGCTGAGAGACAGAGCATGAGTCTGGGGAAGGTAAGCCTAGGAAGGAGAGGGGAGGGGATGTAACAAACTGTATAAGTCTGGAGAGAGAAAGAGGTGAATTAGCTTGTGCTGTTGGTTGAGAGGGAATGATTCTGGGGATGAGTCTCAAAGGGATGAAAATGAGGGGATAACTGGAGGAGAGGGAGAATGGATGAGTGGTTCAGACTGAAGCAGTGCATGAGAAATGAGGCGAGATTAGGGGAGGGAATGAACCTGGGGTTTGTGAGAGAATGGGGGTGAGCCTGTGGTACAAGAGTGAGGGAGAGGATAAGTTGATAGGAGGGAATGAGAAGAAGTCAAAATACGGAAAAAAGGGGGTCTGAAAGAGACGGGATGGAACAGAAGGAGGGAGGGAAGGAGGGCAAGGAGAAAAAGGAGAGTAAAGGAAGAGATGAATCACACACTCCACCAGGCCACTTGTTACCTGTGCAATCACACATTCAGTCCCACCCACTGAGATGCCAAGTCACATACACACACACAAAGATCTCTTCCTCTCAAGCATTTTGAGCTCAGTTGACCTGCTTCCACTGCCATCTGTCACTGGGGCTCCCAGAAGCACTACAGATCAGCCGTGCACACCAGAGAGCTTCAGAACAGTGACCTGTGATTGTTTTCTTCTGGGTCCTACCCCCTCTGAAAGGAAGTTTATGATGGAGGGGGCTGGGCCTAAAAGAACTTGAGCGCACATCTGTGGTCTGAAGACCTGCAGCCTGTACTGTTGATTCTCCACCTACTACTAGCTTGCATCACAACTGTAAGGGATCTTAATGCTTGCAGGAGGGGACAGAAAAAAAACAATAAATGCAAGTAGAAAAGGCAGAAGCAGAACTGTATGAGAAGTTTAGGTACCTAAAATGGATTGTATGTTTTGGCTCTAGCAACAAAAGCATAAGTTGATGCTATTTAATTAGCACAGCGCTATAACACATAACTAAAAAGAAAGCCTTTGTTAGAGCTTGACTTTTTGTTTTTATTAATCTTGTTTATCCCAGAAATCCACTTTTCTCATTTTCCTGTCTTCATTTATTCAGTTTCATTGTTGCCTTTATCCTTTCCTGGAAACTCTGACCTTTTCTAGAATGGTTTCCCACTTGTCTCTGAATATACACTCTCCAAGTTTTCAGTTATTTTCTAGCCCAGTTCATCCAGCCATATTGCATGGACACTGTTGTGAGAAAATTCAAGCCAGCTAACTCTTCTACTAGGCAAAAGTTCCTGCTTCTGTAGCACTGCTATGGAAAAGCACACCTTTCTGGAATTCTAGAGCGGAAGCATTCCTGAAAGGCTTCTAATGGTGTACTTTGTGTTGTGCATTAAGACAGGATTTATTTTCCATTACTGAGTACAAATAATGGCAATGCCTCCCAGAGCAAAGCAGAAGTAGAGACTGGGACCAACATGATTAGAACAATAAAATCACCAGACAGCAAAGGTAGAAAAAATAATGGGCCTGATATTTGAAAGGCATTTACACAGTTTACAGCACAGTAAAAAATGTAAATTTCAGCTGCCCCTTCAGCCCTGATCGGCATCGGATGAGAGGAGCGGGTTAGGGAAGCCCCGCAGCCAAGGCCAATCGGGCCGAAGAAACAGGACCCTACAGCATAAAATCAGTGACAGATAAGGTGCACCTGCACCTGGTGGGCCCGTGCCTGAGGGTCTCACCAGAGGGCCCTTAGGCGTGGCCCTTGAGCGGGGCACTGAGAAATACATATATAATAAATGCTCCAGTAACAACAAACCATCACCTAAGCTGAGTAGCATATGAGAAAAAGACAAGGAATTCCAAACCACACGCCATACACCATCACTAATTCAACTCAGCAGTCACCCAGGCAAGTAGCCATAACAGCACCAACAGATCACTCTCACAGAAAAGAAGACACTCCTAACAAACAAATGTCAGCACAGAAGACAAGAGAACTGTAAGTAACAAAGAAAAAGGACACATCACCACCAAAAATTTAAAGACTATAATGCTTATTATCATTGTGTAATATATTTCTGTTTCAGATAGCATTAACACTACTTTCATACCTAGGCCTACTCCATTCATGATGCAGCATACATTTTCCAGCTATCCAAACATATTAAAATAACCAACATTGCTGTACAAATGATTACATTGCGCTGGTAATTGCCCCCATTACTGATATGCATACTAAAGCCTGGATATGGCACTGTATTTCTTATTCCTTAATCTACCGATGCTCCCTACAACATAATGCAGAACTCTTGAAATATTGCTTAGTTTCGCCTGGTGCTCGCATTTATTCTCCACAACCTTGTACCCATCCTGTATTTAGATTCGGGTGTTATCAATTTATATTCCACAACCCTGCACCCTCTTCTGTACTTGTATTTGGGTGCCCTCTTTGTATCCTATACCCTGCACCCACTTACATCATATTCCCTCATTACCCACTACCTCATAACATCTGACCAACAGCACATTAAATATAATAACAACCGTAATTGCACCACTTGCCACCATGGAATTCAACAAGGCCTTCTCCTGCATCCTAAACCTACTTCTCCTATCCCTATTGTTATCAAACACCCATTCACTACTGCAAGGTGCCAACCTTCCTGGTTTCATCCCTATCATTTATAGTCAATCTAGAGATATCACAACTCTACACCCATATAAAAGTACTTTCTCTAAAGGACCCCATATGGGTCAATACAAGAACTACCATAGATTAATCCTCATTAACCCCTTACCGATAACCTGCCCAAAAGATTCAACAAGCTATATCATTAAAATGCATCCTCATAAATGCCAGATCTATAAGAAATAAAATCCCAGTGCTCATACATTTGGCCAAAGATGAAAATATGGACATTCTCTGCATCACTGAGTCCTAGCTATCAACCACATAAAATGTATTATTGAACCAATTAAACATAAATGGTTTCAACCTGTCAGACGGCTGCCTGGGTGAGAATCTTCACAGTCTTGGCAAGTGCATATATCTATATGATTTGCAAGGGATTGTGGGCAATGCAGTTCATTCACACCAGACACAGCTGCTTACAATAATTAGTTGTGCTTTTGGGTAAAGCCAATAAGATATTTATTTATGGGGTTATTTCTCCCAACACAGATATGCTTGGTAGCACATAAATCAGGTTACTTGCTTTCAGTGTTTAACTTGAAAGAAAACCAAAATCAGGAAAACAACATTTAAACTTGTCAGGCAAGCAAAGCAAAAGAAATAAGACCTGGTTGGTACAAACTGGTCTTTTCTGTAGGCACTAGCTAATGTTTTCTTAGCATATATCAAACAACAAACCAAAAGCCACAAAGAAGAGAAAATAAACTGTTCTTTTCAGGTAAACTTCTTATATCTTCCCACATAGATTCAGAAGTGATTCTCTCCTAGCTCACAAGCAATTAGGTAAGGCTCAATTGCTAGTAGTCATCCAGCTGAAACCCCTTAGCTGGCCTGCTTTCTACTGCGTGGCTAAAAATCTTACTCAGGAGTTTTTCTGAGTAGATTTTAAAGAACAAGTTTGTATTTCTTTGTGATGGTTGCTGTACTTTATAACAGAAAATCACCAAAGGAGTTTAGACAGAGAGCAGTCCATGTAAACAGATTCTTCATCTGCTATCACCCCCTCTTCTTCAACAAGCATGGGTTCAATATCATGGATTGGCACAGATGAATCTCCCAATGGAGCACTTTCAGGAGAATACTTGTTTCCCTGCTGTCTTTCAAGGTTATAGCTAGGGCACAGATCAGTGTTCATACCTGAGCTTCCATTGCAGTTAGAGTTCCTCTCTATATAGCCTGGCCAGTATGTAGTCCAGTTCTTATGTCCAGCCTTCCAATCCAGATTCCTGGACACTGGATCTCTCTTCACATACCTTCTGGCACGGGTCTTAGGGTCCCTTCCACGTGCAGCCGTCTCTCTCACAGGCACTGTCTGGAGATTCCTAGCTCTGCAGCACCATTCCTCTGGCTTTCCCCAGTCCAATGGTGTATGCTGGCCCTTGGAATGCCTCCCAGTATACGTACTGCTCTGGACTCTTCTAGACCTCTCAAAGGCTTTTCTCCTCTTTCTTCCAAAGGGTTTCTTTCCCTCTCTGTCCGTCCGGTTTGGCTTCTGCTTCTGATGATCCTCCTGATGATGAAGATGATCAAGCTCAAGCTGATTCTCAGGATAATTCTCTGTAGAATAAACTCTACCTTTATTCTGCTTAGATGAGTGCTCCTACCTAACACAGCGCAGCTGTGCTGAATCAGGCCCTGCCCTTTGAGATGAGTGCTTAGGGATTACCTCATAGCCCTCCTGATTGAACACACGTTTCCCCACTTCAGCTCCTCTAATGGCTGCTGGAAACCTGGTGCATTCTGGGACTGGTAGTCTTTTATGGGAAAATTCTGTTTTCTTATTTCTACCAGAAATGACAGGTTGCTTGTTTAGAGTCACTTCACCTTTCCTATAGCTCCTTCCTGAGCTATGATAAGCTTCCTTATCACATACCCCCCTGCTTAAGTTATTACGGACTGGTGTCACTGGTGAAACTTCTTCTCTACAGTCCGTAATACGGGAAAGGACATCCGCATTCTTGTGTAACTTCCCAGCACGATGTTCAACTTGAAAATCAAATGCCTGTAAGGCCATGTACCAGCGTGTCAACCTGGCATTGTGGTTCTTCATTTGCTGCAACCACTTAAGTGGGGCATGGTCTGTGACCAACTGGAACTTTCTCCCTGTAAGGTAAAACCTTAACGCCTCCACTTACCACTTAATAGCTAAACATTCTTTTTCTATTGTGGAATACTTTTGTTCAGCTGGTGACAACTTCCTGCTCAGGTACATCACAGGATGCTCCTCCCCTTCATGACACTGGGATAGAACCGCTCCTAGCCCTACATCCGATGCATCAGTTTGAACCAGAAAGGGTTTCTTGAAGTCCACCCCTTTCAGTACCGGTCCTGTACACAATTTTCCTTTTAGGACTGAAAAAGCTTTTTCAGCTTCAGGTGTCCACTTTAGCTGGTTTGGACAATTCTTCCGCAGCATATCCGTGAAAATTGCACTTTTCTCTGCAAATTGCGGTATAAATCTGCGGTAGTATCCAATAAGTCCTAAGAAACTTCTTAGTTGTTTCTTTGTTGTTGGAGGAGGAAAATTCCTGATGCTATCTACTTTACTCATTAGAGGTTTAATTTTTCCTCTTCCCACTAGGTGGCCCAGGTATTTTACCTCCCTATTTGCAAAGGCACACTTCTTCGGGTTTAAAGTGATTCCCGCTTGCTTCATGGAGCACAAGACTGCCCTGATCCTCTTTAGATGCTCCGCCCAGGTGTTACTATGGATTATGACATCATCCATATATGCAAAAGCATAATTATGGTGGTGTCGAAGTAACTGATCCACTAACCTTTGGCAGGTAGCGGCTGCTCCATGCAGTCCGAAAGGCATCCTCTTGAACTGGAAAAGGCCAACGGGGGTGCTGAACGCAGTCTTCGGCTTCGACTCCCTGGTGAGAGGGATTTGCCAATATCCTTTTGTCATATCAAGGGTGGTTAAGTATTGAGCCTGTCCCAGCTGGTCCAACAGCTCTTCTATTCTTGGCATTGGATATGCATCAAAAACTGATATGGCGTTTACCTGCCGGAAGTCAATACAAAATCTTAAAGATCCATCAGGCTTCGGCACCAGGACTATGGGGCTATTCCAGGGACTCTTTGACTCCTCTATTACTCCCATGTCCAACATCTCCTGGACTTGTGCCACTACTTCCTGTCTCTTAGCTTCAGGCAAGCGGTATGGCCTTTGACGAACTAATTTCCCAGGTGGAGTTATTATTTCATGGGCAACCAAATGTGTCTCCCCAGGTATGGGTGTCAACACATCTGGGAATTCTTTAAGCAATTTCCTAATTTCTTCCTGTTGTACCACTGTCAGGTCCTCACCTATTTGGGGCTCTGATTTTTCTTTACAATCAGATACCTGGGGTCCCAAATCTTCCTCTTCATTCACCTCCCTCTCCCGGGGAAAGGTGGCAGCTAGGCTTTTAACCCCTTTGACGTCAGTAGAACCAAAGCCTTTGGTTCCACGCTCAGAATTTTCCAGGGATGTGACCTCCTCCACAGGTGGAAAACCCAGCCTCTCACAGATCAATTGGGCAATTCTGTCTCCTGTCTTCACGTGATAATCATTCTGTCCAAAGTTAAATAACAGAACTTTAATATTGCCCCTGTAATCGGGATCAATTACTCCCGCACCCACATCGATGAAATATTTAAGGGCTAATCCGGACCTTGGGGCTACTCTCCCATAGCATCCAATAGGTATTTCCACTTGGAGACCAGTGTCCACCAGGGCTCTCCCTTGGCTAGGTACAGTCACATTTTCTATGCTGCACAGGTCAAACCCAGCAGCTTGAGGGTTTGCCCGCTTAGGAGCTTGGGCCTTCTCTGTGTCCCTATGGTACTTTAGGACGAATGTCTGCTTTGGGGTAGCTTGGTCTTCTGGACGCTTAACCATCTTTTTAGCTGGGGTCTGAGGACTTCCAAATAAAGGCCCGAGAGCTATTACCATTTAACCTTCTCCCTCCTTCTTTCCTAGTCCTTCCACTAGACCCTGCTTAAATCTTGGCCAGTCTCTTCCTAGAACCAAATCAAAGGGTAGCCTAGGCACCACTGCTAAAGGACTTCCTCTTGTTCCCCCAGGCACTCAACCTTTAGCCTATAGGTGGGATATGATGTTGCAGCACCATGAATGCATCTGATGTGAACTTGGCTTTCAGGGGTTCTAGGCACAAATCCTTCGTGGGCCTCTATCCTCTTCCAAAGCCTTTTTGACATCATACTCTGGTCTGCCCCAGAGTCTAACAAAGCATTTGTGGTAATTCCTTGCACATCAACCATCAAAAGAAATCCTTCTTTGGGCTGTTTTAAATCCACACCCATTAAGCTAGTGTGTGTCTGGCATCCCTTTTCTAAATGTCCCCATTTTCTACATTTGAAACATTTCTTTCTATTCCACTGTGTCATCTGGTTTGATACAGTACATTCATTTTCAGAAACATTTTTAATTATTTTCTTTTCTGATACAGCACATCTTGCCTCAGCACCAATCTTCAGAGGGCCACCCATTCTATGGCAAGCCTGCGTGGCTTCCAAGAATCTCCCTGCTAGCATGGTTGCCTCTCCAAGATTTTGGCAATTTTGCTGTATAAGGAAAGTGTTCAAATCTTTAGGGACCGCAGACATAAATTGTTCAAGCATAATAATGTCTAATAACATTTCTACCGTCTTTTGCTCAGGCTCCAACCATTTTACAGCTAAACCTCTGATTCTCTGACTCAAAGCCCTGAGTGTCTCACCCACTCTTAATGTAGTAGCTCTAAACATTCACCTATACTCTGAAATAGACAACCCTAGGCGATCTCTAATAGCAGCCTTTACATCCTTATAATTCAAAGCCTGGGCTGCTGGCATTGCTCTATAAGCTGCAAGCGCCTCTCCAGTTAATGAGGCTGCCAGCCTTACTGCCCACTGGGTCTCTGGCCATGCTAATGCTTGTGCCACTGTTTCAAAAGTCTCTAGAAAATCATCAACATTATCATCTGGGGTTAGCTTCCCAAAACTAAATGCCCCAATCCCTTGATTGAGTCCCACACTGTCCACATGTGGTGTACCAGTATTTACTGCTGGTCCTGCATCTGTTCCACTTTGGCTCTGCAGCTTAACTAGGGCTTGCACCAGATCAAGCACTGGCTTCTGCTGGTCCATTATGGCTTTCATTGCAGTGTCCTGAGCTTGCTGCGATAGCTCCTGTTGCCTGCTAAACTGAGCTGCCATCCAGCTAGCCATCTCCCTCGGATCCATCATGATCCCTGCAAGAAACAAAGAAAAAAAACCCAAAGTGCACCACCATCCAAACAGGTGTGGTTTTTTCTACTTTTTTTTTTTTTTCAATTACCCCTGTGCCTTACTCCCATCCACCACTAGACATGCCCAGGTACTTATTACCTTGTGTCATTGATGAATCCAGCTCTGCACAGGGTCTTTTCCTCCTGGGACAGCTGCCTGGAACATCCACTTCTCCTCCAAAGTGCAGTTGAGGGAAAATCTTTTTTTTTTCCAGCTTTAAACTTGAACTTTAGTTGTAATCCTCAGCAAGTAAATTCCCTTTGTGCAAAAGCAATCCGAAAAACTACGCCATTTGTCAGACGGCTGCCTGGGTGAGAATCTTCACAGTCTTGGCAAGTGCATATATCTATATGATTTGCAAGGGATTGTGGGCAATGCAGTTCATTCACACCAGACACAGCTGCTTACAATAATTAGTTGTGCTTTTGGGTAAAGCCAATAAGATATTTATTTATGGGGTTATTTCTCCCAACACAGATATGCTTGGTAGCACATAAATCAGGTTACTTGCTTTCAGTGTTTAACTTGAAAGAAAACCAAAATCAGGAAAACAACATTTAAACTTGTCAGGCAAGCAAAGCAAAAGAAATAAGACCTGGTTGGTACAAACTGGTCTTTTCTGTAGGCACTAGCTAATGTTTTCTTAGCATATATCAAACAACAAACCAAAAGCCACAAAGAAGAGAAAATAAACTGTTCTTTTCAGGTAAACTTCTTATATCTTCCCACATAGATTCAGAACTGATTCTCTCCTAGCTCACAAGCAATTAGGTAAGGCTCAATTGCTAGCAGTCATCCAGCTGAAATCCCTTAGCTGGCCTGCTTTCTACTGCGTGGCTAAAAATCTTACTCAGGAGTTTTTCTGAGTAGATTTTAAAGAACAAGTTTGTATTTCTTTGTGATGGTTGCTGTACTTTATAACAGAAAATCACCAAAGGAGTTTAGACAGAGAGCAGTCCATGTAAACAGATTCTTCATCTGCTATCACCCCCTCTTCTTCAACAAGCATGGGTTCAATATCATGGATTGGCACAGATGAATCTCCCAATGGAGCACTTTCAGGAGAATACTTGTTTCCCTGCTGTCTTTCAAGGTTATAGCTAGGGCACAGATCAGGGTTCATACCTGAGCTTCCATTGCTGTTAGAGTTCCTCTCTATATAGCCTGGCCAGTATGTAGTCCAGTTCTTATGTCCAGCCTTCCAATCCAGATCCCTGGACACTGGATCTCTCTTCACATACCTTCTGGCACGGGTCTTAGGGTCCCTTCCACGTGCAGCCGTCTCTCTCACAGGCACCGTCTGGAGATTCCTAGCTCTGCAGCACCATTCCTCTGGCTTTCTCCAGTCCAATGGTGTATGCTGGCCCTTGGAATGCCTCCCAGTATACGTACTGCTCTGGACTCTTCTAGACCTCTCAAAGGCTTTTTTCCTCTTTCTTCCAAAGGGTTTCTTTCCCTCTCTGTCTGTCCGGTTTGGCTTCTGCTTCTGATGATCCTCCTGATGATGAAGATGATCAAGCTCAAGCTGATTCTCAGGATAATTCTCTGTAGAATAAACTCTACCTTTATTCTGCTTAGATGAGTGCTCCTCCCTAACACAGCGCAGCTGTGCTGAATCAGGCCCTGCCCTTTGAGATGAGTGCTTAGGGATTACCTCATAGCCCTCCTGATTGAACACACGTTTCCCCACTTCAGCTCCTCTAATGGCTGCTGGAAAACCTGGTGCATTCTGGGACTGGTAGTCTTTTATGGGAAAATTCTGTTTTCTTATTTCTACCAGAACTGACAGGTTGCTTGTTCAGAGTCACTTCACCTTTCCTATAGCTCCTTCCTGAGCTATGATAAGCTTCCTTATCACAAACCTCCACAACTGCCCCAGAGACACTAAGGGGTATGTTTACTAAACCATCTTAATGTGCGCCCGGCGATAGTGTACAGGCTTCCATAAAAGGAGTGTGCGTTTCAGTCTTAAAGTAGCAAAACAGGATTATCATGCGATAACGCGCGCTGCTGCACACATTAACGGGCTAAGCGCCGCTAAGCACGTTAACGCACGGTAATCTTAAGTAGGCGCCCAGACATGCAAACACAGAAACAGAGGTGTAGTACAATGGTCAGTACACTGACTAATGATACAGGGGTCATGAGTTTGATCCTCCAGTGTGCCTAATGCATAAGGCTGGCTGAGGCATCAGCTTTGACATGTAAGTATTGTTTCTTGAGGCATTTTATTTGTATTTTAATTATTTCTGCCAGCAAACACACCCTCACGTGCCATAACCTAAGGTGCCACATAAGGCACCTTATAAGGCACTCCATAGGGCACATTATAAAGTGCACTGTCTGCCACGGCACCCTATAATGTCCCCTATAAGGCACCCTATAAGTCCCTCCATAGGACAACTTATAAGGCACCTTATATGGACTGTAACCATAAGGTGCCTCAGAAGGCGCTTTATAGTGCACCCTATAAAGCGCCTTCTGAGGCACCTTATGGTTACAGTTCTCTGAGGGTGTTTTTGCTGGCAGCACTAATGTACATTAAAAATTGACAATGCTCTGGATAGCCCTTTCAAATAACCCCACTGTGGGTTTGAACCCATGACCTCTGGCTCCACAGGCAGTGAAGTAACCAGTGGGCTACAGCTATAAACAGGCCCCTAGCTGGTTACAGAAGGACTGCATGTCACCACACAAACAGTCTGCTGTGGTTACCAGGATAGGGTTAACCCATCCATACCCATGATGCACTGCACATGCAAATCAGCAGTGTACATATGATCACAAGATGGGGTATGCACCCCCACAGCACCTCGGCCTGGTAGGGGGAACTGACCGTGTGCACCCCCACAGCACCTCAGCCTGTTAGGGGGTACTGACCGTGTATGTTACTGGCACAGAGTAGCTACAGACCGTCACATTGTGCGGGTACTGTGCTCACCCTGAGGCTGAGGTGGGGCACCCAGCACCAGGTCCACAGCACCTTTCATGGCTGAAATAGGCTATGCTGCAGGTCCACATCAGTGTTAGTGTGTGTGATAGGTAGTTCCTGCAGACACATCTGTATTTCTCAGTCATGTTTAGCTCTTATGGGCTATGATGCACCCAAAATAGTGCATATCCTGTGTTGGTAACATGGTCACATAATGTAAGTGAGGGAGGGAGGGAATTTGGAACCATAGGTGGATTATGTACTACCACCCAACCCACTCTCTGTGGCTCAGGGTGGGAAACAGGATCTCCCACCAACAGAGCCACATTCTACCTACCCGCAATGGTGGCAGTAGAGAGGACCATCAACCCCAGTCCTGCTGGGGAACAGACACCATACAGGGCAGGCAATGCCGATCTGTACCTATCCATAAGGCAAGGCAGACAGAAGGCCTGGAAATGTTCAGCAACCCCCCACCATTATCTGAAATTCTTCAGCAGCAAGCCTCCAGGTGCTGCACCCTGCAAGATGTTCCATCCAGACACATAGTAGCTGCAGACAGTCTGCTAGCTAGTCCATAGTGCATGTTTCTGAAGAAAAAGCATGTACCCAGAACTGGCATGTCAGCATACACACCAAGCAGATAAGTCAGTGATTGGACCCCAAAAAGAAACCATAAACACCACATGAAAGAAACACTGTAATAGCACTATGGGGGAACCTAGCCATGCCGTGGTCACTGCTCAGTCAGGGTGAGAGTGACCTCCCAGCAGGACATGCTGTGGCCACCCTGTCCGTGCAGGTGGTTGTCAGGCACTACAATGTCCGAGCCATTGCCCTATGCCTTGTGCAGATGCATCCTGGCCAGGCCACCCTGTCCAGGCTATACCCATGGTACCTTGCTCCTCATTATGCACATTGGCAGGCTTACACTGGCAACAGTGTGGGCTGAGGAAGGTGTTGGCAGACACCACACACTGGATAGACAAACACACGCTCCCACACCTATGCCAGCATTGTGCTACTATAGAGGTGTTTGGCAGCCCTGGCCACCGCACCAGTCCTGGGCACAGTGCAGGCATGGCTATGCTACGCAATACTGTTGGGGTCACTCCCCAGGGTGGTAAACACTGTCAGACATCAGACCTGAAGCACACTCCACAGACAGCAGAAAGGTTGCTATGATGCAACTCAATCAGCAAATTGTGCTTAACTTAGGAATTGCTATCTGCCAGTAATCATAGCAACTGTTTGATAGGTGTGTACAATATTCCCAGGTTTAGGGTGGCATTGCTAAGGTATGCAAGTGCTAGTATTGGGAGATGCACGCAGGGCCCAACATCCTGCCTCTCCAGGAGGCTTTGGATAATGGAGCCTGTGGGTGAGGGTGTGTCTGCCCCTGTTGGCCGCTGCTCTAGGGCAGAGGTTCCCAACTCCAGTCCTGGTGGGCCAAACACTGTTCGGGTTTTCATGCTGTCCCTAATGAATATGCATGAGATACATCTGCATACCATGGGGGCGGTGCATAGACATGCAGCACAGCCGTGTTTATTAGAGGCAGCATGGAACCTGAATGGTGTTTGGCCCTCCAGGACTGCATTTGGGAGACTCTGCTCTAGGTAATGTGCATGTTTATGGTGTCTGTGCTCTGTAGGGTAAAATGTAGTTTTATTGGGCATGTTTCTGTTACCTGCAATAAAGGTTCTGTCTGTATTAGCACGTTGTAGTAGTGGGTAAAATATGGGGACTGGGTTGGCAGGAACCACAGCTGGGACTTGAACCTGTGACCTTCTGCTTTTGAACACATTGGCTGTGTTCACTGCACCACCATGTTGCCACAGAGATAGTGCATTCCCTGGAGATACCATGACTGTTTGTCAGACAGAGCCTGTCTGTTGCAGTGCATGGCACCCACCTAAACAGGGCTAGGCCATGGTCTGCTCTGGGCAGCTGCCACTGCCCCCTCCACCACCAGTATTCCTCTGCCACCATGCTGACATGCCCTTCTGCTGGTGGTGCTGGTGCTGCGCAGTCTCAGGCCATCCAGTGTGTGGGTAGGCGGCTGCCTATGGTGCGGGTTCTGGGGTAGGGGTGCCTGCATAGCTGTCCACGCTTTCCCCCAGCACCGCCTGCCAATGTTCCGTGCCATTGGGGGTACCTGCTGGGTACTATTCCCTGTGACACAATGGGAAGCACACTCTTGCCCATGTTGGGCCCTCAGCAGTTGCTGTCTGGCTGCTCTACTGTTTCAGCATTCCTATGGGCCAGCTAGGCATTACCCTAGTCCGCACTGTGCCCCGGGTGCACCACCGCATGTGCCGCCTGCAGCCCTCTGTGTCCCCTTTTCCAGCATCTGTCCAGTTGCCCATTCCGACATGTCCGCCCTGCTGTTGTGGAACATGTGCACACCATAGGAAACCTGTCCAATGGAGAGGAAAACCCTGATCAGCACAATTTCACTGTGAGCTCATTCACCTTGTATGGGGACAGAGCCTAGACCCTTCCAAAATTCATATCTTTTTTTTGGAGCTTTCTTGGGGGTGTTTTTTTATGTTTCCCATTGATATCACTATTGCCCAGCTCGGTTATGTTTTTTTTACATTTTCTTCTGGTCATTTTCACTGTTTCTTTGCCCTTTTGTTCCATGCACATGTATCACACTTATCACTTTATCATAGGTTTCCCTGGTTTTGCTGTACATTGCTGACGGAAATGGTTTCTTTTCCCTTTAAATCAGCTCTAACGCCAGGGTTTCACTGGCGTTAATCTTCAGCCTCGGATTTCACAGCGTTAGTGTGCAGGGAGCCTCTCCCCTCCCACTCTCCGCCCATTGACCCTCTCTCTCCGCCCCTGGGGAGCCTTCCTCCGCCCTCCGGGAGCCTTTCTCCGCCTTCAGCGCTCGTTTGCGCCTTAGCGCGCGTTAACGCGCGCTAAGGCGCCTTATCGTGCGATAACTTGGGAGAGCGCACGTTAAGACCGTTTAGTAAACATACCCCTAAGAGAGGAGGTGGCATCCTCATCTTAAGTAAAGCAGAACTCAGATTTACCTTCACCCCCTTCAACAACCTAGATGGGATGGATATGCTTAAAACTGAAAATAAATGCATGGCGCTATAGAACCCCCTCACTTAATCATGACAACCTAACTGCTATCCTAGAATCAGCCAGCTTATCCTCCCTAAGGAAACCCCACATTATCTTAGGCGACCTTAACCTACCCTCTCTCCAGACAACCCATACCACCGCTTTCCTTGACTCAATGGTTGACATAGGCTTTCAGCATATCATAAACTACCTACACATACAAAGGGAAATTCTCTCAATCTTGTATTCATCCCCATCTCAACTACAAAACACCCGCTTTATACCCCCTCCAATATACTACAAGTCCCTTGGTCCAGCCACTACCCTGTATCATTTATCATCCCTATACACCCCCCCCCCCTCTAGTAGCTACACTTCAACCCAGATGATTCAATCACTTTAACAAAGACACCTTCTTGGAAAACGTATTACCTCAGATTGTAATGCATCCGTCAGACATCAATGCTTTATTGAGTAGCTGGAACATCTCGATACTAAAAGCTGCAACTCCCGCAAAGGTTCATCCTAGACCCAAACTGAGACAGTTGGAAAAATGATATTCGTATGAAGAAGCAGTACTTAAAAAGAATCTGAGAAAATGTGAATATAAATGGAGAGCCACAAAAACTACAGAAAATAAACAACTCTATTTTACCTCACTTAACACATATAAAGATGCAATTAACAAAGCAAAGAAAGACTACCATACTAAGATCCTAAATCAAGCCATCAACCGCCCGAGAGAACTTTTTGAAATTATCAAATCATTAACTAAAACCACCCTAAATGAATCTGAGAAAATCTCTATCAACCTCCAAATGTTAGCAAACCTCTATGCTGTAAAACTAAATAGAACAAACTCCACCCTCACTGTCCTCTCTCCTCCACAATTTATAGCACACATTCCATCTTATAGACCAAAACAATTTGCATTATAGCCAAGATTAAGACTACAACCTCCCCCCAGACCCCTGTCCCGTTATCTGGATTAAGACAACAAAAAGTGAACTAGCCCCACACCTCCTTCATATAGTAAACCAATCCTTCCTCCAAGGAATTACACCAAAGGATCTTAAGCTCTCAACCATTAGGTCCATACTAAAGAACAAAACCCTCAAGAAAGACAACCCAAGCTCTTATAGGTCAATAGCCAGTATTCTTTTTGTATCAAAAGTTAGCAAAAAGGTTATACAACTACAACTTCAAGATTTCATTGATATAAATGCTGCCCTTGACATCCATCAGTATGGATTCTGCCCATACCATGGTGTCAAAACTTTATTAATAGCTCTATTTGAGGCAAGATGGCACTTTTGAGCAGACACTCGTTGTAGCAGTTCCGAGGACTCTCTCCTATTTTCCTTTACTTTTTTCATTGTCTTTTGCTGACGGATGACGATTCTGTATGCCGCACTCCGGCAGAAAGAGAAAAGCCAAGTTGGCATCAGAAGCGATTGGAGAGAGTTCAGCTGCTGTGAAAACAGCGAGCACCGGGCCCATGGATTTGTTCGTGGTGCCGGTGCGGAATGGTGCAGTTGCTTCGGCGTGTCCGTTGAGTTCTGTTGAGGTGGATGGAGGACCTCACAGCACCGAGGACCTTGAGGTTTCCCTCAGCCCAGAGCTTCGCTTACCGCCAGCGTAACCGGAAGTGAAGCCCTTGCAGCAATCAGTATGTGAGGACGGGAAGGAGTTGGGGATTCCTCCGACAGATTTGCGTGCACAGAGGGCCAGCTCTGGGGGAGAAACACAGATGCTGGTCTCTTCGGTTGTAAGTGCTGGTGCTGATAGGAGTGGATTGAAGCAACCATCTGATTTTCTTCATCCTTCGGGAGAACTGCCTTCTTCCCCTCAATTGGCCCGGCAAACTAATAATGGTGTGGAAGGATTGGGACATGAACTGGTGAGACCCACGGCAGTTACACTTGATTCATTATGGGCTGCTTTTTCATCGATGTCTACAAATATTACTACTGCGCGGCTTCAGGCTATTATGCAGCAATTTCAAACGTTTGGGCAACAGTTAAAAGTATATGAATTGGGACAGACTGAATGTGCTGCTAAAGTAGCCTCCTTTGAGAGTCGACAGGGGCAGATGGAAGAACCTTCTCAAACCTTTCTTAAAGACTCTACTGTATTACATAGGCAACTGGAATTTTTAGAAAATGTTGCAAGAAGCCGGAACCTTAGAATATTAAATTTTCCAAAGGTTTCTTCTGTGGCTCCGATAGAGCTGTTTAAAAAGTTTATGATAACTATTCTTAACGTTCCAGCTGAATCTCTTCCTCCTATCTCTAAAGCCTATTATTTGCCAACTGCTAAGGCTGTTCCTGCGGAAAAAAAGAGCATCAGGTATGTCACCCACCTACTTACCCCTGAAGGCAAAGGCCCTGGGGTTTCAGTGAGGCCTCTTCTTAAGTAGCAGGGACTAGGTAGTGCCCCCTGGGAGTTGAAGTCCCACTAGCTATTCAATAAAAGAGTGTAGTAGTGGACGAGTAGCTAGGCTGATAAAGAGGTATTTATTTCCCTTCCCGGGAGAACGTTTGCAGTCAGGAATCATAAAGGAAAATAAACCATGCTTCTGGCATAACACAAAAGGAGGGAGGAGTAGCCTAGTGGTTGGGGCAAGGTACTTCAGGCCGGAAGGTCAGGGGTTCAAATCCCACTAGAGGAAAGCAACCTTGGGCCAGAAGGACTGGGGTTTCTAGTCTCACAGATGCTCCTTGTGGTCTTGGGCAAGCCACTTAACCCTCCATTGCCCATGTTCCCTGTAAGTCTTAGTGTACATGTCTCGTATCCCCCACTTGTGTTGTGACCGCTTTGATTGAAGGATAAGGCGGTATACAAAACTGTCTAAATAAATAAATAAAAAGGGAACTACAAAATAACAAATGAAAATGCTTCTTTTCAGCTTTAAGGCAAAACAAAAAGGTGAAAAACAAACTTTGTACTATAGATGGAAATCTGTTCCTTTAAACAGATTTCCTTTTTTCAAACTTCTTGCACGCTTCAACAGAAAGAGGTCACATTATCTGCGAACACAAGAGTACAGTCCATCTGGAAATCCTCTGAGTTTTCCCCACAGAAATCACAGTCCATGGCCTCATGAGCTTCCCTGCAATTCTCCTCAATGGGCCTGTAACTCACACCGGTATTCAGAAATCCCTTCTCTTTCTGGCCAGGGCTTCTCTTCTCCTCACTATTATAGTGGAGTGGAAAGTTACCATGCACTGTGGATTTTCCCTCTAGAGGGCCATACAGCTCAGAACCAGCGTATGTACAATCAAGTGCCCCTCTATTCCAGGGAATTGGCCTTTCTTCAGGCTGACCTCTGCCCAAACGTTTGTGGCTGGGAAACTGAAAACAGTCTTTCTCCCTCGAAAGCCTTTCTCTTCCCTTCACAGGACGTGTTTCTTTGAGCCTAGGAATCTCCTTGGGATAAGAGCTTCTATTCCCCAGGTACCTGCTCTCGTGGGAAGTCCCTCTCACCGCCTCTCTTCGTTTGCTGACAGGAATCCCTCTGCGTCCCCAACCGGACTCTGGTTCAGTGCAGCCTAACTCTCTGGCACTAACCTCGGGTATTCCTTCTTGGGCAAACTCCTCTGAGGTGCTGCTGGAATCCCCTTCTGAAGCACTCAGGTAGGTATCCTGGTTCTCATGTGTTCTGCTCTTTCCTTTCCCGTACTTCCTGGTTTTCTCCTTCCCGTGCATCCTGGTTCTCTCTTTGCTCAAAGCTGACTCTATTTTAAGTGCGTCATTCTTTGAGTCCCTCATCAGCTCAAGTCCCTGCAGCTGTTCCTGCTCCTCTAATGAGCCATGAGGTAATGCTTCTCTGGGGCGTTTACCTACACCCGGTGCTATTGTTTTGGTTGGTTGCCTATAGCAACCCCTAGCCATGTGCTTTGAGCTGCCCATTTTAAAACTGCTCTGCACATTTTCTTCTGTTTCCCTAGGCACTATTTGCCTTGCGCCATGACAGATCCCCCCCTTAAAATATTACGGGCTGCAGATTTTTCCTGACAGCCCGGAATTTCCTTATGGGACCTACCTTGGGGTACTACAGTATGGGACCTATCTCGGTGTACTACAGTAGCCAGGCTGGCAGCGGCAGACCTGTCCTTCCAGAGCTTTAGTACATTCACGTGATAGACCTGTTGGCGGCCCCTCTCGTTTTCCACCCGATAGGATACTGGGCCAACCCTCTGTACCACTGTACCAGGGCCCTTCCACCTGGACTCGAATTTCGGTCCGGGGTCGGATACTTGGATAAGTACTTTGTCCCCTATGCTTAGCTGCCTCGGTCTAGTGCCCTTATCGTAATACTGTTTTTGCTTACGTTTGCTGGCCTGTAGATTCTCTATAGAGGCCTTGGATGTCCTCTCTAGGCGTTGTCTTAACTCTTTCAAAAATTGAGGCACCCCAATCTCTTGCATGTTCAGCTCTACCCATTGCTCCTGTAGGATGTCCAAGATTCCTCTTGGAGCGCGGCCGAACAACAACTCGTAGGGAGATGCCCCCAGGGACGCCTGTATGCGCTCCCTGCATGCATATAGCATGAATGGGAGCAACGTATCCCATTCAGTCATTTCCTCTGCCTTCAAACCTCTGCGTAGCAGTTGTTTAATAGACTGATTCATACGCTCCACGAGCCCGTTCGACTGTGGATGGTATGCTGATGTCCGTATATGGCGGATGCCGAAGGCTTCCCAGACCATAGCTAGATGTTTAGATAGGAAGTTACTGCCCTGATCAGTTAGTACTTCTCTGGGAAAACCTACCTCGCAGAAAAGTTTGATCAGCTCTAAGGCCACTACTCTTGCAGATGTGTTTCTCAAGAGAATGGCCCAAGGAAACCACGTGGCATGGTCAACTATGACCAAGATATACTTAAAACCCCTCGGTGTCTTCACCAGAGGTCCTATTATGTCAACTCCCATTCGGCTTATGGGAGCCGCTATGGTGGGAGTTGGCACCATGGGTACTGCCTTAGGCTTTATAGCTGTCACTCTTTGGCAGCTAGGGCATGCCTCGCAATACTGCCGTGTCTCCTTAAAGACCCCGGGCCAATAAAATCTAGCTAAGATTTGGTCCAGCGTCCCCTGGATCCCCTTGTGACACCCCACTGGGTGGTCATGGGCTAATCTTAACACACTAGCTTTAAATGTTGTGGGTACAACTAGCTGCTTGCGTATGGCATCATTGTGGGGGTTTACACATTCTCTATTGTAACGTTGTCTTGGCAGGTCTTCCGAAATCCCAAATTACTCGAATTCAACGCATCCAAAATACTGCAGTCCGTCTCCTCACTCACGCTTCCCGGTTCGACCACGTCATTCCTCTTCTTCAACAACAACACTGGTTACCGGTACCTTTCCGCATCCACTTTAAGATTCTTGTTTTTGTTCACAGGGCTCTCTATGTAGGTTCTCCTCTCTACCTTGCCGATCAGGTTCGCTTCCACACCCCTCATCGTTCACTCCGTTCTATTCACCTTAATCGCATGTTTCTTCCCCCTCCCTCACATGCCCACCTGGAATCCACTCGCTCATCCGCTTTCTATTTCTTGGGGCCACGACTATGGAATTCGCTCCCTCTTACCCTCCGTACTGAAACCTCTCTCCAGCACTTTAAAACAAAGCTCAAAACCCATCTATTTATTACAGCATTTAACCTTCCCCCATAGACCCCACCCTTGTGTTTGTTTCCCTACACTGCAGCTTAGCCCATTCCCTATGTCCTGCCCCTCTGTCTGCCTTCTTTTACACTTATAATTGCTTTTATGTTACAGTTTTAAGCCTTTCCTCCATATATTTTTATACTTGTATTGTCCTTAATGTTACAGTCCTGGTCTCCCCCCATATACCTTGCTCTTGTGTTTGTCCTTCTTTCATATCTGTTTCCCCGCCCCACCCCCAGTTCCATGTCTTTGTCTATTTGTTTGCTGACTTCCTCTCTCCTATTCTGTCTGATTTGATGGCGTTCTTTTCCTAACTTCTCGCAGCCTGTAAATTTTAATTTTAATTGTGAACCGCCCAGATGCCTATTGTGGTGTGGGCGGTATATCAAATTTTAATAAAACATAATAAAACATAAAACATATACAAGAGATCATTTTCCTGGAAAAATCGTGGTAGGGTCTGTCTAGTTTCCTCAACCCAATCGAATGCTCTTTTAAGAGCTGGGTCAGCTCTCTGCTCCATGGGGAATGATGGAAATTTTTTTACTACCTCTGCTGATACCCAGGGCAACCCTACAGCACCTTCTAGCTCGGCCCTCCCCCGGGTCCTAGAGTATCTCTCCCTACGTTTCCTGGGTTTATCCTTTTTCCCTTCTTTAACAGGAGGATTGATATAATGTGATAATGTTATTTGGATTTGGAGTCTGCCTAATAAAAGAAAATTGACATAAATCATCATGTTTAGGGAGAATAGCTAGCTCTTACTCGTCTGGCTCCTCCCTTTGGGAATTTTCCTCCCCTTCAGGTTCCTCAGTGTTTTCTGTTGACTCTTCTCCCCTCCCAGAGGGTCCCGCTTGAGAGCGAGTGGATACTAAGCCTAACTTGGTACCAAAGTATTTTCCCAATTCTTCATAAAAGGGAGGCCAATCCTTCCCCAGTACAACATCTTCTGGTAATTTTGGGACTACGGCCACCTTCACCTCTCTGATGGTGCCCAACCCTTGTACCATTACATTGTGTAGGGGATAAGGGACAAATGCGCCGTGCACGCATTTGACCCGTACTTGACCTTCTGCTTGACTCGGGGGCGACTGGCGGTGCCCCTGAATGGCTTCCCAGAGCTCCCTTGAAATCATGCTCTGGTCAGCCCCCGAGTCAAGTAGAGCCAGTGTATGAATACCTTCCACTTGAACCTGGATAAGGAATTCGTCCTGATCTGTCTCTTCTGTCCCTGTCACCAGAACTGTTCTTTCTGTGCAGGATCCCTGAAAATGTCCTTTCTTCCTACAACTGAAACATTTTCCTTTAGGTACAGATAAGACATTATTACCATCAGAGACATTAACATTAGACATTTCAGGCTTGTACAGTTTATCATATACCCATTTTCCTTTTCTGCCACTATCTCTCTTAGCAACTGCCGTCCAGATACCTTGCCCTGAGGTGTCAGTCCTCTGTGCGGCGAAATACCGCTCCGCAAGAGTGGCTGCCTCCTCCGAGGTCTGGCAGTGCTGGAGTGTCAGAAAAGTTTTGACACCACTGGGAACAGCCTGCATAAATTGCTCTAGCACAATTTTATCAAGGACTGTTTCCAGGGTACCTCCTTCTGCCAGCAACCATTTTATGGCTAAACTTTGCAGTCACTGCGCCAGGGCTTTAGGGGTCTCTTGAGGCTTAATTACTGCCTCCCTGAACATTCTGTGGTAATGTAGAGGTGTGAGCCCCAACCTATCTTTCACTGCTTTTTTAACCTCTATATAATTAGAAGCTAACTCAGCTGGCATAGCTTTATAAGCCGAAAGGGCCTCGCCTGTGAGCGAAAGGGCGAACCTGGTTGCCCACTGCTCCTCTGGCCATTTCAGGGTTGTAGCTATCTGCTCAAAAGTGTCAAGATAGTCATCTAAATTGTCATGCGGCTGTAGTTGTCCCAAAGCAAAAGCACCATACGAACTCAGTCCTGATCCCTGGAATACCATGGGGACGTCTGCTGTGGCGTCTAGTGGCTTCTTTAAAAGCGCGTCCATGGTCTCCATCAAGGGCGTCTGTTGTTCCTGTATGGTCCACGTAGTCTGCTCCTGGAGATAGCGAATAAGCTCCATCTGCTTGTCCCACTGTGTCTTCATCCAGTGTGCTACAGTCGCCCAAGAGCAGATGGTTCGGAAGAATGTATCTTTGAAGGATACTACCAAAAGCAGAGAGGTTCCACAAAAGAGTAAAGTAGCCCAAATGCCCTCAAGTATGGAGCAGACAGAGCTTAAAGATCCCAAATTACTCATGTCTAACAGACAAATTAATATGGATAAAATACATTCTCTAAAATGCTTGTATGCAAATGCCTGAAGTCTAAAAAATAAGATGGGAGAGTTAGAATATATAGCACTAAATGAAAGGTTAGATATGATTGGAATATCAGAGACATGGTGGAAGGACGACAACCAGTGGGACACTGTGATACCTGGGTACAAACTATATCGTAATGATAGAGCTGATCAAATTGGTGGAGGGGTTGCTCTCTATGTTAGAGAGGGCATTGAGTCAGAAAGGATTAAAGTTTTGCAGGAAACAAAATCTGCTGTAGAATCTATATGGATTGAAATTCCATGTAAAAGGGGGAAGGCAATGGCAGTGGGGGTGTACTATCGAGCGCCTGGCCAGAATGACCAAATGGATGATGAAATGCTCAAAGAAATCAGGGAAGCTAACAAAGTTACAGCACAGTAATAATAATGGGTGATTTCAACTAACCCGGTATCGACTGGGTCAGTGTCACGTCAGGACATGCTAGGGAGATAAAGTTCCTAGATGAAATAAATGACTGCTTCTTGGAGCAGCTGGTTCATGAACCGACCAGAGGGGAAGCCATATTAGACCTAATCCTTAGTGGAACACCAGATCTAGTGCAAGAGATAAGGTTGTTGGGGCCACTTGGCAATAGTGATCATAGCATGATCGCCTTTGATTTAATTAGTGGAGGAGGGATAGTAAGGAAATCCACAGTACTACCTTTTAACTTTCGAAAGGGAGACTATGATAAAATGAGGAAAACAGTCAAGAAAAAACTAAAAGGAGCAGTTGCAAAGGTTAAAGACGTACATCAGGCTTGGCTGTTGTTGAAAAATACTATCTTGGAAGCCCAGACCAGCTGTATTCCACGCTTTAAGAAAAGTGGAAAGAAGTCCAAAAAACTGCCAGCATGGTTTAAAGTTGAGGTCAGAGAGGCTGTTGTTGCCAAAAAAGCATCTTTCAGGAAATGGAAAAAAGAGCCAAACGACGAAACCTGGAAACAGCACAAGCACTGGCAAGTCAAATGCAAGGCATTGATAAGGCAGGCAAAGGGAGAATTTGAGAAGAAGCTTGCTGCAGAAGCAAAAACGTGAAGTAAAGACCTTTTCAAGTACATTCGTAGCAAAAACCTTGTGAGTCAGTTGGTCCATTAGATGATAAAGGGGTTAAAGGAGCACTAAGAGGCGACAAGGCGATAGCGGAGAGACTGAACAAATTCTTTGCTTCTGTCTTTACTGAGGAAGAGGTAGGGATGTTACCCATGACTGAAGTGGTATTTAAAGGTGCAGAAGAATTGAAGGAAATATCGATACATCGAGAAGATGTATTACAACTATTAGATAAGCTGAAGAGTAGCAAATCACCTGGGCCGGATGGTATACATCCAAGGGTATTGAAAGAACTGAAATATGAGATTGCAGACCTGCTATTAGTAATCTGTGAACTATCATTAAAATCATCTCTAATACCTGAAGATTGGAGGATCGTCAATGTAACACCAATTTTTAAGAAGGTTTCCAGGGGTGATCCGGGAAACTACAGACCGGTGAGCCTGACGTCAATACCGGGAAAAATGATAGAAACCATCATAAAGAATAAAATTACTCAGCATGTAGATAGTCATGAACTAATGAGAGACAGCCAACATGGCTTTAGACAAGGAAGATCTTGTCTTACTAATCTGTTATGTTTTTTTGAAAGAGTGAATAATCAGGTGGACAAATGTGAGTCGGTTGATATTGTGTATCTGGACTTTCAGAAAGCCTTTGACAAGGTCCCTCATGAGAGACTTTTGGCAAAACTAAAGAGTCATGGGATAGGAGGCAGTGTACTATTGTGGATCAGGAACTGGTTAAAAGATAGAAAGCAGAGGGTAGGGCTAAATGGCCAATTTTCCCAATGGAGAAAGGTGAATAGTGGTGTACCCCAGGGATCTGTGCTGGGTCCGCTGGTTTTTGACATATTCATAAATGACCTGGAAAGTGGAATAACGAGTGAGGTTATCAAATTTGCAGATGACACAAAACTATTTAAAGTTGTTAAAACCAAAGAGGATTGTGGAAAATTGCAAGAGGATCTTGATAAATTGGAAGACTGGGCATCAAAATGGCAGATGAAATTTAATGTGGACAAGTGCAAGGTTATGCACCTAGGGAAGAACAACCCAAACTATGGTTACACGATGCAAGGTTCCACATTAGGAACCACCACCCAGGAAAAAGATTTAGGCGTCATTGTGGATAACATGTTAAAACCCTCGGTCCAGTGTGCAGCAGCGGCCAAGAGAGCAAATAGAATGCTAGGTATGATAAGGAAAGGAATGGAAAATAAAACAAAGGATATTATAATGCCTCTATATCGTTCCATGGTGAGACCGCACCTTGAATATTGTGTGCAATTCTGGTCGCCGTATCTTATAAAGGATATAGAGTTATTAGAAAAGGTTCAGAGAAGAGCCACCAAAATGGTAAAGGGGATGGAAGGATACTCCTATGAAGAAAGGCTAAAAAGGTTAGGGCTCTTTAACCTGGAAAAGAGACGGCTGAGGGGAGATATGATAGAAGTCTATAAATTAATGAGCGGAGTGGAACGGGTAAACGTAGATCGATTGTTTACCTTATCAGAATATAGAAAGACTAGGGACATGCAATGAAGCTACAGGGTAAACTATTTAAGACTAATAAAAGAAAATATTTTTTCACTCCATGTGTAATCAAACTCTGGAATTTGTTACCGGAGGATGTAGTAAAGGCTGTTAGTGTAGCTGGGTTTAAAAAAGGTTTGGACAAGTTCCTGGAGGAAAGGTCCATAAGCCATTATTAAGAAGGGACCCAGGATATCAATGCTTGAACCAATACAAGCATTGTGGAACCTGTGTCCCTTGGGGAAACTGCTAGGTACGTATGACCTAGATTGGCCACTGTTGGAAACAGAATACTGGGCTTGGTGGACCTTGGTCTGACCCAGTATGGCATATCTTATGTTCTTATGTTCTTATGTACATCTTGTGGCTCCATCCTCAGCCTCGATGTATCTACGGAGATAGAAAGACAAAACAAAAACCCAAGTGCGATACTGCAACTTCCGGTTTTTTTTCTTTCCACCGTCTATTTCTCTGCCCACTAGCGCCCCCTTTCTCACTTTTATCCTCCCCACTTATGACTAGGTACCTTTTACCTGAGCCTTCATGTAGGGATCAGCTTGTGAGAAAGTCTCTCTGGGTCCAGCACCTGGCAGCAGGAATCTTCAGGACGGCTCTCCCCCTCTGGAACACAGTCTTCTCCAGCAGACAGTAGTCCTTTGTGCAGTCCTTTTGAATCCTTGTGCAAAAATCCAAAAACGTTGCCAATTGTCACCCACCTACTTACCCCCGAAGGCAAAGGCCCTGGGGTTTCAGTGAGGCCTCTTCTTAAGTAGCAGGGACTAGGTAGTGCCCCCTGGGAGTTGAAGTCCCACTAGCTATTCAATAAAAGAGTGTAGTAGTGGACGAGTAGCTAGGCTGATAAAGAGGTATTTATTTCCCTTCCCGGGAGAACTTTTGCAGTCAGGAATCATAAAGGAAAATAAACCATGCTTCTGGCATAACACAAAAGGGAACTACAAAATAACAAATGAAAATGCTTCTTTTCAGCTTTAAGGCAAAACAAAAAGGTGAAAAACAAACTTTGTACTATAGATGGAAATCTGTTCCTTTAAACAGATTTCCCTTTTTCACGCTTCTTGCACGCTTCAACAGAAAGAGGTCACATTATCTGCGAACACAAGAGTACAGTCCATCTTGAAATCCTCTGAGTTTTCCTCACAGAAATCGCAGTCCATGGCCTCATGAGCTTCCCTGCAATTCTCCTCAATGGGCCTGTAACTCACACCGGTATTCAGAAATCCCTCCTCTTTCTGGCCAGGGCTTCTCCTCACTATTATAGTGGAGTGGAAAGTTACCATGCACTGTGGATTTTCCCTTTAGAGGGTCATACAGCTCAGAACCAGCGTATGTAAAATCAAGTGCCCCTCTATTCCAGGGAATTGGCCTTTCTTCAGGCTGACCTCTGCCCAAACGTTTGTGGCTGGGAAACTGAAAACAATCTTTCTCCCTCGAAAGCCTTTCTCTTCCCTTCACAGGACGTGTTTCTTTGAGCCTAGGAATCTCCTTGGGATAAGAGCTTCTATTCCCCAGGTACCTGCTCTTGTGGGAAGTCCCTCTCACCGCCTCTCTTCGTTTGCTGACAGGAATCCCTCTGCGTCCCCAACCGGACTCTGGTTCAGTGCAGCCCAACTCTCTGGCACTAACCTCGGGTATTCCTTCTTGGGCAAACTCCTCTGAGGTGCTGCTGGAATCCCCTTCTGAAGCACTCAGGTAGGTATCCTGGTTCTCGTGTGTTCTGCTCTTTCCTTTCCCGTACTTCCTGGTTCTCTCCTTCCCGTGCGTCCTGGTTCTCTCTTTGCTCAAAGCTGACTCTATTTTAAGTGCGTCATTCTTTGAGTCCCTCATCAGCTCAAGTCCCTGCAGCTGTTCCTGCTCCTCTAATGAGCCATGAGGTAATGCTTCTCTGGGGCGTTTACCTACACCCGGTGCTATTGTTTTGGTTGGTTGCCTATAGCAACCCCTAGCCATGTGCTTTGAGCTGCCCATTTTAAAACTGCTCTGCACATTTTCTTCTGTTTCCCTAGGCACTATTTGCCTTGCGCCATGACAGGTACTATCTGTGGATAGTTTAGATTTATCCACTTGTTTAGAGAGATCTCTGTCTGAGGCTGGTATGGTTGAAACTTTGCTTGTTACCTTCGCCTTAGAGGCAGATAGGGAGTGGTTATTAAGATTATTTTTTCGTACACCATGTAAGATGTTCCTTGACTCCCAATTACGTATATTTCCTGATGTTAGTAGGGCCACTCAGTTTAGAAGGCGTCAGTTTTTATTATATCGTTCCGGGGTGCTACAGCTGGGGGGATTGTTCTTTCTTCAATTCCCATGTAAGTGCCTAGTTAAATATGCTGGGCATAGCTACCTTTTTTTTGAACCCTCCCAGTTGGCTAGTTTTGTTTCATCTAGATTAGCTCTGGTACAGGAATCTTCTCTCATCCCCCCTACCAGTAGCTCTCCTGTATTAGAAAGCTAGTGCGGTTTAGAATTTGTTCACCATTCTGCTGTTTGCTCTGTTTACCTTATATTGCTTTGTATATAATTTATCCGCTGATTTTGTGAACCATCTTGCCTTTCTTGTGGTCTATTGGGTAATCCGTCCTGTATGTATGCTTCTTATAGCTTTTCTTCTGTTAGCTTAATTAAGATTGGATTTTGCCCTCTCTATACAAGTCTTTTCTTGTATTGTTTTGTTAAAATTGCATAAATAAAAAGTAAAAAAAAAAAGCTCTATTTGACACCCTCATCCATGGATTGCATGATGTAAAAACAGGCATTCATTCTAGTCTTCATAGACATAGCCTCTGCTTTTGACAACATTAGTCATAATATTCTACTCTCGAGACTGGCCCAGATTGGAAGAGGAGGAACAATTCTTCAATGGTTTAACTCCTACATCTCTGATGGTATGCTCCAAGTACAAGTAGGTCAAGAAACGTCTGCTACCTTCCCACAGGAACAAGGAATACCCCAAGGCTCTGCTCTCTCAGCCCTATTATTCAACCTCTACCTTCAACTTATCACCAACAACTTCATAAAATTCAACATTGGATATTTCATAAATGCAGATGACATTATGTTATACCTACCCATTGATATATCAAACCCCACGTACCACAATCTGGCAGACTGCATCAAAGAACAGAATCTTGGCTAAACTCCAACAGCCTCAGCATTAATTTCAAGAAAATTGAAGCATTATACACTTCAAGAAATCGTAACGTCACCTCTCCCAATACACTCTCCATATACAAAGCCATACTCCGAGTGAGACAGGAGGTCAAATATCTGGGAATAATACTCGACACATCTCTTGACATGCTATCTCAAATCATGGAAACAACCAGAACTATCTTTTTCAAATTCAAGATCATTCTACAGCTTAGACCCCTCCTTAACACTCAAGACTTCAGATCTATAGTATAAGCCCTCATAACCCCTCACTTTGACTTCTGCAACAGATTGTTGCAGGGCACCACCAAAAAGATTCTGAACATCTTCCATAGGGCCCAGAATGTCACAGCAAGAATTATCTACTAAGTCCAATTACAAGTTCATATCACACCAATTTTATACAATCTCCACTGGCTTCCAATCGCTAGCCAAATAAAATATAACACCCTAATGACCACCTTAAAGTTGATTAACAATATCGCCCCATCTTTCCTCACAACTCTATTACACATCCCAACAAAACTAGATCCAGAAGAGTAAACACCCAGCACACCCTTACAATTCATCCCTTTATTCGAAAGATCAAATGGAACACAAGCGCCAGAGCATTCACTTACATTGCCCCCAGTCTATGGAGCTCCCTCCCAGACTCAATCCATTCAATAAAGGACCTCTAAGTATTTAGAAAAGAGATCAAAACACTCCTTTTCAAGGAATACTACGATAACACTAGTGACAACACGGGAACATGCCCCACCCAATGCTTTCTGACCCCTTACTCACATATAAGTAGTCCCTTCAGAACTCCCCTTACTCCCGAGTCCACATAGCTACTTTACTATCTTGCCTTGCATAAATTATGCATATAGTTGATATGTAAATAGTTACTGATATAATCTGTTTTGGTTACCTCGGATTCTGTTAAATGTAACATGTTTGTTTTTAGTAAACTGCCCCTGATCTTTGGAAGGGACGGTATAGAAATGTATAATAAATAAATAAAAATAAAAAAATACATAAATTGGGATATTCGATGGCACTTACACAGTGCCATTGAATATTCCCTTCAAAACCCACTATATGCCCGATGCTCTGCAGTTAGCATTGGGGCATGTTGGGGGTGTCCCAGGGTGGAGCAGAGACGAAGACTGCCGCTAGCCGGGTAGCGGCGATATTGCACCACTACCTGGTTTGCAATCTGAGGCTAAAACTAGGCTCGGTGGCTCCAGTGCATGTGCAGTGATGCCAGATATTCAATGCCATCACCGCAGCATTGAATATCCGGTGTTAAAGGTCGGTGGGCAGGGCTATGTGCCATAGCGGCACATAGCCTGCCCAATACAATATCAGGACCAATGTTTATTTTCAATTTAGTGATTTGCATGTGTTAGTTTTTGGAATTTACACCTACTGTCTTTATATTTTCCACAGTCCAAAGGAAAATGCATTGCTGTTTCTATTTGTCTGGGGTTGCACTTGCACTGCATACAAAGTCTAGCTTTGTGGAGTTTCAGTTTAAAGTTTGTATACATATTTCTAATTTTAGTTTCAGGTAGCTTATTCTGTACTTGGTGACGGTCTATCTGTATTTTGCATGTGTGACTGAGGTCTGGTACTCTGTTAGCACTGAGTGACTGCGTAAGGTTCTGTAGAAATCCAGCTTGTTCAATTTTCCCAGTAGGCGGTATTGATGTCATAGGGCGCATTGCAATATTTACAGTGCTGCCCTTTCCTAGGTAAGTCCTCAATGATGCTGTTATGGAATGGTAGATTTGTTCTATTCCGAGTGACTTTTGTAGCATTTTGCATTATTTCACAATTCACCTCATACCAGAGTGGGTTTATGTTGTTGTTACTGAGATTGAACCAAAATCAGTCTTTTATTTTTGGTATGGTGAGTTCTACAGGGAAATATCCTAGTTCTTCTCTTGAGGGAGGTAGTGAAAAATTATAAGTTAAACTAAAATCAAAGAAAGCTCCTTTCATTTGCAAAGCAATACAACATGCTAAATTTATACCACAAATGCACTGTGAAAAAGGCTTCACTCTTTGACCTTCAATATCACTCACTTGGATAGTAAATCTCATTCTTTGAGGTGGGCCACACTTGGCATCTGTGAACTCATATCTACTCCCACCATCACATACATCTTTACTCACCCTTACACTCAGTCACATACTTTCCAAACAGACCTTAACTACTGTACATACTTGTAGTTGTCCCCATCCCTCATCCACTCAAAATTCCTGCACCCAATCACTCACCTGCATCCAATCACTCACTGCACCCAATCAATCACTTACACATGCACACACCCACACATACCATTTGACTCAGTAACAAATTCCCCTTGCAGTCACTCATGTACAAACGTACACACATACCTCCAACTGCACACTTGCATATACTCCTACTCACAACCTCTACCTGTTTCCAAAGTATGATGGATATTAATTTAAAAATCATAGATGTACATATTTATATTTTTAGGTGTTTAAGAAATACAATGAATGTGTGACTAAACAAGTTGTTCAAGTAATAATTTGCTTAGATTACAATCTGGGGTGCATTTCCATCTGTTAAATGGGGTTATATCCGAGAAAAGTTTGGGAAGCACTGGATTATATGCTACCCTACTGTCCATATCTCTCTCCATGGCCTCCAACCTCTTATGGTCTCTGGAATCTCCCTCGCCGCCACCACCATCTCTGACTCTCTTTTCCTACCTCTCCCTTCTCCCCTCCCATTGGTCCAGCATATCTCCCTCTCTCTCAATACAGCTCTTTCTCCCTGCACTCCTGTCTCTCTTCCCCCACCCTCTCCCACTGATGAACAATAAAAACAGAATAGGGAGTAAGTTTGGGGACAAGAGAGAGAAAGGGATTATGGAGTGACTACGTGAGAGGCGGAAAACAGGATGGAAGTGAGGGATAGCAAACTTTATTCTGCACTTCTCTTTCTTCCTGAGACCTTGCCCAACAGCTTTCCTGCTCTCTCACCCCTCTTCTTCCCCTTCTTTCTGTTTCTGAGATGAGAGGAAGGGACATAGCTGGACTTTGGTGGGATGGAAGGGAGAGAAGGCTGGGAAGGGGGGTAGGGCGAGGTTAGAGTGGTGTCATCAGGAGTAGAGAAGGAGGAGAGCGAAAGTATGTTTTCCCATTGCTACTTCACGTGAATCTGAAAGGAGGGCACCATGAGAGAAACTTCTCACAGTGCTGCAATATTTCAATATAAATCTTTTCTTTTTGATATATTAACCAGTCTAGATTTTTTTTAGTTAACTAGAATGAATATGCAAATATGTCAACCAAACCTTTGTCCCCCTCCTCCCCAAAATGAAACAGTCAAACTACTCCCATGGAAAAAGGGCTCCTGGTAAGTGTTTGTGGTTTTAAGGCCTTGGCTTAATCTGGGAGGTTCATCAAGTTCAAACCTACTTCTATGCCTTAATCTCCTCCTCCTCTGACAGGGAACTTTTATTTTATCGTTTTGACTGAGCCTGAAAGGATTTGTTTGTTTTCGAAGCCTACCTTGAATCTGTATATTTCTTAACTCCCTAACCTTCCCCCCCCCCCACCCCCCTTTTACCTAGGGAAAGGATCCATGGCCCCTTCCTTCTGGCTGCTATCCCAGCTGAAAAGGAGGGAGAAAGTACAGAATTAAATTGCTTAATTTTATTTTATTGAATTCAATGTTTCAGGCCACCCTGTTTCTATATTCTCCTTTGATTTCTATTCTTGTTTCTTTTTTCCCCTCACAATAGTTAGCAAGAATAAAACAAACAAGCTGGTTCTAAAGCTGCTTCATCTGAGGCATTGGAGTCTAAAGCGTCTTAAGACTCTCCTATCCTGAAAGAATCTAGGAGCACTTCGTTCTTCATTCCTCTTCCACCATCTTCCTCGACCTCCACTGAGTCCTCCCAGCCCTTATACCTGAACGTCTCTTGTGATGAGGTGGGAAGGTGGTAGGTGGGCAGCTAGCTGCTTTCCATTATAGCACAGGTGCTGAGGGATAAACTGGAAGAGGAAAGAAGGAGAGAGAAGACACCATCATCTAATGCAGGGATGGCTCAATGGAAGAAAGCAGAAGCGGGTTTAACATCTACCCTTCCACCCTGGAGACAACCTTCTATGACCTATAGAGCAAGACATAAGAATATAAGAACATAAGCTATGCCATACTGGATCAAATCAAAGGTCCATCAAGCCTGGTATCCTGTTTCCAACAGTGTCTAATCCATGTCACAAGTACCTGTCAAATTCCCAAAAGCTAGACAATCATTGCTGAGGCACCAACCCCAGTTAATAGGGAGAACAGCTTTGTTATGCCCTGCTCTCCGTCTACCTTGAGTATACAGTATATCCCACTCTGCCCCTTCTTTTCTTCACTACTAGAGCATGAAACACTTCATCCCTAGAGACAGGACTCTAGGTAAACACACCTAAAAAACCAAAGATATGACGTCTCCCCCCTTTCTGTTGTTGGAGGGGATGGGAGACCTGGCACTACCTCCCAGCTCATAGCATGTACGTAGTATTCCATCCTCCATACCTCGAGGGGTCCACTTATGTATGCAGTGATCATGGCTACCACCAACCTGCCTGCCACCTCTACTTCTTCTAGTCCTGGGAGAGGCATATCATCAGTCACTGGGAGTGTAGTGGGCCTGCACATGGGATATAACTCATGCTGCCCACCACTGCCTAGACAGGTATACAGCCTTATGTTCTTGCCCTTGCCAAGATGGTAGGGGCTAGCAAGGTCATGTCAGCTGCAAAGATATATAGCAAGACCATACTCTTCTGTAGTATATTCACAGCAATTAACAATGCCCTAGAGAAAGGCCTTGTGGTTGAGGAAGTCTTTCATCAAGTGGAGTCTCTTGAAAAGCAAAAAACAGATGTGGTCATGTCCAAGGTGTCACCCTTTCTTCAGATGCTCTGATCAACTGGTCCTTAGAAGTCCTATTGGAGTTTACATCACCCATTTCAACCATCCCACTAGAAGGCCTGCCCAAAGATCTCTGACAGATCATGTTGTTTTGAAGGCAGGTGTGGGTGATATTCCATGCGGAAAGAGAGCTAATGAGGCAGTCTATTAACATCCCAAATAGTGGAGAAAGCGTCTATGTATTATAGTCCACAGAGGAGGCATGGTGCTTCCAGTGCCACCAGCCCAGCCACATTTTCACAGAGTAAATCAAATTAGCCAACAACTGTTGATTAACATAGTCATATATAATATGTCCAGAAAACATACAATAATTCAAGTCATTAAAAGCACAGAGGATTGTAGGGAATTACAAAAGACTGGGCTCTAAATGCAAATGAAATTCAATGTGGACAAGGGAAAAGTGATGAATATAGAAAAAAAATAATTCCAACTAAGGAAAAAATGCAGGATTCCATGTTAGGGGTCAATACACAAGAAAAAATTGTGTCATTATGGATAATGTACTGAAATATTCAGCCCTGTGTGCTGCAGCTGCCAGAAAGCAAATAGGAAGTTAGAATAATCTAGGTTCTAGGAAAGGACTGGCCAAGATTTAAGCAGGGTCTAGTGGAAGGGCTAGGAAAGAAGGAGGGAGAAGGTTTAATAATGGAAATAGCTCCCGGGCCTTTCTTTGGAAGTCCTCAGTCCCTAGCTAAAAAGATGGTTAAGCTTCCAGAAGGCCAAACTATGGGTAATAAGAGGGGCCTTGTATCCACCCGCTCACAGGCTAAGGTAGAGAGCCAGCAGAAGGAGGAGGGGGAGCAGGCAGAGTTATTAGGAGACTTACCCTCTCATGATGATTTAATAACCCCATCATCTGGTAAAGTAAGAAAGTTGAAAGCACAAAAGCGGCGTGAGAGACTTTGCCGAGCACAGGGTAGGGCTAAGATGTTAGCTGGTCAAAGTTTACCCTGGGTGCCAGCTGAGTTACTGGCAAAGTTTCCTAACTTTCCACAAGAGCAGCAAGCTGATCAAGCTCTCACCCGAGATTTTAAGTATGCTCAGGAGGTCAGGGAGGAATTGCCCAGATTCAGACTAGGTAATGAAATATTATATAGAGAGAGTCAGGACCCCAGAAATGGGACCATACGTAAACAATTGGTGGTACCCACAACTTTCAAAGGGCTAGTACTTAGATTAGCACATGATCATCCAGTTGGAGGTCATAAAGGGATGCAAGGAACGCTGGATCAAATACTTATGCGTTTTTACTGGCCAGGTATCTTCAAAGAAACTGCCCAGTTTTGTGCTGCATGTCCAGCGTGTCAGCGAGTTACAGCGGCTCACCCACCGGTGGTGCCATTGATCCCTATGCCAATTATCACAGACCCAATTGGTCGCATTGCCATGGATATTGTAGGCCCATTAGTCAAAACGCACCGAGGTTTCCAATACATCCTAGTTATGGTAGATCAGGCAACAAGGTTTCCCTGGGCCATACCATTGAGGAATGTTTCTGCAAAAACAATAGCTTTAGAGCTAGTAAAATTGTTTTGTGAAGTGGGATTCCCAAGAGAGGTGTTGACTGACCGAGGGTCCAATTTTGTATCCAAATATTGGGCCCAGGTCTGGGATGCCTTTGGCATTCATCACGTGAAAACCTCAGCCTACCATCCACAATCAAACGGTTTGGTGCAGAGATTCAACCAAACTCTCAAACAAATGTTGAGAAGGGGGTTAGCAGGAGACGTAAAAGAATGGGATATGTTATTGCCCTTTGCCTTATATGCCTGCAGGGAAAGAATTCAAGTGTCCCTAGGTGTAACTCCATATGAATTGATGTATGGTAGGGCTCCACGGGGTTTGTTAGATATTTTGAGGGACCAATGGATTGATCCTGAACCAGGAAGTCAGGAGGTGCCACAGTTTCTACGTGACCTGAGAGCACGTTTGAAAAGGACCTCGCAGGTTGCTGAGAGGAACCTGCAGGACAGTCAAGTGCGCCAGAAAGGGTGGTATGATAGGAAGGCCAAAAGCCGCCAATTAAGCATTGGTGAAAAGGTTTTGGTTTAAGTAGCAGGTACAGCTCCAAAATTTGAAGTACAGTGGAAAGGGCCATGGAAGGTTGTTAAACAAGTGAGCCCAGTATCTTATGTGGTAGAAAATGCAAGAGGGTGTAGGCAGACCTACCGTATTAATGTACTTAAGTCTTGGAAGGAAAGGCCTGTAAATAATAATGTCCCTGAAGCCAGTCAGGAAGTAAGTGAGCTTCAAAATGATAACACTCTCGTAGGTATTACGGATTGTAGGAAAGAAGTTTCACCAGTTACACCAGTCCGTAATAACTTAAGCAGGGGGGTATGTGGTAAGGAAGCTTATCATAGCTCAGGAAGGGGCTATAGAAAAGGTGAAGTGTCTCTGAACAAGCAACCTGTCAGTTCTGGTAGAAATAAGAAAACAGAATTTTCCCATAAAAGACTACCAGTCCCAGAATGCACCAGGTTTCCAACAGCCATTAGAGGAGCTGAAGTGGGGAAACGTGTGTTCAATCAGGAGGGCTATGAGGTAATCCCTAAGCACTCATCTCAAAGGGCAGGGCCTGATTCAGCACAGCTGCGCTGTGTTAGGGAGGAGCACTCATCTAAGCAGAATAAGAGTAGAGTTTATTCTACAGATGACCATCTTCATGATCACCTTGGATATCCAGAGAATTGTCCTCAGTATCCTGAGAATCAGCTTGAGTTTGATCATCAGTTTCATCTGAAGGATCATCAGAAGCAGAAGCCAAACCGGACGGACAGAGAGGGAAAGAGAGCCTTTGGAAGAAGGAAGAGAAAAGCCTTTGAGAGGTCTAGAAGAGTCCAAAGCAGTACGTATACTGGGAGGTATTCCAAGGGCCAGCATACACCATTGGACTGGGGAAAGCCTGAGGAATGGTGCTGCAGAGCTAGGAATCACCAGAGGCTACCTGTGAGGGAGACGGCTGCACGTGGAAGGGACCCTAAGACCTGTGCCAGAAGGTATGTGAAGAGAGATCCAGTATCCAGGGATCTGGATTGGAAGGCTGGACATAAGAACTGGACTACATACTGGCCAGGCTATATAGAGAGGAACTCTAGCAGCAATGGAAGCTCAGGTATGAACACTGATCTATGCCCTAGCTATAACCTTGAAAGACAGCAGGGAAACAAGTATTCTCCTGAAAATGCTCCATTGAGAGATTCATCTGTGCCAATCCATGATATTGAACCCATGCTTGTTGAACAAGGGGGAATAATAGCAGATGAGGATCCTGTTTATATGGACTGCTCTCTATCTAAACTCCGTTGGTAACTTTCTGTTATAAAGTACAGCAACCATCACAAAGAAATACAAATTTGTTCTTTAATCTACTCAGAAAAGCTCCTGAAGCAGGATTTGACCCACACAGTGGAAGGCAAGCCAGCTAAGGGGTTTCAGCTGGTGACTGCTAGCAATTAAGCCTTACCTAATTGCTTGTGAGCTAGGAGAGAATCATTTCTGAATTTATGTGGGAAGTAATCAGAAGTTAACCTGAAAAAACAGTTTGTTTCTTGCTTTGTAGCTTTTCATTTGTTGTTTTCCTGATTTTGACTTTGTTTTTCCAAGTTAACACTGAAAGCAAGTAACCTAATTTATGTGCTACCAAGCATATCTGTGTTGGGAGAAATAACCCCATAAATAAATATCTTATTGGCTTTACCCAAGAGCACAACTAAATTATTGTCAGCAGCTGTGTCTGGTGTGAATGAACTACATTGCCCACAATACCTTGCAAATCATATAGATATATGCACTTGCCAAGAATGTGAAGATTCTCACCCAGGCAGCCGTCTGACAAACTATAAATTAATTTCCTCTTGTACCAAACAAAGCGCAGACGTTAATGATGCACGTTTCCCAGAGCTTTCATATTCCAGTTAATAAATTCAAAATAAAGAGATATCTTTCTACCTTTTGTGCATTTTTTTTCAGTTGCAATTGCTCCAGCCACTTTCTTCTGGTTTCTTCATGTTTTCTGCTAACTCTCCATCATCTGCTGTCCATTTGTCCTTTCTTCTCTCTTCTAGTTTTTTTTCCATTCTCTCTCTCTACATCTGCTTTAACATACTAATCTTTCTCCTTTTGCTCTTTCCTCATTCCTATTTCATCCACTCAAATTTTACCCCTCCATCCTCAATCCCCACTTACTCTCCCAATACCCGGCTAAGTGTAGATTTTTTATCCCTCCCACACAAAATATTTTTCCCCTCTCCATTTTACTCTCCCAGCCCCATCCCATTCTAATCCTCCCCCAACATCAGCTCCCTTCTAGTTCCAGCCTCACCCAGCATCCATTCCCTTCTAGTCCCAACCCAATACCAGTCCTAGCCCCCCCCCCCCATCAACCCACTTCCAGTCCTAACCCCCATCAGCCCACTTCCAGTCCTAACCAGCCATCAGCCCATTTCCAGTCAGCCCCCCATAGCCCATTACCAGTCCTAACCCCATCAGCCCACCTCAAGTCCTAACCCCTCCCCATCAGCCCATGTCCTGTCCTAGCCCCCCCATAGCCCATTATCAGTCCTAAACCCCCCATAGCCCATTACCAGTCCTAACCCCCCATCAGCCCACAGCCCATTACCAGTCCTAACCCCATCAGCCCACCTCCAGTCTTAATCCCCCAGCCCATTTCCAGTCCTAGCAACCCCCCAACCCATTACCAGTCCTAGCCCCCCATAGCCCACTCCCAGTCCTAATCCCACCAGCCCATTACCAGTCCTAACCCCATCAGCCCACCTCCAGTGTTAACCCCCATCAGCCCATTTCCAGTCCTAGCCCCCCCATAGCCCATTACCAGTCCTAACTCCCCCAACCGCCCTGCCCATTACCAGTCCTAACCCCATCAGCCCACCTCGTCTTAATCCCCCCAGCCCATTTCCAGTCCTAGCAACCCCCCCAGCCCATTTCCAGTCCTAGCAACCCCCCCAACCCATTACCAGTCCTAGCCCCCCATAGCCCACTCCCAGTCCTAGCAACCCCCCCAACCCATTACCAGTACTAGCCCCCCATAGCCCACTCACAGTCCTAATCCCACCAGCCCATTTCCAGTCCTAATCCCCATCACCCAATTTTCAGTTTAAGCCCCCATACCCCATTACCAGTCCTAACCTCCCCATCAGCCCACTCCCAGTCCTAATCCCACCAGCCCATATACAGACTTAGCTCCACCATCGCCAATATCCACTCCTACCCCCCCAGCCCATCACCACTACTAGCCCCCCCAGCCCCCCATAGCCCATCACCACTCCTAACCCCCCCAGCCCCCCATAGCCCATCACCACTCCTAACCCCCCAGCCCATCACCACTCCTAACACCCCCCCCAGCCCATCACCACTCCTAACACCCCCCCAGCCCAGCGAAATTTTTTTTAAAAAAGAAGCTCTTCTCCGGCTGCCGGGGCCGCCACGGCAGAATCGAGTGTGCCGCGGGGGCCCCCCTGCCCAGCAAAGCCTGCCCTCCCCTTTATCACCTCTGTCTTCGCAGCTTCAGTCAAACGCGCCGGCTTTCAGAGCGCGAAAGGACCAGTTTCCCTTTCGCGGCTCTGTTTAGCCCGCGGGGGCTGATGGGAACTTCCCATCAGCCCCTGCGGGCTTAACAGAGCAGCGAGGGAGAAGCTCTCCTCTCGCGCTCTGAAAGCCGGTGCGTTTGACTGCAGGCAGCTGAAAGAGGTGATACAGGGGAGGGCAGGCTTTGCTGGGCAGGGGGGGGCCCCCCGGCACACTCGATTCTGCCGCGGTGGCCCCGGCAGCCGGAGAAGACAACTTTTTTTTTCTTTTTAAAATTTTACTTTAGGATCAGAATGTTTTTTGCGCGGGGCCCCCTGAAACGCGGGGCCCTGTGCAAAATACATTCTCGCTCAATGGACGGGCCGGCCCTGCAAACAATACTAAAACAAGAAGGCACTTCATGAAACTAACAATCAACAAAACAAGTTATAGAAAGTATTTTTCATGTAGCATAGAACAGAGCTGTGGGATCTGTTACTGAAAGACACAGTCATCATTCTAATGGGATTAAAAATAGGCTTGGACAATTTCCTGGAGGAAAAGTCCATAAAAAATGATTAGTCAGGTAGGCTCGGAAAAGCCATTATTCATCCCTCGAAATGAACTTACATGAAACGTATTCACTTTTTGGGATCTGCCAGGTACTTAAGACCTATACAGGCCACTGACAGGGACAAAATGCTGACGCATGCTCTTAGACAAGTATCTGCAGGAAAGGTTCATAAACCATTATTAATCATTAAGACTTGGGACAGTCACCATGTATCCCTGGGAGTGAGTAACAAGGAATGGATCTATTTTTTAGGGCCTGCTGGATACTTGTGACCTAAGTTGAAGACTGTTCAGTTTTATCAGAAAAAATACATACAAAAAACCTTAGCACTATACTAAAACTTAAATCTTCAATCCCAAATATTAAATCTCTGGAGGAATTCATTAAATCACAAAGGGAGAAAAGACCTCCGTAGATCATACTGTCCCTCTATAGGACAGCTATCTTCTGCCTGAAGGGGAACTGCTACCAATCACCATCACAGGTCTAAAAAACTCCTCCCCATTACTTATTCAAACAAATCTTATTCAATATCCAATTTCCCATACCATTCTTCTATTTTTATCAAAAATACAAAAGAGATAGACAAAAGCCAGAATACATCTTTGACGCAGTAGAACACTGCCACATTCAACTACTTAGCTTTAGGGTATCCACCAGAGATCTTCATCTTCACAAAAGCCTTATGAAGACCTTTGTTTCACAAACAAGTTGCTTCATCGAGGGCTGTTACACAGACACCAATCTTCACTCTCTAGCTATGGCATCTGATGCCATTACCAACTTTTAAATTCTTTCCTGATCCAATCAAAACAGAGGGAGGAACTCATACGATTACTTGATCTAACATAGGGAAGAACCTACAGAAACATTCCCCAATCCATAGAGCTTATGGTTCAACAGTGTTCAACTCAAAAATCCATTTCTGTTCATGTTGCAAAAGTGTCAAACCACAATCCCCACTGAAGATAGTACATGGAACATGATCTATCACCATACATCAAAAGTCAAAATAATCATGTTTATGTTCCTGAAAATCACCACAGGGGCATCCTTCTTCCTTTTTAATAAACAGTGTTTATGCTCTGACAAACGCACTTTCAGCTGACGTGTTATCTTCCCAGTTTTTCAAAGCATGACCTACATAATTAGAAGAGCAGGAGCTAGCAGATTTCAAAATAATCTTACGTGTACCTATAAGTACCATATCACCTTCCTCCATCAGCTGACAACACTGACAATGTCCACAATGAACATGCCCTACATTGGAACTCCCAATTTTCTGACATGCTACAGGGCAAAGATAATCTTTCAAATTCCTCCCACGTTGGTATGCAATACAAACCTACTCTAAAAAGCAAGAGTGGGCTTGTAACACAGGCCATCTCTTCCTTATCATTATAGCAACTTTAGAAGATAAAGAATAATATGGGAATACACAGGTAATACATTCTTCTATGATAGGAGCTACTAATTGTTTCTTCTTAATCTCAGGGTCCAACAGCCATTTACGATGATTACAGGCAGTTCATTTATACATTGTCCAAAGCTCCCCACACGTAAAGAGTAGATATGTGGGGAGCCCTGGATGGGGGTGGGAGGAGGTGGGCTGGATGAGGAGCATGGGTGGGACAGAGGTGTGCCAATTCCGGTCATGGCCCTGTACATGTGGGGCAGCAGGACTGGACGGGAGACTTATTCCACCTCAGAGGTGGAAAAGGTCTCCCCGAGGAAGGGAAATGACACCAGTGGACCCCTCCCTGCCCCCCCCCCCCGGAAATGGTGAGGAGCACCTGGAGGCTCCCTGCAGCCCGATCCCTTTGTCGATCACAAACAGACACATGAATGGTTAAGGACAGGTGAACTGAAACCGAAGACCAGGATAGCAAATTATAGACAAGATGATTTGCAGTGAGCATTGAAAAAACTGGCAAAACAGACATATGTCTATTCTGTAAGAAAGAGCCGGAAACAGTGACTCACCTCATAGCCATCTGTGAAGTTCTGATGATGGAAAATTTCTATACAGAAAGGCATAACAAAATAGCATGCCTCATCCATTAGAAACTCTCGTAAACACTACAACATCACTGTGCTTGAAAAGCACTATGATCATGATCCTAAGAGAATTACAGAGAATGAAGAGGTTATGATCACCTGAGATAGTCTCATTCCAACTGATAACTGACTCCTAGAAACTATCTTCATCTCATAACGCCTCATCAAGGTCACAGGCTGAAAAACGTAGAGGCTATCATCAATTTGCTTGAGATACTGAGTATGGAGAGTTAACTTTGAGGTAGTTTCCCATACATTTCGGTGGAAAACCATATGGATTCTATTGATTGGTGATGCGATTGTCTCTATTCTTCTTTTTGATGTTTAGAGTGAGTTCAAGCGCCTCTACGTTTTTCAGCCTGTGACCTTGATGAGGCATTATGAGGTGAAGATAGTTTCTAGGAGACATTTCTATTTGCCAAGGTTTTGCAACGAACCGATATCGAGGCTGTGATATCGCACAGACCTATTCAATAGTTCCGGGAAAACATCACCATAATCGTTATAGTTGAGAATTATTAGTGTAACTTTTGGTTTATTGTATAATAGGTAATTGTGTGGAAACTCATGTGAAATTTAGATGTATGTATTGGTATGTCATTATTCTTTAAATAGGTATTATTGTGACATTGTGATATTGTATCCATTGTTTGTAAAGTGATAGTGATATTAGTGATATGTTATATGGATTTTGATAATGGTAATAAAATTTATTTTTACAACACACTGTTAATTTTGTGCTATATGTAAACATATAAGTTATTGATATATCTGTTATATGAGATATTATTTTCATATTCTAAATTAGTTTAATGTATTAGTAAAAGGAATTTTTTGTATTGTGTTTTTTTGATTGATTGATTGTTTTGCAAAATAGTGGTGATAATTTATGGGCCTTCATTGGTGAATACAGAACAGAAATATTTGTTAAGCAATTCTGCTTTATTCTCATCAACTTGTACATATTCCTCCTCTTCACCTTTTTGTGTGACAATACCACTTTTGCACTTCCTCTTCTCACTAACATATCTGAAAAGTGTCTTGCCCCCCATTTTACTGCATTGACTATTTTTTCTTCTATTTGTATCTATGTTTTTCCAACTACTTTCCTAGCTTCTCTCAGTGTTTCCAAATATTGATGCTTGTCTTTCGCTTTCTGTGATCTCTTGTATTTTATGAAGGCCACCCTCTTTTTCTTCAAGTTTTCAGCTACTTCAAGAACCATAGCAGTCTCCTTTTCCTTTTACACTTATTTACTTTACTAACAAAAAAGGTTTGTTGCCTTTAAAATATCCCCTCTCAGTTTTGTCTATGCTTTTCTTCCTCTCCCAGCTGTTCCCATCACACTAACGCCTCCTTGAGGTATTGTCCCACCTTGGCAAAGTTAGTTTTCCTGAAGTCTAGGATCCTCACCTTTGAATAGACTTTATCAGCTCTAGTCCTAATACTGACCACACCATCTGGTGATCACTGGATATAAGCTTATCTCCCGCCATGATATCAGAAATTTTCCCCATTGGTAAGCACTAAGTCCAGTATGGCCCCTTCATGTGTGCGTTCTGTTATCAGTTGCTGGAATAATTCTCCCTGTAGAAAATCTAGGATCACCTTTCTTCTATATGACACCACAGCAGGGATGTGGTAATCAACATCCGGCATATTGAAATCACCTATCAGTAGCACCTTGCTTTTCATGGCAATACTGTGAATGTCTTCAATTAAATCTCTGTCCACTTCTGCCTGTGAAGGAGATCTGTATATCACACCAATGCAAATGGATTTCCCATTCCCTCTTTCTGTTTTAACCCACAGTGTCTCCTCCTTCCCTCGTATGCCCTATAATTCTGTAGCGTTAATATGACTCATTACATATAGTGCCACTCCTCCTCCCCTTCTTCCTACCCTGTCCTTCCTGAAAAATGTATAGCCTGGTATAATTACATCCCAGTCATGGTTGTCCGTAAACCATGTCTCTGAAACCACCACTAAATCCGTCAACCTCCTTCATTAAAGACTCAACATCTGGGAACTTATTTCCCATAATACGGGCATTAATTCATACTACTTTCCAGACATTTCCCCTTTTACCCACTTCTACAGAGGTATTAAATGTTTCACTTAACTGAGGACTTCTACTTACCTAAGGGCTTTCTTCCCCCCATCCCCAACGAATCTGGTTTAAAGACCTCTTCAGTAGGTTAGCCAGTCTGCTGCGGAAAATGCTTTGATCCTTCTTGGATAGGTGAATATCATCTCTGCTCAGCAGCATGGGGTGATTATGACAGCTCAGCACCAAGTTTCCAATAGCATGTACATTAACACATTTGGACCTTTTCTGGCGCTTGTGCAATCTACATTTTGTTCTCTTAGGGAGTCATTCTGTGCAACAAATATTGGGGATGTATGTCCTTTCAGGACATACATCTACGCTATTCGGCCTCCTGCCGCCCCAGTGCAAAGATTCCCCATACGTACAACTGTGTTGTACGGGGAGCCATAGATGGGGCTGTGAGGGGGTGCTCTGGAGGCAGGGTGAGGGCGGGGCTTGACCACTGACATAGAGGGCTGATTCAGAGGTCAGCCCTGTACGTCCGGGGTCGACTGGGTAGATGGGGGACTTATTCCACCTCTGAGGTGGAATAAGTCCCCCTGGATGTTGGGGGATGGCGGCAGATGGCAGGGACAGACAGGTGAGGGGCAAAGGGGGTTCCCCGTATCCCGACCCTGGCCATGGGAGGCCAGATCGGCAGTCAGGCTGCAGGGAAAGGGCATTTTGGATTGGCAGCCAGGGATCACAGCTCAGTTATGGAGCCGCGGTGCAATGGCAATGAAATGCCATGGCACTGCGGCTCCATTCCGGAGCCAGACTGAGTTAGCCAGGTATGTGGCTGGATGTGCGGCCAATCAGAATAGGGTCCCAGCCTGCATGTCCAGGCCGTAGACCCGATTCTGATCCCGTGGGCATGTCTAGCTCCTGAGGAATCAGAACAGGTCTACTTCTGTACACCCCGATTCAGATCGGCTATACAGGGGCTGGATGGCCAATACAGAATCGGCCTCTTAGCAAATAGTCCATTAAGTGCAATTTTAATCTAAAGTGTAATAATATAAACACATATAAAGCACTTTTAGTATATGCTTTTGTGAGTAAGTCCCAAGGAGCCCATTGTTCATATTCCTCATGAATGATCACATGACCATGGATATGTTATACTTCAACCCCTTATGGGCCTCTGGGCAAACATTTACTAATAAGCTTCCTCATTTGTGAGCCCCCTCCCATGTCTGTAGGACCCCATCCCTTCTTCCACTGCTGCTGCCCCTCTCTGGTATGTGCAGTGCTGGCAGTACATTTAAAAATGCACCACTGCGCCAGAATTACCTTTTCTCTTCGGAAGCTACGGTGCTGGTTGCGCTCCGCCCCCCTCCAATACTACTTAGTGTTAAAGTGGAATCAGAGGGGGACAGAAGCACGAATGGCACTATGGCATCAGACGAGAAGGTAACTCCGGCAGTGTGGTGCCTTTTTTAATGTGCTGCTGTTGCTGCATATGCCAGAGAGGGGCGAGTGTGGCGGCAATGGGCGCGAGGGCTGCTTTTACCTATGGTAGCAGGGCATCTGGGTCCCCATTGTGCAGGGGCACGGGGCAGCTGCCCTTTTTGCCTGCAGGTAAAAGCAGCCCTGTTTGTACTCATGGACCAGTAAATAGGTTTTCAAGGGAGACCCCTTTGAAAATCTCTTCGCTTGTAAGGACCGAAGGGGAGACAGGTATCTGTAGTTTACTAATCCAAATTTCCTGCTGGGAAACATGCACAAGGGGTTGAAAATAGCCCCCTGGGAGTACTTTTCTAGGATAACTCTGGTTTTCCTATACTGGTTGTGGGAAACTTTTCAGAGGAACCTATTCATCTATGGGGAATCACTTTGAAAATTGTCCCAAAGCGCCCCAGTTATTCTTACAGGAAATAATGAAAGCTGCAATAATATGAGAGCACTGGAACTCAGAGTTGGGGGTGGGGGTCCTATTTCATAAATATTTATGACTATTGTGATTTGGGCCTTTGCCCTTCAGAGATAAAAAAGAATTTGGATGAACTAAAACCCTCATATTTAAAAGAGCATACACAATGTTAGAGGACTGTTTTACATAATGAAAGGAGTCTCATTCCTCCGCTTGGCACCTGGTGCTGCCTCTCAAGAGATATGAATAATTAAACTAACCAATAAACAATGCTGAAGCACAATTTGTCTTTGGTAGAAAATTGTCTTGATGTGTGTGTACTTATTTCTGCAGCTGGCTTTAACTTTCAAGAACTTTAAATAAGGAAGCTAAAGTTACTGAGAAAAGTAATGAATCACTGAGCCTGAACTTCAACACCCATATAGCATCTAATTAGTTGAATTAGAGCCACTTTGTAAGAGAGTCAATCAATTTTCTAGCTTTAGCTGCCCCAGTGGTTCTGAAATTTGCTGAGGTTATCGTTATTTAAAAAGGAGACACTCAGTTAGCATTTTAATAAGTGTGTTCCTTTGAATAATTTTCTTATGAACAAGTCTTCAGCATAATATACAATATTATCTCTAGATTGCAGCTTCTTAGAGGGCAAGAACAAGTCCTCTTTTGCATAATTTAAAATCCTGGATTAGAAGGCATAATCTTTAAATTGTTATGGGATCAAAAAGTATTTGTGGGGGGATGCTGGTGAGCCAGACAGAAATGACCACCAAACACTTTAGCTCTGTGCTCCACCTTCATAATAATGTAATTTTCCAGACCCTGAGAGGCAAATGCCCCCTTTCTCACTGCAAACTTACAGCTCTTGGGATGTCAGCATGCTAATTGTGTAATTTCTTGGATGGTCAGTCCTCTCTTTTCTTTCTTATTGAAGCCAAGTGTGATCTGCTGTACCGATGGCAGTGAGCTGCAGCTACCTGCAGCAGTGTGCGGCTATGAGATTATGACCACATGGGAATGTCAAGAGGGATAGAAACATAGAAACATAGGAACATGATGACAGAAAAAGACCACATGGCCTATCTAGTCTGCCCTTCCATATCAACCACTACAACAGTCCCCTTTTTTCCTTTAGAGATCCTCTGTGTTTGTTCCATGCTTATTTGAATTCAGATACTGTCCTCTTTTCTACCAACTCCACTAAGAGACTATTTCATGGGTCCACCACTCTTTCCATAAAGAAATATTTCCACATATCACTCTTGAATCTATCCCCTTTCACCCTCATCCCATGTCCCCTCATAGCAGAATTGGCTTTCAATTGAAAGAGGCTCTTCCCCTGTGCATTTATGCCATGGAGGTATTTAAACATATCAATCATATCACCTCTATCCCACCTTTCCTCTAAGGTGTACATATTAAGATCCTTAAGTCTGTCCTCATATGCTTTATAATGAAGACCACTAACCATTTTAGTAGCCACCCTCTTTACTGACTCCAGTCTGTTTATATCATTTGAAGGTGCGGTCTCCAGAATTGCCCACAATACTCCAAATGAGATTGCACCAAAGACTTGTACAGAGGCACTATCACCTCCTTTTTTCTGCTGGTCATTCCTCTCCCTATGCACCCAAGCATCTTTCTAGGTTTTGCTGTCACCTTTTCTACCTATTTAGCTACATCAGACACAATCACGCCTAGGTCCTGCTCTTCTTTAGTGGTCAAAAGTACTTCACCCCCTATACTATATTGCTCCCTTGGATTGCTGCAGCCCAAATGCACGACCTTGTTTTTTTTTAATGACCTTGCATTTTTTAACAATAAAGCTCAGCTGCCAAATTCTAGACCATTCTTCAAGCTTAGCTTGATCCCTCCTCATGTTAGCTACACCTTCCTGGGTGTCTACTCTATTGCAGATTTTGGCATAATCTGCAAAGAGGCAAACCTTACCCGACAGCCCTTCCGCTATATCACTAACAAAGATGTTAAAAAGAATCGGACCAAGGACAGAACCCTGGGGCACACCACTGGTAACCTCCTTCTCCTCAGAGTGAGCTCCATTTACCTGTACCGTCGCCTCCCACTCAACCAATTTCTAACATAAGCAGTAACTTTAGGGTCCATCCCTAGGGTGCTCAGTTTGTTTATAAGTTGCCTGTGAGGAACGATTTCAAAGGCTTTACTGAAATCTAAATATACCACATCTAGGTCACTCCCTCGGTCCAACTCCCTGGTCACCCTGTCAAAGAAATCAATCAGGTTTGTCTGATAAAACTTGCCTCTGGTGAATCCATGCTGCCGCGGATCCTGTAATCTGCTGGACTCCAGAAACCTCATTATTTTCTCCTTCAGCAGTACTTCCAATAATTTACACACCACTGAATTTAAACTAACTGGCCTGTAGTTTTCAACCACATCCTTACTTCCACTTTTGTGTAAATGGACCACATGTCGTCTTTCCAGTCCTTTGGCACCACTCCCAACTCCAACGAGGTATTGAAAAGGTCAGTCAGTGGAACTACTAGAATGTCCCCCTCAGTATTCTAGGGTGTATCCCATCCAGTCCCATTGCTTTGTCTACTTTAAGTTTATCTAGTTTCTCACAAACACAATCTTCTGAAAATTGTTCAAGATGCCCTCGCTTCTGTTCCTGTTTGTGGGTGTTTTCTGAGGTCCTACTCCTGGTTTTCATCTGTGAATACAGAACAGAAATATTTGTTAAGCAATTCCGCTTTATCCTCATCAGCTTCTACATATTCCTCCCCTTCACCCTTGAGTCTGATAATACCACTTTTGCCCTTCCTCTTCTAACTAACATATCTGAAAAATGTGGTATCCCTCCCATTTTATTGCATTGGCTATTTCCTCCTTTTTTTACATCTTTGCTTTCCTGACTACTTTGCTAGCTTCTCTAAGTTTTTCCAAATATAGATGCCTGTTTTCCTCTCTCTTGTATTTCATGAAGGCCTCCCTCTTTTTCTTCACCTTTTCAGCTACTTCTTTCGAAAACCATAGCGCCTCCTTTTCCTTTTATCTTTATTTACCATTTTAACAAAAAGGTTGGTTGCTCTTAAAATATCCCCTTTCAGTTTTGCCCACTGTTTTTCTACATCCCCCAGCTGTTCCCATCCATCTAACAACTCCCTGAGGTATTGGCCCATCTTAGCAAAGTTAGTTTTCCTAAAGTCTAAGACCCTCGCTTTTTAATGGATTTTAACATCCCTAGTCCTAATACTGAACCATACCATCTGGTGATCACTGGATGAAAAATGATCTCTCACTATAACATCAGAAACACTTTCACTATTGATAAGCACCAAGTCCAGTTTGGCCCCTTCACATGTGGGTTCTGTTACCAGTTGCCTGAATAGTTCTCCCTGTAGAGAATCCAGGATCTCCTTACTTCTAGATGATACTGCAGCAGGAATGTGCCAATCAACATCTAACACCATAGTCAAAATAAGATGCTGCCCTTGCTTATCGACTAATTGATGCTCCAAGTGAAAGGCACAGGTAACATTTATCAGGATCGCCACGCCACCATTTTGCACCAAATATGTTGTAAAGTAAATTTGCCCAGTCCCATTCCCTTTTAATTTCATATGTTTGGCAACGGACAGAAACATAATGTCTTGAAGAAACATAATGTCAGCATTAGGTTAGATGCTGAAAAAGCTTTTGACAAAGTTGAGTGGCCTTATCTCTTTCGAGTGCTTCAGAAATTCGGGTTTTGCCAAAACATTTGACAGTGGATAGAGTCAGTGGAGACAGTGGAATTGTACTGCTTCTGTCCTGTTTAATGACACCTGTCTAGATGATTCAGATTAAGACGAGATATGTGCCGATGTCACCACTCCTATTCGCACTTGCGATCAAACTCCTTGCTTGTCTGATGTGAGAAAAATTTGGGACTAGGGGAATCCAGCTAGGAAAGGAAACTCATATCATCTCTCTTTATGCTGATGATATGCTGATGTGTATACGAGATCCTAAGGGATCGGTCCCTTATTTGATAACTTTGGTAGAATACAGCTCTATATTTGGTTACATGGTTCATTTTCAAAAGTCAGCTTTACCCCCTATAACACATGAGGATGGTGTGCAAGTGACTTTGTTGTAACAGTCTGACTTCCAGTTGGTATGGGAAATTAAGTATTTGGGGGTGATAGTTCCCTCTGATCTTTACCTGCTATATCACCTGAATTATGAGAAGCTCTTCCAGAGGATTAGACGAGAACTGGCATAATTAAGGGATACCTCTCTGATGTGGTTAGGCTGGATAAACGTTTTAAAGATGATCATACTGCCTAAGTTGATCTTACTCTTTACTCAGCTACCAACTGATGCTTTCTTAAGAAAATTTGCAAGTGCAGGGGAAGAGATCGCAACGTGCCTTTATGATGCTATTAATGACCATTGAGTTGGGGGGGGGGACTCTCAGATACCTCATTGTATTGCTGCAGTGCTTATTTGAGAGCCATTTAATACTGCATAGATGCAGCTGGAGCCCCATTGTGGGTTTGATTGAAGAGATTTTGGCTGCAGCATGACCCCCTGCTGAAGTTATCTTCTCTGGCCGAGGGGTGCTCCACTCTAAAGTAAAGGGTCATTTATTTCTGGAGGCAATACATAAATGCATGTTTCATATATGTAATTCATTACAACTCTTCCCATATATTTCTCCAGTCACACTGGTTGGGATACAGCCTTTTATCAAAGAGATGGGCTGGTATGATCGAGAGGGGGCGAGAGCAATACATTTCTTTCAGACCTCTTTAGAAATAATATCCCTCTAACTAAGAGGGAGATGGAGCAAAAATTGGGTAGATAGCTCCTTCATTTTCAGTTACAACATTTTCTTAACCAGCCTAAGCACAGAGCAGCTTTCAATAGGACACCCCTTGTTCTGGAGAAAGTACTCTTTAAGGAGGGGAGCACTAAGGAGATTCTGTCTTGGTTATATAAAATTTTGGTAAATATATTTTATAGGCAAGATTCAATGTCTCAGCATGGTTGGGATTGGATTTTAGGGGTGAAGGAAGAAGACTTTTGGGAGCATATTAGGCTGTATATGAGTAGAGTGTCTATCTCGCTAAAGCTAGTAGGAATGCAGCTGAAGATCTTAACAAGATGTTACCTGACTCCAGACAGACTGTGCAAGTGGGACCCTGCTATTTCCCCACTGTGTGGTTGTGGTTCTAGCTTGAGAGGCAGTTTTGATCAATTATGGTGGTACTGTTCGCATAAACAGCAGTATTGGAAGGAGATACACTAGATCATAAGGGTGATAACGAGTGGAATTGCATTTTGCTTATGAAGTCCTTGTACTAGGGGGAGATGATGGGGGTGTGGCCTCTAAATGGGAAAGAGAGCTTATATGATGCTTTCTGTTGGCCTCATGATGTGTACTTGCCAGGCCCCCACTAAGGCAGAATGGTTGTCAAAGGTGAAGGATAGAGAAAAAAGGTTGAAGTTTGATCTTATCTGGTCTCCATATCTAGCTTGTAAGGGGACTGGTTAACTTGGATGGTTGGGGAGGACCTCCCCCTTGAGGCTTTGCTTGATAGGGGGCAGGTGGGTAGAACGAGGAAGTATATAAGGGACTGTGGAAATTATCGCACAATCGCTCTGATCCCACATGCCAGCAAGATTCTACTGAAGATTATTCAAAAGAGACTACAGCCATACCTAGAACAAGAACTACCTGAAGTGCAAGCAGGGTTCAGGAAAGGGCGAGGAACGAGAGACATCATTGCGGATGTGAGATGGATCCTTGAAAAGACTAAAGAATACCAAAAGGATATCTATTTGTGCTTTATCGACTATAGCAAGGCTTTTGACTGTGTAAACCATGAGAAACTCTGGGCCACATTAAGAAGCATGGGTATACCAGAACACCTGATCGTTCTCTTGCGTAATCTGTACATTGATCAAGAAGCAACAGTTTGAACGGAACAAGGAGAAACAGAATGGTTTAAAATAAGCAAAGGTGTAAGACAAGGCTGCATACTTTCCCCCTACCTGTTTAATTTATATGCAGAACAAATCATCAGAGAAGCAGGACTGTATGAAGACAACAGAGGTGTGAAGATTGGTGGAAGACTCATCAACAACCTTCGCTATGCTGATGATACCACATTACTGGCTGAAAGTGAAGATGATCTGAAACATTTGCTTCTCACAATCAAAGAACATAGTCTCAAAATGGGCCTGCACCTTAATGTAAAGAAGACAAAGATCATGACAACTGGCATAATCAACAGGTTCATCGTTGAAGGAGAAGAAATTGAAATCGTGAACAATTTTAACCTACTTGGATCAACTATCAATAAAGAAGCAACAAGCAGTCAAGAAATCAGACGACGCATTGCTCTTGGCAGAATGGCTATGAAAGACCTAGATAAGATTCTCAAGAGCAGAGATGTCTCTCTCCATACAAAGATTCGACTTGTTCAAGCCATGGTATTTTCAATAACATCATATGGATGTGAAAGCTGGACAGTGAAAAAGACAGACAGGAAGAAAATTGATGCCTTTGAATTATGGTGCTGGCGGCGAATACTGTGTATACCATGGACTGCCCGAAGAACAAACCAGTCGGTACTAGAAGAGATCAAACCTAAGCTTTCTTTAGAAGCTCAGATGACAAGACTTCGACTTTCATACTTCGGACACATCATGCGAAGAGAGAGATCATTAGAGAAAGACATCATGCTTGGCAAGATAGAAGGTCAACGCAAAAGAGGAAGGCCAGCAATGAGATGGATTGCCACAATAACAGCAGCTACGGGTACCAGTCTGTCAACAATGAGCCGCCTGACTGAAGACCGAACACAATTTAGGATAGCTATCCAGAGGGTCGCCATGAGTCGACTCCGACTCGACGGCACTTAACAACAACATACATGCGGATAGAAGTGTGGTGGAGGGAAGTTTTTTGAGGACTGGTGTGTCTTCCATCCTCCTGATCTTCACCCCCCTTGGTCACTGAAACTGGAGGTGGGTAGATTTAGTCCTGGAATTAGAAGGAATTAGAAGGTTGTAAGACAGAATTAGAAGGCTGTTATCCCTTATTTTTTTCTCCAATGGGGTATTCTCCAGTGATGTGGGTTTTTTTCTTTCACTGTCTCTCTTTCCATTCTGTGCACCTCTTCCTGTCTGCTGTGTATTAGGAAGGAGAGGGGCAACTGAGCAGGTTCTCAGTTCAAACTTCTCCTTCTGACCTATAAGTGCATTCACTTTCCTTCCTTCTCTGTCCCTACACCTCTCCTCATGAACTCCGCTCTTCTTCTTATTTATTTATTTATTTAACAATCATTTATATCCCGCATCTTCCAGAGTTCAGATGCGGCTTACAATTGAAACAACAGTCAACAAAGCAAGGGCTTGTTTTACATGGAACAATTTTTGACAGTAAACAATGTAATAGTTAAGTACATAACAGAACGGTGAATGCCCTTTTTTTCCACTGTCAACTCCAGACTTTGGTCCTTTCACCTTGCTGTTCCCTATGCCTGTAACAAACTCTTTGAGTCTGTACGTCAGGCTTCAACTCTCCTCCTTTTCAAATCCATGCTAAAAGCTCACTTCTTTGAGGCTGCTTTTGGATCCTGACCCTTGTTTTCCTTGTGTCTCATTACCTTTCCCTATTTGTACCATTTTCTCATCTTGATTAGATTGTAGGCTCTTAAGAGCAGGGACTGTCTTTATATATGTCTGTACAGTGTTGCGTACACCTTGTAGCGCTATATAAATGATTAATAGTAGTAGTAGTATTTGTAGTAGTAATGCCCGATAAAGAGATTTAACAAAAAAAAGTAATTGCTTAGTCTGACTTGAATCAGTATGTTTATTAGGCAAGCTTATTCTGTGTTGGTAGGTTGATTTTAGGGAGGAGAAATGTGTTTTTAAGAAATTCGGAAACTTCTTGAACATGCTGATTCAAAGTTCTGGTAAATCCCCGCGGTCTTTAGGACTGAGCTCTCCGTGATTCCATTTGCCTTATTAGTAGTACAAGTGAAAGATCTGCAACACACAATCCTTTGTCCAATTATATGTAGGCTGTTGCCTTTATTTGCTGTATCACATGATACTACTATTACTACTAGGGCCTATGCTACCATTAGGTGAACTAGGTGGTCACCTAGAGAACTGGCCCTCCGGGGGTGCCCATTGCCATTGCCGTCACCCCTCTCCAGGACCGACAGCGATGGCAATAGCTATAAACAGCACCGTGGAGCTTACCTTCAAGCTTCGGTGCCACGGAGCTGTTTGTTTCCAACCCTCTCTGACTCTTGATGCTGACTTCCTGTTTGCACAGGAAGTCAGAGAGCGGGGGAAGTGGGCACCATACAGGGGAGAAAACGCAAGAGATGAGGTTCGCCTAGGGTGCCTCATCTCCTTGTGCTGGACCTGGCTACTACTACTACTACTAATGATTTGTATAGTGCTAAAAGGCATACACAGTGCTGTACAGAGACATAGAAACATAGAAATATGATTAAAGAAAAAGAACACATGGCCTATCTAGTCTGTCCTTCCATATCAACATGTAAGATACAGTCCCTTCTCATCAGAGCTTACAGTCTAGTTAAGACAAGCAACACAACAACTGGGGACTAGCATGTATCTAGGAGAATGGTAAAGAAACACATAGGTGGATAACAGGAGACTAAGTAGATCAGGATCCAAAAGCAACCTCAAAGAGATGAGTTATTAGCCTGGATTTGAATTAGGGTCTCCTGACAAGTTGTATCTAGTCCTGGGTTTACCTCACTGCATGCAGGGACTTGTAGGCTTGCTTTTCTTATAAAATGCAGTAGAGAAATCAGTACTATAAGTCCCTACATGCAGTAGAGTAAACGAAGGACTAGATCCAACCTGTTGCAAGAATCTGGAGCCATTTGACAACCCTAATTTGAATAGGACCAGAGATGGAGCCTGACATACTGACTCAGATAGTTTGTTCCAGGTATAAGAAGCAGTAAGGTAGAAATTTTGAAGTCTGGAATTGGTAGTGGAAGAGAAGGGCACAAATAGATGGGATCTTCAAGAAGAGCAGAATTCCCGAGGAGGGGTGTAGGGAGAAATGAGAGAGGAAAGGTGGAGAGGAGCCACATAATGAATTCACTAATAGGTCAGTAGGAGAAGTTTGAATTGGGTGTGGAAACGAATAGGGAGCCACTGAAGTGATTTGAGACGAAGGGTTACATGAGCATAGTGAAAAAGAAGGTGTAGTGCTAAAGTCTAGGCTGCCCAGGAATTTAGTCTCTAGAAATTCAAAAATGAAGAGCAGCAAGTAACCATAATAGTAGAGAAAAATGTGTTTTTTCTTTATGGCTCAATGCTGATTTTCATAAGGAGGAGGGAGAATGCCTGTTGTTATGATACACAAGATCATAAAAAAACATAGCATGGGAAATCATAAGTTCAATCTAACATATTGGGGACTCATATTCTGGAAAATTAATTTTAAGGCTTATTTGAAACAAAAAAAAATCAATGAAAACAAAAATATTTACAGAAAATAATTTTTAAAAACAAAATTCAGTGAATTCAGTTTTAGGCGTGTTTCACATACGCAAAAGCAGCTATTGTCGAGGCAAACTGAGTGTTTTGTTAGCTACTACACATAGGTTTCTGTTTGCTTGTGCCTAGAACCCTAAGGGCTTGAATTAAGGAAACAAAGGGCAAAAGAGCAGCCCAGAATGTCAGTGTCTGCCCGTAGGCTAGAAGGGCGAAAAAAGGCTTATTGTAAGCAGAATGGACATTTACTAACATATATTTCAAAATGCAGCTAGTTGAGCTAACAACAAGGTTCTGACTCTCTAATGCTTGTAGTGGAATGCAACTTTAGGATCCTAGGTCCCCTAAAGGGCCAGTCTTAGCAATTGCAGGGCCCAATTTGAACCCTTTTGGTGGATCCTCCTAGATTTAAGATTAAATCATCATATTAAAACAATATCCATGTTTATTAGCTTACATGCTGTCATAAAACCTGTTAAAACATAGCTATACTTATAAAGAAATCTTCTGCAAATTCTTTCAAAATCCAATAGCTCTCTAACCCTAGTACAAGGCCCTCTGTGGACATGGGGCCTCATTGAGAGAAATAAGCAGAACAGCCCAGACCAGCTGTATTCCATGCTTTAGGAAAGATGAAAGAAAGGCCAAATGACTGCTGGCATGGTTTAAAGGTTAGGTCAGAAAGTCTGTTATATCCAAAAAACATCTTTCAAAAAATGGAAAAAGGAGCCAAATGATGAAAACAAGAAACAACATAAGCATTGGCAAGTTAGATAGAAGGCATTGATAAGGCAGGCAATGAGAGAATTTGAAAATAAGCTTGTCATGAAAGCCAACACTCATAAAAACTTCTTCAAGTATATTTCTAGCAAAAAAAAGATCTGTCAATTGGACCATTAGATGACAGAGGGGTGAAAGGGGCACTAGGGACAAGACCACAGCAGAGAGACTGACTGATTTCTTTGCTTTGATCTTTACTGAAAAAGATGTAGGGAAACCATCCATGGAAGAAACAATATTTAAAGGTGATGTATTGGAAGAACTGAAACAAATCTTGATAAACCTGGAAGATTGAATATAGAAATTTGATAAACAAATCACTTGAACTGGATGGTATGCATCCCAGCATGATGAAAGAACTTAAAAATGAAGTTGCAGAGATACTATTAGTAATCTGTGAATTATTATTAAGATTGTCTATGGTACCTGAAGATTGGAGAGTGGCCAACATAATACCAGTTTTTAAAAAGAATTCCAGGGATGATCAGAAAACTATAGACCAATAAGCCCAATATCAATGTCATGCAAAAATTGTAGAAACTATTATAAAGAACAAAATTACTGAACAAATAGATAGTCATGGTTTAATGGGAAAAATTCAACATGGATTTAGCCAAGGAAAGTCTTGTCTTACTAATCTATTATATTTCTTTGAAAGTATGTTTAAACAGCTGGCTGATGTTGTATATCTGGATTTTCAGAAAACCTTTGACAAGGTAACATAAAAGTCATGTGATAGGAGGCAGTGCACGATTGTGGATTGGGAACTGATTAAAAGATAGAAAACAGAAAGTAGGACTAAATTGTCAGTTTTCTCAATGGAGAAAGGTACTATAAATAGTGGAGTACCCCAGGGATCTGTGTTGGACCCACTGTTTTTTAGCATATTCATAAATGACATGTAAATGGGAATACGAGTGAGGTGATCAAATTTGCAGATGGAAAGGCTTTCAAGGTTAGGGCTCTCCAGCTTGGAAAAGAGATGGCTGTGGGGATATATGACAGAGGTCTATAAAATAATGAGTGGAGTGGAACGGGTAAATGTAGATCAGTTGTTTACTTCTTCAAAAAGTAGAAAGACTAAGGGGTATGTTTACTAAACCGTCTTAATGTTACCGGCGTTAGTTTCAGTCTTACTGTGACGAATGCCATATAAGGCAGTGGGCGTTCCGGTATTAAGGTAGCATTTCGGGTTATCGCGCAATAAAGTCAGTTATAGTGCGATAGAGGGAGCCGTGGCACGTTAACGCGCGTTAGCCTTAATTAGGTGCGTTGACCTGCAAACACAGCAACAGAGGTGTAGCACAATGGTTAATACATTGACTGATGAAACAGAGGTCATGAGCTAGATCCCCCAGTGGGCTTAATGAGTAAGGCTGCCTGAGGCATTACCCTTTACTTTAAATCAGTGCTGTCTGAGGCATTTTCTTTTTTAATGTAAATTAGTGCTGCCAGCAAACACACCCTCACAGTGCCGTAGCCTAAGGTGCTGGATAAGGCACCCTATAAGGCACTCCAGAGGGCACATTATAAAGTGCACTGTCTGCCAAGGCACCTTATAAGGCGCTTTATAGGGCACCTTATGAGGCACCTTAAGGTTACAGCACTGTGAGGGTGTTTTTGCTGGCAGCACTAATTTAAATTAAAAAAGGAAATGCCTTAGACAGCCCTATCAAATAACACCACTGTGGGATCAAACCCATGACCTCTGCCTCCACAGTCAGTGAAGTAACCAGTGGGCTACATCTCTATAGCTACTAAGAAACCCCTGGCTGGCTACAGAAGGACTGCAGGTCACCAAACAAACTGTCTGCTGTGGTTACCAGGATAGGGTTAACCCACCCATACCCATGATGCACTGCACATGCAGATCAACAGTCTACAGATGATCACAAGATGGGGTATGCACCTCCACAGCACCTCGGCCTGGTAGGGGGAACTGACCGTGTGTGTTATTGGCACAGAGTAGCTACAGACCAACACATTGTGGGGGTACTGTGCTTACCCTGAGGGCGAGGTGGGGCGCCCAGCACCAGGTCCGCAGCACCTGGCTTAGTGGAGATAGGCTATGCTGCAGGTTGCCGTCAGTGCCAGCGTGTATAGGTAGTCCTTGCAGACACACTTAGGATACACCTGTGTCCATCCGTATTTCCCAGTCAGGTCTAGCCCTTGTGGACTATGATGCACCCAAAATAGTGCATATCCTGTGTGGGTGCCATGGTCACATTATTTAAGTGAAGGGGGGGGGGGTGTTTGGACCCATAGGCAGATTATGTAGCACCACCCAACCCACCCTCTGGGGCTCAGGGTGGGGGACAGGACCTCCCACCAACAGATCCACATTCTACATCCCTGCAATGGTGGCAGTAGAGGGGACCATCAACTCCAGTCCTGGTGGGGAACAGGCACGCTACAGGGCAGTCAATGCAGATCTGTACACATCCATAAGGCAATGGCAGACAGACAGTAGGCCTGGAAAGGCTCAGCTGCCCCCCACCACTATCTGACAGTCTCCAGCTGCTGCACCCTGTAAGGTGTTCTAGCCATACACATACTAACTGCAGACAGTATGCTAGCTAGTCCATAGTGCTGGAGGAGATGCGTGCACCCAGAACTGGGATGTAAGCACACACACACCAAGCAGATAAGTCAATGATTGGGCCCCCAAAAAAGAACCCATAAATATCACTTGAGAGAAATACTATATAGCAGTATGGGGGAACCTAGTCATGCCATGGTCACTGCTCAGTCAGGGTGAGAGTGACCTCCCAGCAGGACATGCTGTGGCCACCCTGTCTGTGCAGGTGGTGGCCAGGCACTACAATGTCCCAGCCATTGCCCTATGCCCTGTGCAGATGCATCCTGCCCAGGCCACCCTGTCCGCGCCATACCAACAGTACCTTGCTCCTCATTATGCACATTGGCAGGCTAACACTGGAAACAGTGCAAGCAGTGTGGGCTGAGTAAGGTGTAGGCAGCCACAACACACTGGATAGACAGACACACACTCCCACACCTATGCCAGCATTGTGCAAATATAGAGGCTTTTGGCAGCTCTGGCTACCACACCAGTCCTGGGCACAGCGCAGGCATGGCTATGGTATGCAATACTGTTGGGGTCACTCCCCGGGGTGGTAAACACTGTCAGAAACCAAAACTGAAACACACTCTGGGAGAGAGAGCAGCCTTGTGTGGGAGCAGCCGCGGTATTTTCTGCCGCGGAGCAACGTGGTCGGCTGGAGCCGGGTGCCTGCTGAGACAGCTGCAGGCAGAGAGTGGTTGCCCCTGGTGTTGAGGACCCCCCACGAGCCCTACAAAGCACAGCGGGTGTTGTATCTTGCTGGAGAGAGAGCAGCCTTGTGTGGGAGCAGCCGCGGTATTTTCTGCCGCGGAGCAACGTGGTCGGCTGGAGCCGGGTGCCTGCTGAGACAGCTGCAGGCAGAGAGTGGTTGCCCCTGGTGTTGAGGACCCCCCACGAGCCCTACAAAGCACAGCGGGTGTTGTATCTTGCTGGAGAGAGAGCAGCCTTGTGTGGGAGCAGCCGCGGTATTTTCTGCCGCGGAGCAACGTGGTCGGCTGGAGCCGGGTACCTGATGAGAAAACTGCATGCAGAGAGTGGTCGCCCCTGGTGTTGAGGACCCCCCACGAGCCCTACAAAGCGCAGCGGGTGTTGTACCTTGCTGGAGAGAGAGCAGCCTTGTGTGGGAGCAGCCACGGTATTTTCTGCCGCGGAGCAACGTGGTCGGCTGGAGCCGGGTGCCTGCTGAGACAGCTGCAGGCAGAGAGTGGTCGCCCCTGGTGTTGAGAACCCCCCACGAGCCCTACAAAGTGCAGCGGGTCTACACGCGGCTGCGTGTTCACGGCCTGCGGGGTCGTGTCCTAAGGGGCGTGTCACAAGGGGCTTGACCTGCTCCTTGTGTGCTCCTTTGGTGCTTCTTTGGTAGCTTTAGGAGCGCCAGCAGTGGTGTGTTGTTCATGGGGAAATGGAAGGCGAAGTCATCAGCTAAAGCACCGGCAGGAGAAGGAGGTAAGGTGTCCGGTCCCATGGACAAGCATGTTACTGCCCTTCCACTTGCTAGCCATTCTTCGGATGGGGCTTCTTTGAGCCCGGACCCCACCTCCTCTCCCTCAGCCTACTCATTCGACTACTCCTTTGAAGTTACCTTCATTAGTTAGTTTTCCTGTGTTAGTTCCTGTGGAGCCTGCTGCATCAGAACAGGATTCTTTACCACTTAAAAGTGAGGTGACTCTTTCGGATATTTGGTCAATGCTTCAAAAAATTGACACCAGATTGTCTACTACTGTTACCTCTTTATGTAATTTCTCACATGATGTTGTTACAAAAGTTAAAGTGATTGATAATCAAATGACTGATTTTGTAGGTCCCTTGACCCTGGTGGATTCTCAGCTCCGATCGTATAAAGATTCTTATGTTGGTTATCTTAAAGATATTTCTTCTGTTTCTTACCGCTTGGAGCTGCTTGAAAATCACCAGCGTGCAAGAAACCTTCATTTTTTTAATTTTCCATCCACTCGTTTATTATCACCTGAGATACTGTTGAAAAAGTATTTGTCTGAAATCTTGCATTTAGAGGATTCTGTGGATATTGTGCAAATGTATTCTTTTTTTCCTAAAGTTGGGTCCTCGGGCCAGACTAAGGATGAATTTCCTTTGAATGACTCGGTAGGTCCTAACCTTACAGAGTTTTTGCAGGATTCGCTCGATGTCATACCAAAGCGGTGTACTTTGGTGGTGACTTTCGGGTCTGAATCCCTTAAGTTGAGAATCATACGTGCTTACTTTAAATGTAAAGATGTGTTGTTTTGTGGGTATAAGCTTCAGGTTTTTCCTGATGTGGGCAGGGTCAACCAGGCTCGACGGAAGCAGTTCCTCGAGCTTAGAGCTAGAGTGGTGGCTTTGGGGGCTTCTTTTTTTTTGAAGTTTCCTTGCCGTTGCTTAGTAACTCATGAAGGTCATGATTATGTTTATACTGATGTGGTTTCTTTACGTCAGTTTCTTGTGGATAAGGAGGGAATTAGTGGGCAGGAAGATGTGTAGGTGGGCGGCTCTTTATTTTGGCTCCCTGATTTGGAGTTTAATTCTCCTTTTTTCTTCTATAAGATTTTTTTAGTCTCTCCTTTGGGAGTGTGTGGCTCTCTCTCTTGATGTGTTTTGAATGTTGTGATTGATGTAATTTTCTTGAATGTATTTTTCAGATGGTTCTAAATAAACAATTTAAAAAAAAAACCTGAAACACACTCCACAGATATCAGAAAGGTTGCTATGATGCAGCTCTATCAGCAAATTGTGCTTACCTTACGAATTGTTATCTGCCATTAATCATAGCAACCTTTTGATATATGTGTAACGTATTACCAAGTTTAGGGCGGTATTGCTAAGGTATGCAAGTGCTAGTATTGGGAGATGCTGCACCGCACAGGGCCCAACAGCCTGACTCTCCATGAGGATTTGGATAGTGGAGCCTGTGAGTGTGGGTGTTTATGCCCCTGTTGGCCGCTGCTCTAGGGCTAAGGTTCCCAACTCCGTCCTGGTGGGCCAAACACTGTTCAGGTTTTCATGCGGTTCCTAATGAATATGCATGAGATACATTTGCATACAATGGGGCGGCGCATACTAATGCAGCACAGGCATATTTATTAGGGACAGCATGAAACCTGAATGGTGTTTGGCCCTCCAGGACTGCAGTTGGGAAACTCTGCTCTAGGGATTGCACATATTTATGGTTTCTATGCTCTGTAGGGTAAAATATAGGTGTTTCAGGCATGTTTATTTTATCTGCAATGAAGGCTCTGTCTTTATTACCATGGTTTAGTACTGGGTAAAATGTGGGGAAATGGTTGGCAGTAGCCACAGCTGGGACTTGAATTTGTGACCTTCTGCTCCTGAACACACCGGCTGTGTGTACTGCACCACACTGTAGCCACAGGGACATTTCATTCCCTGGGAATACCATGACTGTTCGTCAGACAGACCCTGTCTGTTGCATTGCATGGCACCCACCTAAACGGGGCTAGGCCATGGTCTGCTGTGAGCAGATGCCACTGCCCCCTCCGCCACCAGCACCCCTCCGCCACCATGCTGCCATGCCATTATGCCGGTGGTGCTGGTGGTGCTCAGTCCCAGGCCATCCAGTATGCCAGTAGGCAGCTGCCTATGGTGTTGGTTCTCGGGTAGGGGTGTCTACATGGACATGCGCGCTCCCCTCCCCCCCCCCACTGCCTGCCAATGTTATGTGCCCTTGGGGGTACCTGATGGGTAATCTCCCCTGTGACACTGTGGGACACACACTTGTGCCCATGTTGGACCCTCTTCAGTTACTGTCTTGCTGCTTTACAGTTTCGGCATTCCTATGTGACACCTAGGCATCTGCCTAGCCCACACTGTGCCCCTGCTGGACCACAGCATGTGCCGCCTGCAGCCCTCTGTATCCCATTTACAGCATCAGTACAGTTGCTGTTTCCTACGTGCCCACTCTGCTGTTGCTGCACATGTGCACACCATAACAAACCTGCCCAATCTAAATGACAGAAACTCTGATCAGTGCTATTTCAATGTGGGATCATTCACTTTGTAGGGGGACAGAGCATAGACCCTTCCAAACATGATATCTTAATTTATATGCTTTGTCAGTAGTGTTGCTTTATGTTTATCATTAATATCACTTTTGACCAGCTTGGTTATTGGGATTTTAGATGTGGTTCTGGTCCTTTTATATGTTTATTTGCCTCTTTGTTCCCTGCACATGTATCACAACTATCACTTTACTGAGTTTCCCTGCCTTTGCTGCACATTGCTAACTTAAATGGTTTCTCTTTCCTGCAAATGTGCCTTAACGCAAGGGTTTCACTGGCGTTAGTGTTCAGACCCGGATTCCACAGTGTTAGTGTGCCTGGAGCCTCTCCCCTCCCACTCTCCATCCATTGACCCCTACTCTCTGCCCTCTGGGAAGCCTTACTCCACCCTTCAGACCCGGATTTCACAGCATTAGTGTGCCTTAACGCTGCCGCTGCGTTATCGCATGATAAGTGATGTTATGGCGCAATAATGTCACTTATCACACGATAATACCACCGCTGCGACATTAAGACGGTTTAGTAAACATACTCCTAAGGGGTATGTTTACTAAACTGGGCTAACGGTTAATCCGGGCTATCTGCCACTAGGTCCCATATTATTCAATGGGACCTAGTTGCAGATAGCCCGGGTTAACCGTTAGCCTGGTTTAGTAAACATACCCCTAAGGGACACACAATGAAACTACAATGTAGCATATTTAACCCTTCACCAAACACGTGGGGTCATTTTGACCCCAAGCATTTTGTTATGTCAAATTACTTACTTATTTATTTCAGCCATGACTTCAAACTTCCGGTAACTTCTCAATATTGACAGCCATTGAATTTCCCGTAGAGTGTTATCATTTAATCGGAACAGTAATTTTATGTTAACATTTTTATGGTGTATATACCTATTATACACACCTGGGGTCAAATTGACCCCAGCTTTGCGAAACCAGTGTTGTCAGAATTCCTGTTTCAGGTTCATGTTGTTGTTAATTTGGCATTGCTAGGCTATTTCATCTGTAGGCTACTGTGATCTTCATGTGAAATTAAAGCGACATTTTGCAGTGTTTGAGTTCATACCAGGCATGTGTTCGTATAGACCTATTCATTGCTGTTATAGAAGTAATGGCGCTTTGCCGCCAACATTGTTTCTTTTTTTCTCAGATATATTTAATGAGTAATAACAGTTATTTATTATGATTTCAGTTATTTTATTGTTCCAAGAATTCTGAGTGAAATGAGTAGTAGTTGTCCTCGTCGTCTAACAATCCAGGCCAGAAGATGAAACAGGAATAGAAGGTGAAGACTCTGATGGTGTGTCAGACAATGTTGAACAAACTGGTGACTATGACGATCAAATTGAGGGACAGGAAGCACAGTACCTAGCAGGTGATACTGCGTAGAATGAAGACAGTGCATCATCTGATGATGATGATGATGATCCACAAGCAAGCAAGAAAAGAAAAATTAACTTAGGATTTTATAAACAGAAGAAATCAAGTAAAATCTACAAGGCAAAGAGTGGACACATATTTTCAGTAGACTAGCCTAATGCTGCCTTGTGTACAACAGCAGCTAATCTGCTTCATCAGATGCCTGGCATTACAAGGGCAGGCAAAGAAGCAATTACATCATTGTTTGCACCTGACTCAAAACCTTGTTATTGCTCCGTAATGCACATAAATCGTAACCGTGGCACGGCGGACACGGTGCATCCCCCTTTTGCCCCCCTTCACCCCCCCCATTCCCCAATAAATCACACAACTTTATTGTTGGCATAAAACACCGGTCTCAGCTTTATTAACCTTAACAAACTTCAACAACAATTCCAAACAATACCATTCCGCCTCCTCCTCAACAGTAATGACTCACCAGCCATGTGGGTAGCAAAGTGAGGTCATCGCTGTTGCCACCACAGCGAGGCTACTGCTCATCCTACCAACCCTTTCTCCGGCTTCGCCATATTACTAGCAAAAGCCTCACCGGGGTTATCCGGGTCGGGGGTACCCCACCCCCGCCCAACTAATACCTATGGCTCCGGACCCCGGAAATCCAGTCCGACAGGGGATAAATTCACCCCATCCTCCCGGTAAAGACCTGCACAAGAAACTTCAACCCAGGGATGCTGTATCTGAAAACCCCCATGCTCCACCACCCACCACCCAATCTGGCGATTAATCTTAGTTAAGCCCCGCGACCACCGTCACTGCTCCCAACAGGCAGGCCGTGGAATGATATCCGACCATAACAACCGTAACCCAGGAAACATTAGCAACACTTCACTCAAATCATGCTTGGCAGCCCGGATCAGCTGCTTACAGGTCCAGGAACCTAAATCATTGCCCCCCAGATGAATAAGCATCCACTTCGGCCACTCCTGGGAACGCCCGTGATGTCACAGCAAAGGCAGGAACTGCACCCAACGCAGTCCGCGAAAGCCCAGCCATAGGATCCCCAGCTCACATGGGTCCATGCCGAGATTCGGCCCCATCGGCCGCACTGCTGCTCTCCGCTCCGCCCAATGCACAAAGGAGTGGCCGACCAACCAACAGGTCCCAGGACACCGGCCCCCACCTGAAACACAAAACAACAGTTAGCACCCCCCCCCCCAAAAACCCCGACATTCTTCACAAACGCACATAACCCTGAAAAGCCTGCGATGTCCAGCGGCCAATCCTCTGAATCTCACCCTGAGGCAGACCCGCAACCGCAGCACTAGTAGCCGCCCCGATCCGGAACGAATGCGGGGCAAACCCCACCGGCTCCATCCCAACCCTTTCCAAAACCAAACGCAGCACGGCCGAAAACTGAAAACGAGTCAACGGGCTAGCATCTTCATGCAAGAAAAAATTCCCCTCACGAGCGGGGTGCACTCCCAGGTATGCCTGCAGCAAGGCCACCGGGCAAGTGAGGGGTTGTCCAATAGCCCGCAGCACCACCCACTGACCACGACCCTGCTGATCTGTTTTGGACCATGCAAGCCACACCCGCATCTCCGCTTCTCCTACGGCCAAGTGCTGCCAACTCAAGCCGTGCGCCACGCGGCGTGAATCCGCCACCAGCTCCCTGACTCGGAAAGCCCCGAAAAAAGCCAAACTGAAAACCGCCCGAAACAGCTGCGTCTCATAAACGTAAGACGCAACCCTCGGCAATGCCATTGAGATCTGAACCAACAACTCGTGCGTAATGGGCCGGCGACCATCCCGCCGGGGTGGCTGAGCACGCCCCCACCCTTGCAATAATTGCCTAGCCAGGCACCCCCCACCCATTACACCCCAGCCCACTGCCCGCGCGAAAAAGGAAAACCCCGCCAAGTTTGCCCGCACAGTCGCTCTTGACTTTGCCGCAACCACATATTCTGCCAATAAATGGTCGGGAACGCCCCCTCCCGCCACCCCCGAGTCACCAAAAAGCTGACCACGTCATCGCTTCCGCGCTGATACTTCTTCCACGTCCCCGGGGCTACAGAACGCTGCAGCAGTGCTAGCATCTCCACCGGCCAAGCTGCCATAAGAACTCCGGGACCTGCACACCGGAGCAGTCCGCTGCTGGTGCCAAACTCCGGAACCACTCCCACTTAAAATGAGAAAGAGCATCGGCAACACTGTTAGTGCACCCCGGAATATGCCACGCCCTAACCACTATATTCAACTGCAAACAAGCTAGTACTATGGCCCGCATCAAGGACGCGACCTGCAAACAATGCCACATTGTCACAGTACCATACCACCCTGCGATTACGCAACCTGTCCAGCCAAAGCTCCAGAACGACCAAGATGGGGAACAACTCCAAAAAGGTAACATTCGCCGTAAGCCCCGCCAGGATTGAGGCCAAGCCACCGCGCACCACGCCCCCCCAAAGTAAATGCCCAATCCCCCACTGCCAGCCGCGTCCGTAAAAAGCTTTAAATCTTCAGTAGAAATGGCGGCCTCCATCAACACGGACGTTCCGTTAAAGTCCTGTAAGAACACATCCCATACTCCCAAATCAGCCCGGATACTCCGAGTTACCCTGATACAATGATAAGACTTTGTCGCACCCGCCGTAGCTGCCACCAGTCACCACAGAAACACCCTACCCATAGGTATGACCCTGCAAGCAAAGTTCAAGGAACCGATTAAGGCCTGCAACTCCTTCAAGGTGAGCTTCCGCACCCCCAGCGCATTGGCGACCAGCAAACGCAAACGCACAATCTTTGCCCCTGGCAAATGAGCCACCATCGCCACTGTATCCAGCTGTATACCCAGAAAAGTTATGCACGTACTTGGACCCTCCATTTTCCCCTCCGCCAGCGGCACCCCCCATTCCCGAGCTAAAGCCATAAACCCGTCCAGCAACATCCTACACTGGGCGGAGTGCGCCTCCCCCATGAATAAGAAATCGCCTAAATAGTGCACAACATTCGCGCAACCCACCCTTTTAATCAAAGCCCAATGCAAAAAGGTACTAAACATCTCGAAGTATGCACAGGAAATCGAACAACCCATCGGCATACATTTGTCAAAGTACCATCCCCCTTCAAAATAAAACCCCAATAGAGGGAAAGCTGACGGGTGAACAGGCAAAATCCGAAAAGCCGATTCGATGTCAACCTTGGCCAATAAACTTCCCGCACCACAACGACGCACCAAAGCGACTGCCGCATCAAAGGATGCATAGCGAACGGAACACCAGCGCTTGGGGATCCTATCATTGACCGACGATCCCACCGGGAAAGACAAGTTGTGAATTAGCCGATATTTACCCGGCTCCTTCTTTGGCACTACACCCAAAGGAGACACAACCAAATTTAGAAATGGCCGAAAGGAAAAGGGACCAGCCATCCTACCCAAGGCACACTCCGATTGCAACTTAACATGGACCACCTGCGACAATCGCCGCACTGAAGCCGCATTGCCTACCCCCCATGCCCCCCCCCTCACCCAGCACCGGAATGCAAAAACTGTCCCTAAAACCCTCCACAAGGATCTCCTGGATCCTATGCCGTAGATAACGCTGGAGCCACGTGAGCATTGCCTCGAGCCTAATTGGCATGGGAGCCCGCTCCCCCACAACCGCACTACTTGGGAGCCGAAGAGGGGGTGGGGATCCGCCTTGTGTATTTGAGGGCCGAATGCCCTGCTCCAAACAAGGAACAGGCGGGCCGAAATTTACAGTCGGGAAAGGGGCACGACGACTTATTAAATCTCCAGCAGAGATCTCTGGAACCCTCACCCCCTGCCTTCGGTGCCCCCGATGCTCCATCACGAAAGGAACGCCCCCTGCCCACCACGCCGGCCCCTGCAACTTTCAAACCTCCGGACCCCCCCGCTCCCCCAGACCGCACTGCCATTTGAGTTAACCACAAACTAATGTCTTGATTCCCCCACGACAATAACTTATTTTCCTCCATCTTATCCCGAAATTTTTCATCATAGTTGAGCCAAGCCCAACCATCATGTGTCTGTGCGGCTTCCAAAATTGAATCTGCATATGCGAGCAACATCCCATACTGCTCCGGATACTCATGGCCCCAAACGCTGGCCAATCTTAGAAAAGCCCTAGTCCAATTCACAATATTACGAGAAATGCGCTTGATCCTCCCTGCCTTTTCGTCCTCCTTCATCTTCTTACGGCTCTCGCCCGACCGCCGCCTCCCTTCCAACAAGCGGAAAATATCAATATACTTTCACTTCCGGATTTTTCTGTGCAGCGTCCGCGGAACCCCCTCCCACAGTTCAGAAAAGGATGCGAGCGTCGGAACGGCCCCACGCCCCTCTGCCCCCGAGGTAACAGGAGCTTGCGGCCGTTCCATCAAATCCCCATCCGAAGAGTCCGTCAACAACCTACTGGAAAACGAGGATGACGATTCGTCCCTATGATGCCTCCAACAAGCATGCTTCCGCTTCCTCCGGGCCTTACCCCCTACGCCGATGCCTGACCCCCCCCACTGGAGTCCCGCCCTCTCCTCCCCCAACTGACAACTCACCTGTGCGTAAGGCCGCATCGCTGACTGCAGCTGCACCTGCCGGCTGCTCCGCAGCGACCTCCGGGGCTCGGATGTTCAGATGGTCTTCAGCACGCTCGACACCCGCCGCCATCGGAGCTGTCCCCGCCACTCCGGCCACCGCTCCAGGACCGCCCGCCGACATTCCACCCGGTGGATGCCACGCCATCAGGGCCTGTGAAGGAACATAAGAGAAAAGGGGGGGAGGGGGGGAGGGCCCCCGCCCAAGATGGTGCCCAAGCCCCCAGCCAATCCGCCCTGGAGGTTCCTTGTCCCCTGCCCCTCCAAAAGTCCCAAGCCGCCGACCCACTGGCTGCAGGTGACCCCCCTTGACCAATCCCCCCTTGACCAATCCCCCAACACCCCCACCCTGACCAAACTGCCCCAGAAAAGGGGGCGGAGCACCCCCATGTACCCAGCAGCGTCACCACTCCACCAGGACTGTGGCTCCTGCCCCGCTGCCATTGCCATATCCCAGGGGTGCAGCACCCCTGCCGGGGACTCACCCGCCACCCCCCTAGTCCCGGCCACCGCAGTTTAATTGTTACCTGCCATCTCGTGGTTTTCTGTGGAGGAAACCACACCCACACCCTGCTGACCCCGAGCTCTCGCAGGCCTGACAGCCTCTCCCACAGAGACCCCCCCAGAGGCCACACAAGCCCCACTATTTCCCCGTCTGCCACTCCTACTCCCCCCCTGTGAAGTTCCCCCAGCAGCTCCCCGAGAACCTCTGCCAGGCTTCTTCCCTTTATTCCCCCCGCTTTTCCCAGCCCGGGCAGGCATTCTGGGCCCTCGAGCACTGTACCCCGAGCAACTCACGCGTCGACGACAGCAAAGGAAATGCTCCGGAACCAGCACGAACACAACACCACCGCCAACTGTGTCCCCAATTTGCTCGGCACACGGAGCACCAGTCGATCAAGCCGCAACTGCTGCCGAGCCTGAAGATACAAGGAGGAAGACAGCGCACGAAAAAGAAGACACGTCCGTCGTCTCGGGGTCCGCCTGCACGAATGCGTGCCCCGGCAACTGTTCCCATCACTTACTCTCCCCCTCCCGTTCGCCAACACCGATTGGCTCCCGCCGCTGCCACTCAACCGCGGGAGCGCAGCGGCGGGAGCCAATCACTTTAAAAAATGCCGCTCGGCCGCGCGGCATTCTTCCGGCCCCCGCGGCCCGAAGTGGATGCCATGCGCCGCCGGCCCAGTTACAACCGGCCAGCCAGGTACAGGGCCCTGCGGCCTCCTTCATTTCCAGGATATCTTACAGTTTGTGAGAATAGATAACTTGTGCACTCGTCCAGAACGCATAGCCACAGACAGATTGGCACCCATCTGTGATATATGGGACATGCTAAATGCACGCTTATCAATGATGTACTTACCTGGAATGGATATGACAGTTGATGAGCAACTGCTCAGCTTCAGAGGCAAGTGCGGCTTTCAACAATACATTCCCACAAAGCCAGGAAAGTATGGAATAAAGATATTCTAGAACTGTGATGCAGAGACCAGCTATCCACTGAAAGGAGACGTTTATCTGGGGAAGCAACCAGGAGCAGCGGTCAAACTGAAGAAAGGAGTTGAAGTAGTGAAAAGATTGACTAGACATTGGTGGAAAACTGGCCGCAATGTTACATGTGATAATTTCTTTACTGATGTAGACTGGCTGAATATCTTCTGATTCAACACACTACAGTTGTTGGTACCATGAGAAAAAACAAAAGGAACATACCAGATGAACTGCTGATTTTGCGGAACAAGGAACTGTTTTCATCATAGTTTGTTTTTTGCAAAGAGATCACACTAGTGAGTTATGTTCCAAAGAAAAACAAAACGGTCATTGTTTTGAGCAGCATGCATCATGACAAGGCGATAGACGACAAAAATGAAAAGAAACCTGAGATGATTCTGCACTATAATGCTACTAAGTCTGGAGTAGACAATCTGGAAAAGCTCGTGCGTACATATACATGCAAACGTGGCACTAGAAGATGGCCATTCTGCCTGCTGATGAACATGTTCAATGTTGCTGGTGTGGCATAATTTGGGTGCAGCAAAACCCGAATGGCAAACAGAGGTGTCCCACAAACGGCAATTGTTCCTAATAGAACTGGCAAAGGAGTTAGTTCTGCCACAGCAGACATTGCGATTGCAGAACCCAAGAACACTTCAGAAAGGGTTGCGGATCTGCATGCAACTACTTGGATTCAGCTTACCTGGTCCTACAGGCTGTGAATCCAGAGGGGCACGATCGCGCTGCCAGCTTTGCACCAGATCATCAGATAAGAAAACATCAAAATACTGCAAGCGATGTGGTATAGCCATATGCCCAGAACATTGCCAGCTGTTATGCAATGAATGTGCTGACTAAAAGATGCCTAGATAGATGATTATACTAGGGGTGTCGAGACTTAATTACAATTAAGTGATAAACTGAAGTTAATAGTTAGACTACTTTTATATCATAAACACTGGACATTTGTAAACAGCAAAAACTGATAACTGTTTTTAATAAATGCATTCAAATACCAATCCTATGTGGATGAAATTGTTCACGGTTTCTGGTCATTTGCTGATGGGGTCAATTTGACCCCAGGTGTGTAAAGTCGTCGATAATTTAACATGTGTGATGAAGGGTTAAGAATAAACAGAGAAAATATATTTTTCACTGAACATGCAGTGAAACTCTGGAATTCATTGGCAGAGGATACTGTATAGTAAAGGTTGTTAGTGTAGCTGGGTTTAAAAGAGGTTTGGCAAGTTCCTAGAAAAAAAGTCCCTAAACCATTTTTAAAATGGACTGGGGAAAACTATCTTCTTTTGGGAACCTGACAAGTAATAATAATCTGAACTGACCACTCTTGGAAACAGGATACTGGTTTTGATGGGCCTTTGATCTGATCCAGTATGTCATATCTTATGTTCTTATGTTTTAATGATTGATTGGAGAACAGTTAAATACAGCATTAAATCAACAACTTTTTCTCACATTGCTTTGGTTAGGATCTATACAATGGTCTGTAGTGTGATATGTTGGTGCTTATTTGAAAAGTGTTTTTGATTGAGCATTTGTGAGTTATCTACACTTTGTTGGATGAGCAAGAGACGTTATTATTAGCTACTATAGGTAAACTTGGGAAAACCAAAGCTCATTGCTGGAAATGAGCTATAAAAAATAGATTTACTTTTAGAGATCTGGGTAGTTGTGACCTGGATTGGCCACTGTCAGAGAAAGGATTCCGAGTTTGATGGACCTTGGTTTGACCCAGCATAGCTTTGCTTGCATTCTTATGTTAACTGTTTCAGTCACGGTCAACCACACATTGCTACCTTGAGAGTTGGAAGGTGGAAAAATCTGCATGCATCCTTTTGAAGAAAAGAAAAATCCAATATTATTATTATCGGGCAATAAATTAAGCATAAAAAATGTTTCCTTAGTGCAATACTAGCTATTATATATGTTAATTTCTTAAAGTAATATATACAAATATGTCCAATAAATTATGCTTTATTAATGTAGTTCATTTATCACACTTTTACTATATTTTCCCTTGGCAATACTGGATATTTATGCTAATATATAATATTTTCTTTTCCTTCATTATTTTTATTCTGACATTATACAAACGATGAAGCTGAAATCTGAAACTTTTATAAGCAGTTTAGACCTAGAACAAAAGAGAAGCTTTAAAATGCCTTTCCTAAACCTAGCTAACCATGGTATACAGCTCATCTATGTGATGTGGTTATTTAAATGAGTAAAACTGAGGTGATTGAAATAGACTGACAACATCTATTTTTTTCTACTGACACTTCAGAGACAAGCAATTGACAGCTTTACCCAAGAAAGAAAATTGCTTTTACATTCCAGTAGAGAAGAAACCAATTATTCTGAAACAATTAAAATGCCTTGACTTTAAACACTATAAAATTTCATTGCAATGGTATTCATTATTTCAGTCTATCCATCGTATATATACCGAGAACTATGCTGATCACTAATGTAATTCCAGAAAATGGTTAGCATACTTAATTCTCAGTCTGCTGTATCATGCTATGTCTATTATAGAGATTATGTACATCATTGTTTCTGTATAAATGCATATGGTGGATGTTTGTCTACCATATGCTATACAAGAAATATGAACTTTGGCCTGCTTGGAGTAAAATGGCTGATTAATGGGTGTGTGTGGGAAGAGGTGTGTGCTTGTGGGAGGGGAGGGGTTATTTTTGTTTCCATATTTTGCATTTCATTTCATTCCAATCTGTTTAATTGTGTACACTTTTCCAGTGGAGAAGTAGCCTAGTGGTTAGAGCAGCTGCCTCTTACCCAGAAGCTCCAGGGTTCAGTTCTTTCTGGCACTTGTTGTGACCTTGGGCAAGCCATTTTACTCTACATTGCTTCAGAAGAAAAGACCTGGTAATCTACTTCTGGTGATAGGTTGCCAAGAAAAACCAAAGGCAGCTGGGTTGCCTGGAGCCAGCACTGACTTGATGACACAAAAAAAAAAATTGCCAGTTGTGCACATTAAAACAGATGAGTGCCCACTTTTGTATGGACAATAAGGGTTTTTACAGCTAACATGCCATTATAGTGCCAATAGCACCCTGATAGCTGCAAACACAGTGTGCTCTCTGTTGGGGACGTGCAAAGCATTTCCCCAGCAGATAGCACACTGAACTTGCAAAAAGCATGGCGCGGCAGCACCATGCATGCAAGCAATGCCACCCACTGAGGTGCTGCTATCTGGCCCCATGCTATCTACAACTTTGACAACACAGTTTGAGGCAGATAATGGGCAGTTCTTGAGTGGAGCATCCACATCACGGGTAGTGAGGGTGTTATTGGCACTTGTTCCTTGTTGTTGTGGCACTTAGTGCAGGTGCATTTTCCGCCACCTACAGTAAGTGCCCTCACGCTGATCATGCCAAAGGCAACGAACATGAGGGCAGCACGATACTGATGCTGGTAACATGGGAATATGCCAGGCATTCTTTCATTTCCTAGCATGGTTCAAGCGCCACCCTTGTGCTTGTTTTGGACACCTGTTCATGCGCTAGAGGCATACCACATAGTTAGCATGCCCAGGTATGTTCAGTGTTTTCAGACTTACTATGATTAACTTTAAAAGCAGATATTTAACTACATGTATTTATTTATAATCTACGCACTTATACTGCCCTTGTACAACAGGCTCCATTATCGCATCAATGCAATTGTGAAGCACTTTTACCCTGATAGTTAAGCAGTTACCAGGGTAAAATTAGAGGCTGAAAACTGCTTTACCCCTGTATGTGATAAATAGCATGGGTACTCTTATTAGTGCAAAGCACCAGGCCCAGAAACAAGAACATGTTGAGGCTGACAAGGAATGGGAGTAGGCAGGGGCGGCCCAAGGGGGGTGCGGGGCCATGTGCGGAGACTCGGTGAGGGGCCTCATTTGCATAAGTGGCCTTATTTGCATAAATATTTGCATAATGTTACCATACACTAACTTTTAGTAAACATGTCTCTTAATGAGTGTATGGATAAAGAAAGACTAAAAGATTTCTACATTACTATAATCCAGTGCCAACCGCCAGGCACATTAGGAACTACTACAAACGCTGCCCATTTAGAACCCATAGCAAACCCGCCATATCCTGACAGCACTACCAGGACTCACAAAGCACCATACCCTAACTATCAAAAGGCAACACTGCAAATATTAAACCAATACATTTCAGAGAATACTGGGGAAAGAGAACAAGTGGCAATGTCAAATAGGAATTACATAAACAGAATACCTCAGCTCAGTTACACATGCAGAACATAGACCATCACCAAACAAGGAATCACAATTTAGAAACAGGAAGGCAATAATTAAACTGGGAACCCCAAAAGCCAAACTTGGAATGTACAACAACACTGTAGAAATAAAACTATAAATTAATTTCTTGTACAAAGCGCAGACGTTAATGATGCACATTTCCCAGAGCTGACATATTCCAGTTAATAAATTCAAAATAAAGAGATATCTTTCTACCTTTTGTGCATTTTTTTTCAGTTGCAATTGTTCCAGCCACTTTCTTCTGGTTTCTTCATGTTTTCTGCTAACTCTCCATCGTTTGCTGTCCATTTGTCCTTTCTTCTCTCTTCTAGTTTTTTTTCCATTCTCTCTCTCTACATCTGCTTTAACATACTAATCTTTCTCCTTTTGCTCTTTCCTCATTCCTATTTCATCCACACAAATTTTACCCCTCCATCCTCAATCCCCACTTACTCTCCCAATACCCGGCCAATTGTAGATTTTTCATCCCTCCCACACAAAATATTTTTCCCCTCTCCATTTTACTCTCCCAGCCCCATCCCATTCTAATCCTCCCCCAACATCAGCTCCCTTCTAGTTCCAGTCTCAACCAGCATCCATTCCCTTCTAGTCCCTGCATCAGCCCATTTCCAGTCCTAGCCCCCCATCAGCCCATTTCCAATCCTAGCTCCCCCATCCATTTCCAGTCTGAGTCCCTTCATCAGCTCATTTCCAATCCTAGCCCCCCATCAGCCCATTTCTAGTCATTTCCTAGCCCCACCATCAGCCCATGTCAAATCCTAGCTCCCCTCCACTCAGCCCAATTCCAGTCCAAGCCCCCCATGAGCCTACTTCCAGTTCTAGCCCCTCCATGAGTCCATTTCAATTCAAGCCCCCACCACAGCCCATTTCCAATCCTAGCCCCCCAACAGCCCATTTCCAGTCCTATCCTAGCTGCTCCATCAGCCCATTTTCAGTCCTAGCTCCCTTCCCTCACAGCCCATTTCCATTCCAAGCCCCCTCCCCATCAGCTATTTGCAGTTCAAGCCTCCCCTTCCACTCAGCCCATTTCCAGTCCTAGCAACCCCCCAACCCATTACCAGTCATAGGCCCCCATCAACCCACTTCCAGTCCTAACCCCCATCACCCCATTTTTAGTTTAAGCCCCCCCCATAACCCATTACTAGTCCTAACCCCCCATCAGCCCACTTCCAGTCCTCACCCCATCAGACCATTTCCAGTCAGCCCCCCATAGCCCATTGCCAGTCCTAACCACATCAGCCCACCTCAAGTCCTAACCCCTCCCCATCAGCCCATTTCCTGTCCTAGCCCCCCCATAGCCCATTATCAGTCCTAACTCCCCCATAGCCCATTACCAGCCCTAACCCCCCATCACCCCATTTCCAGACAGCCCCCATCAGCCCACAGCCCATTACCAGTCTTAACCCCATCAGCCCACCTCAAGTCCTAACCCCTCCCCATCCGCCCATTTCCTGTCTTAGCCCCCCCCATAGCCCTTTATCAGTCCTAACCCCCCCTTAGCCCATTACAAGTCCTAACTCAAAATCACCCCATTTCCAGACAGCCCCCATCAGCCCACAGCCCATTACCAGTCTTAAGCCCCCATAGCCCATTACCAGTCCTAACCCTCCAACAGCCCACAGCCCACCTCAAGTCAAGTCCTAACCCCCGCCATAGCCCATTACCAGTCCTAACCCCCCCTCCCCCCAATCGGCTCATGGAAAATTTAAAAAAAAAAAGCTGGCTGCTGCCGCTGCCGCCGCAGCAGCAGCAGAATGGAGTGTCCTGCGGGGCCCCCTCTGCCCTGCTGATCTCTCCCGGCCCGGCTGAGCCCCTCTGCGCCGGCTTTCAGATATGCGGAGGGAGAGTGTCTCCCTCACGTCTCTGTTAAGCCTGCAGGGGCAGATAGGAAATTTCCCATCAGCCCCTGCTTCCCATTAGCCCCTGCGGGCTTAACAGAGACGCGAGGGAGACACTTTCCCTTCGCGTATCTGAAAGACGGCGCAGAGGGGCTCAGTCGGGCCGGGAGAGCTCAGCCGGGCAGAGGGGGCCCCGTGGGACACTCCATTCTGCTGCTGCCGTGGCGGCAGCAGCAGCAGCCAGCTTTTTTTTTTTTTAAATTTAATTTTTTAAAAAGCAGAATGTTCTTTGCGCGGTGCCCCCTGAAACGCGTGGCCCTGTGCAAAAAACATTCTTGCTCAATGGACAGGCCGGCCCTGGGGGTAGGCTTTACATTTGACTGGACTTTTAAATCTAGTAAATCTGCAGGTACTGAATTATCCATAGCACAATCATCTCCTGAATTTTCAAAGGCAAAATTTGCAGTTTTTTATTTTGAAGATCTGATTGCAAGCCTGTGCTACAAAATACTCACAGACCTTCCAGTTCAACGTAAACTGTTAAAGATTTTCCTTAAGGAGATGGCAGGGTTTAGGGTTTCTTTGTAACTGGGGCTCTTCAGACTGTAAAAGACTGATTTGTCCTATTGCTGTCTTTGCCCAAATGACTTGCTGTTTAAGATGATTTCTGTTCATAATTGTGAGCATTCCACTTACACCACAAATAGTAGTGGATATAGAGAGCAATCTTCTCTTACCCCTCTGATAAGGTACAAATTCCCTTGACAAAACTCAGTTCATTTTATCCATGACTAGGGCCAGTGCCAGGAATGGAGGAGCCTATGCACCCCCACCTCCATTGCCACCCCTCTATGGGGACTGCAGTGTTGCCATTGGTTCAGAGATGACTTTAACTCGTCAGCACTGCAGCGCAGTTTCTGTACTCTACTAGCTCTCTAATCTGCACCCTCCGATGTAGACTTCAGGTTTATCCATTCCTCCCTAATGAATGCCTCGCTACGATGACAGATAAAAGCAGGTGAATATTTTTCAAGGTTTTTTGCTTGATTTATTATACTAAGCACATTTCTGATATTATCTGTTTCCTTCCCCTTCTTAGTAAAACCCATTATGAGCTCTCTTTATCAGGGAAGACAGAATAGTTTCAATAGGAGTCGCATGAAGTGCATTCCATAGGATCTTTTCTAGGTTAAGAATTACAGAGAGATTAGCCTTCAGCTAGGGATGCATAGAGGCAAAAATGATTCCAATTTTTGGGTGCTTTTTGTTTAGTTTCATACATTTGTTTTAATAGTGTCTTTTTTAATGCATGCTATAGATATTCAATGTACACTAATTGACTTAACAAATGTTAATGTGTATGTTCATTTGCATTCTATCATTTTAGAGAGCACTAAGAGGTATGTTTACTAAAATGCACTGTTTGCATTTGCCGTACCTTAAAGCAGAAGTTAAGATGTGTAAGTGCAAACCCAGTTCTGATACATGCAGGGGACATGTCCAACATCTGTCATCCATTTATCGCAAAGGGCAAACACTTACCACAATGGGACCACATTCTCTGCCTGATCAGGTAGCTCAGGGAGCACCTGTACTGCCAGCCAAGGCTTAGAACGTGGGCCTGGCAGCACTAAAGTTTACAAAAACAAGCAGCTGCAGCTGCAATGATCAGGAACCCCCCTCACTCAGTGCTTCAACCTTGAGCTGTCACCTCTCCCTCTAGCTCCCCTGAGTCTTATCCGAGGCATCCCTGTTCTCTAGTAGTCATAATAGGAATAATGTAGCTTATGATCTACTTCACAAAATGTGTTATTCCAGGGAAATATATCACTAGCCCAAAGATGGGGTTATTTTTCCTGGCAAGGAGCACTAGGCCAGTAGCTCTCAGTTCAATGCTCCTAGACACCATTTTGAAAGAGACAGTATAGTCTTACAAACATGAGCTCCCCTTCTCCTTTTTCCAGATCCTTTTTCCTGAAGTCATCCCTCAAACCTCTCTCCTTGAAAAAAATCCCTCACTTTCCAATAGAAGCCCCACTTCCTTGTAGACACCCCCCAGACCTACTTGCCAACATCTCTGGAGTTCCAGGGCAGAAGAGATCCCAGGTTCAAAATAGCAATGTTGAAACCCTAGTGGAAGACATGCAGTATTATTGCTAGGAATCAGTCTGCCATATGAGAGGGATAGCCTGTCTGTGGTACAGATGAATTTTGACTATTGATTATGCCTCAGTAGTGAATATGCCTCAACTGTAAATAGGGGCACTTGAAACTGTTGAAACAATTTACATAACTACAGATACTGGAAAGATCAGGGAGGAGACCTTCTCCTAGCAAGCAAATGGAGACCCATTACAGAGAACAAAAGAACACTTCACCTAGGAGCCTTTCTACTAGCAGACAAATTGAAACCCATTAACAGGACAAAACAGGACAATTCACCTTGCCTTGGAAACATTTCTCCTAAGAATTCATCAATTGTAATGTAGACCGGGGGGGGGGGGGGGGGTTCCCTTGAGCATTTTCAAGCACCTGGCCAGTGTCTTGGATGTGCTTAATGGATAACTGACTCTATACTACGTATGTGTCACATGATAGGAAATAACTGGATTGTTCTTGCAACTGGATAAAATGGGTACCTGTTTTCAGCTAGACAGAGAGAAATGGATTCATCTAGGAATGGACGCATTGCCTAGAGAAACTCCCGATTGAGAAGTCTCTCTTGTCTGGTTGAATCAGGGATCCATTCAATCGAAGTGTGACAGGAGATGAAGTAGAACTCTTTCGGTGAAGTATATTCTTCTTCTGTAATTATCTTTCTAGTTATCTATTCTGTAATTAAGTGCTTTTATTCTAATAGTTTTCCAGATATCTTTTTAACTAATCATAGGTAGATATATGAATTACTTGCCTTTCTAAATAAGTACAAATTAAGAAGTTAAATAAGTGAAATTCAAGTTATCCCTGCTTTGTATTATAAATAAACGCACGTCTTCATTAACAAGGTGTGTTAGCCTTTGTTGGAGTAAGACACCTGTCTTACAAACGTGAGGACTCCTTTCTGCCCATGGTAATTACCCTGGGGTAACTTTCCTTGCATAAATACCCCAAAGTAATTACCTCAAGCTAAATAACTCTGGAAAATTGCATTGGGCTTCATTTCCTTGGAAAACTTTCCCTGAGTTATATTTCCAAGGGTTATTACCTCAAGCTAAATATTTTGTGGTAAATACTCCTAAGGTGTATTTATTGGGCTAAATATCCTCAAGTAGATACTTAGGTCAAAATACCCTGGGTTAAATACCACAGGTTTACATCTTCAGCATAATTAGCCAGAGTTAAATGCCTGTGTAAATTTTCCCTGCACCAAATATCCCAAGCTAATTACCCTTGGCTAAATACCCCAGGCTTACCCCCTCATATAGCAGCATGACCCTAAGTAGTAGCATCATCAGGCTACCATAAGGGGGAAAAGGTATCCAAGGAGTGGTTTTAGCAGTAGGAGGTCTGGGGGATACGGGCCTACACAGGGAGAGGAGAGCTTTCAAGTTTTTAGGAACACACCAAGATTTTTAAAAGAGTGGCAGGAAGCACATGGCAGTGTATTAGAAGCCCAAGCTCCCAGCCAGTAGCAATAAAGCCAACTCTAGTTTATTTAGGTCAGGGTGATATCATGGGGTATTTTGCCCAGGGTAAATATTCCAGGCTAGAAAAACTAAGGTAGTGGTTCTTAACCCAGTCCTCAGGACAAACCTAGCCAGTCAGAGTTTCTGGAAAACCGCAATGAATATGCATGAGAGAGATTTGCATACAATGGAGTCAATGCATGCAAATCTCTCTCATGCATGTTTATTGCATTCATCCTGTAAACTTGACTGGCTAGGTGTGTCCTGAGGAATGGTAATTATGCTGATGTATTTTGCCTGGAGTAGTTACCCCAAGAGTATTTAGCTTGGGGAGATTGTCTAGAGGTATTTAGCATGTGGTAATTACCCTAGAATATTTTGCCTGGGGTAATAACTTTGTGCTATTTAGCTTAGGTTAATTACTCTGTGGGTATATAGACCTGGTTAATAACCTCTGGGTACTTAACCTGGGATATTTAGCACAATAGGGCTCATTCCATCCCAGACGTCCAGCCCCTCTGTATATCCGATATGAGCTGAACGTACAGAGGGGCTCGCAATTCTGATCCCGTGGGGCATGTCAATGAGCCCTTGTGTGTTTAGCACAAAATAATTAACTTGGGGAATTTAACTCAGGGTACTTATTTAGCATGGGATTATTATTCTAGAATTTTAGCCCAGCAAAATTAACCCCAAAGTGTCTAGCCTACTATAATTATTCTAAAATATTTAGCCATAGTTAATTTCTCTTGTATATTTAGCCAGGCCAACTGTCCCATGGTATATAGCCAGAGTAATTATCTCAGGATATTTAACTTTTGTTATTGTGTCAAGGATAATTAATCTATGATTTTTGGCCCAGGGAAATTTTGCCCTAATGTTTAGTCCTGGCTAATTATATTGGGTTATTCAACCCAAGGTATTAAGTCTGGGGTAATTGCCCTGTAGTGTTTAGCCCTGGGTAATCTAGCTCTGAGTATCTATTCAGGATATTTAGTACACGGAAATTACCCTGGGGTGTATACCCCATAATATTTAGCCTGGGGCAATTAGTCTGGAAAATTTAGCTTAGGGTAATAATCTTAGAATAATTAAACCCCGGTCTATTTCTAAGAGCTATTTAGATAGGGGTAATTACCATGGGGTATATAGTCAAGATAATTACCATGGGGTATTTAGTTTTGGGTAATTACCCTGGGTTGTGTAGCTTCAAGTAATTACTCAAGGGTATATAGCCCACAGTGCCCCAAGGTATTTACAGTATACTGACATAATTCACCCTGGGTATTTAGCTAGGGATATTTAAGCCATTATATATGCCACCATGTAGTTATTCTAGGGTAATTTCCCTAGAGTAATTACTGTGGGGTATTAGAACTAGGTAATTAATTAATTAATCCATTTAAGTACCCTACAGTATTTAGCTTGGGGAAATGTGGGATATTGATTATTATGAGGGATATTGATTATTATGTCATATTTAGCCTGGGGTAGTTACCTCAGGGTATTTAGCCAGCACAAAGGATATTATAATGCCTCTGTATTGTTCCATGGTGTGACCGCACCTTGACTATTGTGTGCAGTTCTGGTTGGCGTTTTTTAAAAAGAATATAGCAGAATTAGAAAAGGCATAGAAAAGAGCCACCAAAATGGTAAAAGGGATGAAAGGATATTCCTATGAGAAGAGGCTTAAAAGGTTAGGGATCTTCAAACTGGAAAAGAGATGGCTGAGGGGAGATATGATAGAAGTATATAAATTAATGAATGCAGTAGAGTGGGTAAATGTAGATTGATTGTTTGCGCCATCAAAAAGTAGAAAGGCTAGGGGACATGCAATGAAGCTACAGTATAACCCATTTAAGACTAATAAAAGAAAATATATTTTCACTCAACACGTAATCAAACTCTGGAATTCGTTACTGGAGGATATGGTGAAAGCTGTTAGTGTAGCTCGGTTTAAAAAAAGGTTTGCACAAGTCCCTGGAGGAAAGGTCCATAAATCATTATTAAAAAGGAGCCAGGAAATCCACTGCTTGCCACAATGCAAGCATTATGGAAATTGTGTCTTTCTAGGAAACTGCTAGGTACTTGTGACCTGGATTGGCCACTTTTGGAAACAGGATACTGGGCTTGATGGACCACGGCCTTACCCAGTATGGCATATCATGTTATTACAATTATCCCAAGATATTTAGCTTGGGGGAATTTTCATTGGGTAGTTATCCTTGGATTATTATCCCAGCTTATTTGTCCAGGGTAATAACCCCATACTGCTTAGCTTGAGGTAATTACCCTGAGGCATTTAGCATAAGACCATTATCCTGGGCTACTGTATTTAGCCTGCACAGTTATCCCAGGGTATTTATATGAGGTAATTACCTCAGGGCATTTAAACCCAGGGAAATTGAACAAGGTATTTAGATTGGCATAATTGTCATGAGGGATTTGGAGCAGCATAATTGGCCTGGGGTATTTAGCCGAGTGCAATTACCCAAGGATATTAAGCCCATTATAATTTTGAACCACTACTACTACTACTACTACTAGTTATCATTTGCATAGTGCTACAAGGCATACACAGTGCTGTACATGTTGATGTAAGACATAGACCCCTTTCATTAGAGCTTACAATTTAATCAAGACAAAGAACATCACAAAACTGAGGAGCCAGATATTTAACCCTGGTAAATTTTACCAGGATATTTGGCCCAGGGTATTTTTCTGAGGGTAATAACCAAAAGGGATTAATCCTGGGTAAATTACCCCAAGGTATTTCTCTAGGAAAAATTGTCCATATGAATTTAGCCGGGGAATTACAATATGGTATTTAGCTTGTGGGGATTTAACCTGGGTACCAGAATATATAGCCATACCATTTCTCCCACATGTTTATACAGGTTAATAACCCTATCGTATTTATAGTTATCCCTGTGAATTTAGCCTTAGCTCTTTGCCCTGGAGTAATTATCCAACAGCATTTAGCACAAGGTAATTACCCAAAGATATGCATAATTATTCTGGGGTTTTAAGCCCAGACTGTTTAACCTAGGGCAATTACCCAGATATATTTAGCCCACAATATTGATCCCAGGATACTTTCCAACTGGTATTTATCGTATGGTTATTACCATAGATTATTTTGCAAGCCATAATTTATTATGGGGTATATAGCATGATGTAACATAGTAACATAGTAAATGACGGCTGATAAAGACCAGTATGGTCCATCTAGTCTGCCCAGTAAGATGGCAAGAGTAGGTGCACCTGCCGCTGCGTGCAGGTCACCCCTCCCCATGTCTTTGTTTAGGGGTGAACCCACAACTCCATGTAGGACACCCCTGCTTGTTGAGAAATTAGATAGTTAAGTTTATTTTGATTTTATACTGTTGTTATAAAGGGATCCACTGTGTCTGTCCCATGCCATTTTGAATTCTGTCACTGTATTTGCCTCCAACACTTTCATCAGGAGGGCATTCCAAGCATCCACCACCCTTTCAGTGAAAACGTATTTCCTGACATTGCCTTTCAATTTACCCCCTTGCAGCTTCATGTTATGCCCTCTAGTTTTTTAGATATAATAGTTTTCTCTGGATATTTAGCTTCAGTTAATAATATGAGCATTTAGAAAGGGAAATTACTTAAGGGAATTTAGCTAGAATAATTATCCCAGGGTATTTAACCCAGGGTAATTGCCATAGGGAATTTCACCCATGGTAATTACCTCATGGCATTTTGGACAGGGTAGCGACCCTTAGGTATTTAGACCTGGGTATTTTACCCAGGGTATTACCACAGGAAATATATATAAGAGGGATTATTAGCTCATGGGTTATAGGCAAGCACCATTATAGAAACATAGAAACATAGAAATATGACAACAGAAAAAGACCACATGGCCTATCTAGTCTGTCCTTCCATATCAACAACTACAACAGTCCCCTTTTATCCTTTAGAGATCCTCTGTGTTTGTCCCATGCTTTTTTAAATTCAGTTGCTGTCCTCATCTCTACCATTTCCACTGGGAGACTATTCCACAGATCCACCACTCTTTCCGTAAAGAAATATTTCTCCATATCACTCCTGAATCTATCCCCCTTCAGCCTTATCACATGTCACCTCGTAGCAGAACTTGCTTTCAATTGAAAGAGGCTCTCTCCCTGAACATTTATGCCATGGAGGTATTTAAACATCTCAATCATATCACCTCTATCTCGCCTTTCCTCTAAGGTGTACATATTAAGATCCCTAAGTCTGTCCTCATATGATTTATATTGAACACCACTAACCATTTTAGTAGCCACCCTCTGCACCAACTCCATCCTGTTCACATCCTTTTGAAGGTGTGGTCTCCAGAATTGCACACTATACTCCAAATGAGGTCAAACCAAAGACTTATACAGAGACACTATCACCTCCTTTTTTCTGCTAGCCATTCCTCTCCGTATGAACCCAAGCATTCTTCTAGCTTTTGCCATCGCCTTTTCTACCTGTTTAGCTACTTTAAGATCATCAGACACAACCATGCCTAGGTCCTGCTCTTCTTTAGTGGACAAAAGTACTTCACCCCCTATACTATATTGCTCCCTTGGATTGCTGCAGCCCAAATGCATGACCTTACATTTTTTAACATTAAATCCCAGCTGCCAAATTCTAGACCATTCTTCAAGCTTAGCTAGATCCCTCCTCATGTTATCTACACCTTCCTGGGTGTCTACTCTATTTCTGATTTTGGTATCATCCGCAAAAAGGCAAACCTTACCTGACAGAACTTCCGCTATATCACTAAGAAAGATGTTAAAAGAATCAGACCAAGGACAGATCACTGGTAACATCCTTCTTTTCAGAGTGAGCTCCATTTACCTGTACTCTTTGTCGCTTCCCACCCAACCAATTTCTAACCCAAGCAGTAACTTTAGGGTCCATCCCTAGGGTGCTCAGTTTGTTTATAAGTTGCCTGTGAGGAACAGTGTGAAAGGCTTTACTGAAATCTAAATACACCACATCTAGAACTCTCCCTCGGTCCAACTCCCTGGTCACCCAGTCAAAGAAATCAATCAGATTTGTCTGACAAGACCTGCCTCTGGTGAATCCATGCTGCCTCGGGTCCTGTAATCTGCTGGACTCCAGAAACCTCACTATTTTTCTTTCAGCAGTGTTTCCAATAATTTACTCACCACAGAAGTTAAACTAACCAGCCTATAGTTTTCAACCACATCCTTACTTCCGCTTTTGTGTAAAGGCACCACATGAGCCTCTCTCCAGTCCTTTGGCACCACTCCCGACTCCAACGAGGCATTGAAAAGGTCAGTCAGTGGAGCTGCTAGAACGTCCCCAAGTTCCCTCAGTATTCTAGGGTGTATCCCATCCAGTCCCATCACTTTGTCTACTTTAAGTTGAGCTAGTTTCTCACGAACACAGTCTTCAGAAAATTGTTCTAGATGCCCCTCGCTTCTGTTCCTGTTTGTGGGTATTTTGTGAGGTCCTGCTCCTTGTTCTTCATCTGTGAACACAGAACAGAAATATTTGTTAAGCAATTCCGCTTTATCCTTATCAGCTTCTACGTATTCCTCCCCTTCACCCTTGAGTCTGACAATACCACTTTTGCCCTTCCTCTTCTCACTAACATATCTGAAAAATGTCTTATCCCCCCATTTTATTGCATTGGCTATTTCCTACTCTTTTTGAATCTTTGCTTTCCTGACTACTTTGCTAGCTTCTCTAAGTTTTTCCAAATACAGATGCCTGTCTTCCTCTCTCTGTGATCTCTTGTATTTCATGAAGGCTTCACTCTTTTTCTTCACTTTTTCAGCAACTTCTTTTGAAAGCCATAGTGGTCTCCTTTTCCTTTTATCTTTATTTACCATTTCAACAAAAAGGTTGGTTGCCCTTAAAATATCCCCTTTCAGTTTTGCCCACTATTTTTCTACATCCCCCAACTGTTCCCATCCCGCTAACAATTCCCTGAGGTATTGGCCCATCTTGGCAAAGTTAGTCTTCCTAAAGTCTAAGACCCTCACTTTTGAATGGATTCTAACAGCCCTAGTCCTAATACTGAACCACACCATCTGGTGATCACTGGATGCAAAATGATCTCCCACTATAACATCAAAAACACTTTCACCATTGGTAAGCACCAAGTCCATTATGGCCCCTTCACGTGTGGGGTCTGTTACCAATTGCTTGAATAGTTCTCCTTGTAGAGAATCCAGGATCTCTTTACTTCTAGATGATACTGCAGCAGAAATGTGCCAATCAACATCTGGCATATTGAAATCCCCTATCAGTAGTACTTCCCCTTTCCTGGCAATGCTGCATATGTCTTCAATTAACTCTCTGTTCACCTCTTCCACTTGTGAGGGAAGTCTGTATTTCATGCCAATGCAGATCGATTTTTCTTTCCCTCTTTTTGGTTAAACCCACAATGCCTCCTCTCTCCCTTTTAAGCTCTGTAATTCCAAAGCTTTAATAGTATTTTTTACATATAGTGCCACTCCTCCTCCCCTTCTTCCTACCCTGTCCTTTCTGAATAAAGTATAGCCAGGTATAGTTACATCCCAGTCATGGTTTTCTGTGAACCATGTTTCTGTAACTGCTACTAAATCCAAGTCGGCCACTCCCACAAAGCTTCAACATCAGGGATCTTATTTCCCATGCTATGGGCATGTATACACACTGCTTTCCATATTTTACCCCTCTTACCCATTTCCATAAAGGTATTTAATGTATCACTCACCTGGGGGCTTTCACTTACCTGGGGCTTTCTTCAACCATCTCCAACGAGTCTAGTTTAAAGCCCTCTTCAGTAGATTAGCCAGTCTACTACTGAAGCCGTATTGACCTTTCCTGGACAGATGGATGCCATTATCCCTGTGTTTTAGCCTATGGTAATTACTCTATGGTACTTAGTGTGGGGTAATTGCTCTGAAGTATTTAGCCCTGGAGAATTAGTCCATTTAGCCAAAGCTAATTACTGCAGGGTATTTAGTTTGGGGTGATTATCCCAGGGAATTTAGCCTAGGATATCTACTCTGGGATACTTATAGTGTTGTAATTACCTCTAGAGTGTTCAGTCCAGACCAATTACTCCAGGGTATATTTAACCTGAGGTATTTACCACAGAGTATTTGGTCTGGGATAAGGGCTGAGGCAGAGAAATTTGCATCCTGGGAATGAATTCATGTCTGCATGGATGGTGTCATTGAGAATGCTTCAGTTTCCTGGATCATGGGATGATTTTCCATGGGCTGCTGAGAAGAGATGGCGTACACCTATTCAGGAAGGTTTGAAGTATCTTTTGAAGCAGTCGGGATAACTTAATGAAGATTGTTTGTGGGGGAGGGTGATAGAGCCCCCAAGTAAGCCTCTCAGGAAAGTAAAACATCAAGCACCTCTGTATTATTTATTTATTTATTTATTTATTTTATTTAACAGCTCTTATATACCGCACTTTTATCATCAGCGCGGTTTACATTTTAACAACTTTGTACTTAATCATAAAACATATGTCAAGTTTACAAGTAACAGGGTATGAAAAACATGTAGAAATGTAAAAAGGGGCAATATCTGGAAATCAGTGTGTACTAATGCCTGTATTATGGGAAATAATATTCTGGATCTAGAGGCTATAATGGAAGAGGTTGACTTGGGTTTAGTGGCAGTCATGGAGACATAGTTCATGGAGAACCATGACTGAGATATAACAGTAAGAGTCTATAATTTATTCAGGAAGAACAGGGTAGGAAGAAAGTGAGGAGTGACACTATATGTAAAAAATATTAAATCAACAGAATTGCAGACCTTACAAGGTAAAGAGGAGACACTATGGGTTAACCTATATAACACCACCACTCCCATCACAGCCCATTTTCACACCCACTAACCTCTTCCCCTCCTGCAACCCATCATCCCTGTCCTACCCAGCCCACTCACACAGCACTAGACTCCATCCCTCCTCCAAGGGTGAACACATGATGAGTGTTTCATTTCTTCCCATGCCCTCCCCCCTGACCCCTCCTCCTCAGCCCCTTGCCTCCTGTCCCCTGCCCCTGATCCTGAATATGTTAACATGATGATCTGTTGCATGATGTCTTGCTGCTTTCTGAGGAGCTTATAGTGATATCATCCAGCCCAACAGCACCTTGGGAGGTCTCCTGGAAGGAGAGAAAGTGTAGTTATTCTCCCTTTCACAGGGCACATGTCTCAAAATGTTTGGAGATGGCAGCCTTTTCTGCAGAGGCAGCTGCACTGATGTGCCTGAGCCTCTGGTGCATTTACAAACTGGGACAGAGAGGGTATACATGAGACTATGACAGTTTGAAGAGGTGCAATGGGGGCTGTGGCATGCTGCTCTAGGAAGTGGCACACATCCCTGCCCAGTCCCATGATTTCATGATTGAGTTCTCTCTTGCCTCCAGCTGTCTCCCTGCTAGGTGGATATGGTTCTTCTGGCGGACCAGTGAGCTCTTCATCAGTTCCAGTTTCTCTGCTCACTCTACCTGACTCTGCACACAAAGAACACAAATTCTGCTGCAGAAGATATTCACCACAGCAAAAAATCTGATAATTTCACCACCTGGTGCTAGGGATGTCTTGGTTTACAGTTGCTCCTGTGCCCTCCCCAGTTGCCTAACCAACACCAAAGGGAGATGTAGATGGAAGCTGTAGGTCACCCCCTCAATGTCATTCTCATCCTCCAACAGCATAGCAATCACCCTCTACATCCCGATGTCCCTCAGCTCTGGGCATCTGCTCCACCACCTCGGCTTGGGTGCCACTCTTATCCCTGGATATGTGATGTATGTCCCTCATGGATCTGGCTGATGAGGTCCATGCTGCTGTCCTCCTGCAAATCTCCTCTCTACTACTGCTACTACTACTAATCATTGCATAGGCAGCACTGTACATATAGATGTAAGAGACAGTCCCTGCTCATTAGAGTTTACAATCTAATCAGGATGAAGAACAACACAAAACTGGGGACTAGAGTATGGTAAGATGCACATAAGTGGTGAACAAGAAAGTGAGAGGCATCAGGATTCAAAAGCAGCGTCAAAGAGGTGGATTTTTAGCTGACTTGTTCCATATAGGCAGAGCCAGTAATTAAACACACACTTTGAATTATCTGCATTATCAAAATTGATTTAGCCAGCAGTCCAATAAACAAGTGTTAAGAGAGTTATAAATATTTTAAGGAGATAAATTACTTACCAAAGGTCTGGAGTTGGTAAATAACGACAAAATAAACAGCATGTAGCCTGATTAAGCACTCTTAGGCAGCATAGTCATACGTACAGTTGTGGTCTGCATTATTAGCGCCGTTGCAGTTCAACCCTTAATGTCCAATATCTCCTAAAAAAAAGTGGACAGTGAAATGGCTTTGGATTATATATGCATGCATATTTCACATATAAAAGAATCAAATAAAATAAGACTAATTAAAAAAGAAATAGTAGGAAATAATATAAAATATATTATAATATAATATAAAAACTGGAACTTTGCCAAGACATGATTATTCCTAAATGAAAAGTGACCCTAATATCCTCCTCAAATGAATTATCTTAAGATGTTCTAATACATTTTTTTGTTGGATGGTCTGCCCTGAATCACCTTTCTCATGGCAAAACCTTCCACTTTTATCTTTTTTGAAAAGGTTTCCAAGCCTCATAAAAGAACACAAAGGGACAACACAGTAAGTAGACCCTAAGATACACTTAGCTAGATGTGAAACTGCTGTAGCTATGTGGTGAACTGCAAATCATCCCCTTCTCAGGAATTGCATACACAATTCTTATTGAGCTGGCAGCCGTACTCTTAAGCTTGTAGTAACTATGTGTGAGACTTTACAACACCTCCATTCTCCATGTAAGATTCCAGGTGTCGTCCCAGCAAGAGTCGCTTGGCAGTCATTTGTTTTTCTTCTCACAAAGCTCCATACATTGAATTTCTCAAAGAGGACACTGTGGAAAGATGCACTCTGAACTAATGCGATATATGCTGCTATGAATGTAGTCAGGAAAAACACGCAACACAACGCTGTATTTCAAGCCCCTGATTTTCTCAGTCAGTGTTCACCTGTATTTAATCCTCCAAGCTTTATTGTCCTTGGAACAGGCCATTAATCATCTATGATGTCAGATACAAAACTCCATGTGCATATTGATATCATGTTTTAAGCAAAAGCCAACACTAACAACAAAACTCCTTACTGATCAATAGATTCCACCTCAGTTATAATAGGCTCCACCAGTCAATTTCAAGATTCAATGCTGCCCCTGCTGGTGGTTGGGCTGCTGCTCCCACTGTGGCTGGGGGTAGTTCTCCTGCTGTGCTGCCACTGTGGCAGACAAAGGTCATGGTTTGCTTCATTGCTGTTGTGTCCCTGTTGCGTGTCTGAGAGGTCATCCATAGGCAGCTGGATTCATGGTGTGCCAGTGGCACAGGATGCTGTCATTCCAGGCCCATGGATGGTCCACATCAGGTATGAGTTTCCTGTGCCAACCTTCAGACAGTGTTCCTCTCACTGCCATTGTGGTGGGGCAGACAGGCCTCTTTGTGTAACCTTACCATACTTAAGTGCCCATACCTCTCTGTGGGATATCATGGTGGCTGTGTCCACACCCTGCTCTTCCTGTTGCTGCACTACTGTAGTTGCTGGAGGGGCAGTCACACGCACAGGGTGTTACAGCAGGTCCCAGCTGTGGGGCGGTGGGGGCAGTGTGGGCCAGGACTATGTGTTGGAGGACCCTGGGGGCATGCTATTTTTGTGGTGTCCATGTCACAGCGGTGTATGCTGTTACATGTGGTGCCCTGACACTGTGTTGGAGGACATGTTGGCCTGCTTCTCAGACTGGGTATCTGCATGGCTACTCACCCTACTCCTCCTGCAGCTGCTGCCGGATATGCCTTATCAGCCGTGGAAGTGTGTGGCGGATTGTGCAGTATTACACATGGTATGCCTCTGTGACACACAGGATCTGGAAACACCTGTGGAGAAGAGGCACACCTCATTTCCCCATGCCAGGGCACAGACCTGCCTATTCATTGGGGGGTGCTACTGGCACTATGTGCATGTGCATCATGTGCCCTGTCCCCATCTGCTATCGGTGGCGCATCACTCTGTCATGCCATGTCAGGTGGGGGGGCTGCATCTGGTCATTGCATTTGGTGTACATACACAGGGCCCAATTCCCTCCCCTCCTAGAACTTAGGAGCACTCACAGCTCTAGCCTGCTGGTTTTGTGCCTGACTCAGGATGCTGGGTTCACCTCCTGTCTGGGGGCTTGTACTGCTTCATTTTGTACCTGTACCATTCACACTGTGCCTCCTCTCTGACTTGCTCTGCTCTTACTTCCTAGGTCTTGGGAGGACTCACAGCTCTAGCCTACTGGTTCTGTGCCTGACCCAACCATCCTCAGGATGCTGAGTTTGCCTCCCGCCTGGGGGCATGAACAGCGGCATTTTTTGGGCTCCTCAGGGGACATTTGTGTGACCTGGGGCTGTGGCTGACATTCTGGGACTGTTCTCTGCTATTCATGTTCCTTCCATCACTGTGTACCCTTGTGCCTTCACTATGGGCCTACTTGCATCCTGTTCTCCCTTGTTTCCTGAGCCCCTGCTGTGGGGCTGTTCTGTCTGTGCTGTGCTGTGCTGTCACTGTGCAGCTTAACTTCTTTCTGCCAGGGACAGATCATGACTTTCTCTGCCCTTCCTCTTCACCTTGGTGCGTGCCTGTCTCTGTGCCAACTTGTGTGATGTTCCAGCCTGCCCATTTCTCTCTGCTTCCAGGTTTGTCTGTCTGTGTTGTGATGTACTTACTGGGCGAGGGTGGTTCTGATGTGTTCCTAGCCCCTGCATGCTGCTGTATGGGCTGAACTCCTCTTTCTGGTGGAGAGGAGAGTCTCTTCCTGCTCCAGGACCATGGTCACCAACAGACTCATCTCTGCGTCGCTGAAAGTAGGCTGCCTGGTGGCTATGTTGATATGTGAATTATGATGGGAGGTGGGCCTTCTTCCTGGTTGCAGTTGCACATGGTCTTCAGGGCATGGAGTTGGGGACATTTTCAGGGTTTCAGGTGTATGGGGCAGCTGGAGCAACATGGCCAGTGTGTGCACAGCCTACACATGTGCATGGCTCAGGATGGAGCGATAGACTGCCAGTTAGGCATGCTTCCCCGGGAACGGCCACACACTGATTCTGCATCCCCGTGAGTGTGTCTGCGTGGGGTTGTGGAATCTCTGGAGATGTGAATGAGGCATGGATATGCCCCTTTCTGAATCAGGCTCCACGTTCTTGACACCTTTTAAACGGTTTTGATGCCAATCAAACATTCATCCTTACACTGATTTATCTTTTTGCCATATTTGATACCACTGATCATCAAATTTTAGTGAAACAGTTAATCACCTCTCGCCTTGACTCTGCAACTTGCTCCTTGCTGATCTCCCTGTCAGCCATCTCTTTCCCCTTCAATCTATTCAACACATTGCCACTCGACTAATCTTCCGCCAGCCTCGCCATGCCCACATTACTCCTCTTCTCAAGTCACTTCACTGGCTCCCTATCCCTTTCCGCATCCAGGTCAAACTTCTCCTCCTGACTTATAAATGCATTCACTCTGCGGCCCCCCCCAATACCTTTCATCTCTTATCTCTCCCTTCATTCCCTCTTGGTAACTTCGCTCTTCTAACAAACTACTTCTATCCAAGCCCTCCACTCGCACCGACAACTCCTGACTTCGCTCCTTTCACCTTGCAGCACCTTATGCCTGGAACAACCTACCTCTATCTATATGACAGGCACCTGCCCTGGCCCTCTTCAAATCCAAGCTGAAAACCTACCTCTTCACTGTCGCTTTCAGATCTTGACTTCTGTCCTCTGTCTGTCTAGATTGTAAATGCCTTGCTTTGTATTCTTGCCCTGAATAGACTGTTGCTCTGTGTTTTGTCTTGTTTTGTCTTAATGAGATTGTAAGCTCTAATGATCAGGGACTGTCTGCTATATGTCTGTACAGCGCTGTGTGCGACTAGTAGCGCTCTATAAATGCTCAATAGTAGTAGTAGTTAATGGAAATAGGCCTTAGTGGGCAAGACTTAGAATGGTTTACATTGTTTCTGGGAAATCAACTGCAAGAAAATGATTTGAGGTATGGCTCTGTAAAACTTTCTTTTTTTTTTAAAGACGGGCTCTGAAGGGTTCTGCCCTTTCTGCCTTACTTTTCAACATATATATAGTTCCCATTTGTAAGATTTTTAAGCAGTTAAGGGTGCATTATATGATTTATGCTGATGATATCCAGTTCTTTTTTTTCCCGGTGACTGGAGCATTGCAGGATTCTCTTGATTTGGCTTCTACAGTAAGTATTTACAGATTGTAGAGGAATGGATGACAAAACATAGATTAGCTATGTATATGAAAAAAACTGAATTCATGATCATTAAGAGGGATGGGGTATATGACCAAGTGATATTACAGGCATTGGCTTTATCTAAAATTGACTGCTGTAATTTACGTTATTTTGGTCTTCCTAATTGTACTGTTAGAGCTCTATAAAAACCTCAGAATTCTGCAGCTCACATTGTCTCAAGTACTCCCCGCTAAGAACACATTTCTCCTATTTTATGTGACTTTCATTGGCTTCCTGTGGCCTGGAGAAAAAAATTAAAGTATTAACTTTAATTCATAAGAGTTTAGGAGGTACAATACCTATACATTTCGATACTGTATTGTAGATTTACAAACCTACACATGCTTTGAGATTGATGGGTGCTCAACAGCTTTATGTACCACCTTTACATCAAGTGCACTTAAGTGAGTATAGGAGTAGAATGTTTTTGGTAGCTGGCTCATATGAATGGAATATGCTACCTGTTTTTCTTCACTTTATGGTTTGTGCAAACTCTTTTCCAAAGCACCTGAAAGCACTTTATTTTCAGCAGGCCTTCAGTTAAATTTGATACAGTTTTTACCTTGTTTGATTTGTATTCTGTTTTATCAGTATAAATTATCAATATCAAATTGTAACTTGCTTATGCTATTGGATTGGCAAAATATAAATTTTATAAATAAAATAAGTAAATACTAAAGCTGGTAACCCATTAATGTGGGTTTTAACACATAGCAATTGGTTTCTGGGAATGCTAATATGGGGGAAAGCCAGCAATTGCACATTAATACGCACAGTAATTGGTCACTGCATGATGGGGCGAGGAATGCTCAGTGTGGGCATTGAGATCACATTACTACTAGCATGAAGGCAACTGCTGTGCACTCATTGACAATGTGGAAATTAGCACAAGTGCAGCTAATGATCCCTATGGGTGTTATTAGGTGCACCTGTGTTAAGTGCCCTGGTGTTAGTATTTACAACCATGTGCTAACTGCTGGGAACTTGCCAGATATGGCCCCGGCAGGTAGTGCATGAAGAATACACTCACCATGCATAGGTATTGCACAGTAAGTGCAGACCTTTAGTAAAAGGGCTCTATAGTTGCCTATGTTGTCTTCATAAAACTTCATAAAATAGCCCCAAAAGAGGGCCTAATTTGACTTCCTACCTAGGCAACCTGTTATAAAATTACCCTCTATGTGATTTTATTTCAATGTATAGCGAGGTCAAGTCATATGTAGCACAGACGCATCTTATATATGATAGTGACGGAAAAATTAATGGTAGATCCAATTTACAGTTAGTACAAATATTCCTGAAAGCTTTTCAGCCTTAAAATTTTCTACTACCTCATTGTCTCTCTTTTATAACCAGTTCAATAATCAATATTTTTAAAAGTTGATAAGACACTGGGCATGTTTACTAAGGGTTAACATGCATTCAGTAATTTAATGTGCGTTAAGTGCTGCAAAGGCCCATAGAAATGAAAGGGCAGTGGTAGCACTTAATGCATGTTAACTTTATGTGTGTTAACCGTTACTAAACATGACTCATTGAGATTATTACTATTATCGTATAGCTGACAAACAATTCACTGGTTGTATCATGAAAAACTGCTTTGTATCATTTGAAGTTACATTTTAGATTACTAACCCATATGATCTAATAGCAAACTACATTTCTAAGGACTCCCTTCAGAAATGCTGGATATTGTTTTATGTCCTTTCATTTCTTCTTCTTTATAATGTTTTCAGACTATTGGCAAGTTAAGCTCTGTTGTCCAATAAAAGAGAATTAGGACAGCCTGCAATGCCATCATGCCATTTCAAGGAGCTGTTTCTAATCGGATGCCTGAAAATAAATAGCTTTTTAGCCTAGAAATGACTGAATTAAACTCCATAAAGAAGACATAAATGAAAATTTTATTGTCAGTATCTTTTATCATTTTGATGCTTCAGGATGGTGTAATCGAAAAATAATAGCAGCTTCATCTTGGTTGAACTGATTTGCTTACTTTTCAACTGACACTTACAGTTCCCATTTCTGAAAAACTGCTTTATGCTTGGCTTAGCACACAACTGCAACTCAGAAAAATTTTCTAAAATAATGCATCTGATATTTTGTGACACTAATGACTTCATCAGTAAGAGTATGTTCAGATTCCTTGCTCCTTTCCTTTCACTAAAATCATGTACCCTGCTATGGTTTTACAAATGCTTTGGTTTATGAAGTTGCATGTGAAATAATAATTTTGAGTCATTCGGTGACTCACCCTAAATCCTGCTCTGGGGTTTCCACTGGAAATACATGCTGCATGTTTCTAAGCTTCTAATTTACTAAGATTATAAAGGCAAAAGACTGTGTTAGGCATGTAACCATAGCCGTGCAGCGACTTCCTGCCCACACTGTATATAGCCTGTATTTACCTCCCCATGGTTATTAACCCAAGTTGTATTTCCTGTTCAATGTAAGTGCGAAGCAGGCTCTTCCTGCTCTGCACAAAATGTTATCTGTAAACCGCACTGATTTTAAAAAGTGCGGTATATAAAAGCATATAAAAGGAGGGAGGAGTAGCCTAGTGGTTGGGGCATGGTACTTCAGGCCAGAAGGTCAAGGGTTCAAATCCCACTAGAGGACAGCAACCTTGGGCCAGAAGGACTGGGGTTTCTAGTCCCACAGGTGCTCCTTGTGGTCTTGGGAAAGCCACTTAACCCTCCATAGCCCATGTTCCCTGTAAGTATTAGTGTGTGTGTGTCTCATATCCCCGCATGTTAAATGTATCCCCCACTTGTGTTGTGACCACTTTGATTGAAGGATAAGGTGGTATACAAAACTGTCTAAATAAATTTCTAGTTGTATATTCACAATGTATTCTATGTATTTATTTTTATGCTTAAGTTATTAATCGCCTCTACATAGAGCTGAAAATGGTTTACACACAATAATAAAATACACTTGCAATAAAATCTTCAAAACCCACCAATACTCCCACTCCCCATTTTCCACCATAAGAACATAAGATATGTGATACTGGGTCAGACCAAGGTCCACCAAGTCCAGCATGCTGTTTCAGTGGATTTCTTGGGTCCTCTTTAATAATGGTGTATGGATCTTTCCTCCAGGAACTTGTCCGAACGTTTTTTAAACTCAGCTACACTAACAGCTTTTACTACATCCTCCAGTAACAAATTTTAGAGTTTGATTATGTGTTGAGTGAAAAAATATTTTCTCTTATTAGTCTTAAATGGGTTACATTGTAGATTCATTGCATGTCCTCTACTCTTTCTACTTTTTGATGACATAAACACCCTTTCTAGTTAAATGAAAAAACCCTACAGTTCAAAGAGAACTATAAAATTCTACCTTTTCACTCTGTACCAAAGGATACCTTCCACAGCCAAGCATTTACTCTGACAAAGCAATATATAGTCACTTTTCAGAGCTTGATATACTACAAAGTAACTACAAAACTTTTCAGCTCTATTTCTTAACCTGGAGATTGTGACATATAATTCAGATGTACTCACTACTGTATATCAACTTGTATGTGTACAATCTTGTAACTGTGTAACAACTTCTTATGCAACAAGGTCTCAGACTTAAATAAAGCGTTTGTCTAAACTTCAGTTGTTTAGATCAGGTGCTTTTCGTTGCATCAATGACCTTATAATGTTGCATTAATATGTTGTCTCATTTTTCCATTTTTGTTTTTCTTTTTCTCTTTTTAACTACTTAAAGGCAATGCTTATCTGAAATCCAATATTTGATCCCCTGATTGGATTTCAGAGATAAGCATTGCCTTTAAGTAGTTAAAAAGGGAGGGGATCAATGACTGGATTCCATATAAGTATTAACTTTGATACCTGTAGTGGAGGTCTGAGGGAAAAAGAAGGTTATCATGCTGTGGTCCAACCATGGTATTTGTGTTATTTGGGGTTGGGGGAGGGATTGCTGGTATGGTCAGCTGGTGGGCATAAAAATGAGGTCTAGGATTCTCTTTTATGTGAGTTGGGTTTGTGACAATCTGTCACAGGTACACTACCAAAAAACTGCCTCCAGTTTTGCAACTGATTCCTATAGATTTTGGGGTGCTGAATCCAGGAAAAATAGCCAAAATGTTCCATCACGTCACGTTTTCTTGCAAAATTAGATTTCTTACCCATATAAGGAATGTTCACATAATTTCTTTTTAGCCGACTGCAGTTTATTTTCTTGGCCCAAAATAGAGGTTGTAATGGTTAACTAACTAGAAACACTCCCTCATGATATTTTAGAGTGTTTTGTATTCATTTTATACATTAACAGGACAATTGGGAGGCGGGGGGCTAAATCCAGTACTCGCGCTGGCGCATGTTCTTTCCTGTTCGCCTCGCCTCGTTCGCTCGCTCAAACACGGTGGTTGCGACATGAACGTTCCTGTCAAATTTCAGTTTCTTGCAAGTTCATTATTACCTTTTGTTTGCTCAGTCGTAATCCAGCTTTATTCCGAAGTGGTTCACTACAGTTGTAGTTTGCAGTGCTGTGTATTTGTGATGGCTCACAGAGCCAGAGGTTGCATCAACTCTCCGGACAGTTTTTGTTTTATTTGTGGGGAATATACCGTGAAAAAGCGGCAGAGGAACATTTCTGCATTTATTAAAAAAGTATATTTCGCCTATTTCGGTTTGAAGTTAGGCGATCAAGACAAACCGTGGGCTCCTCACAAAGTGTGCAAGACATGTGAGGAAGATCTACGCTTATGGATGAAAGGTAAAAAACAAGCATTTCGTTTCGGAATACCTATGATGTGGCGTGAACAAAGAGACCACAGCAGTGACTGCTATTTTTGCTCTTGCATTGTGAAGGGATACAACTTAAAAATAAGAACGTAATAAGTTACCCCAACCTTCCCTCAGCAATTAGGCCTATGCCTCATAGCAATGAAGTACCTGTGCCTGAACCACCAAAATCTTTGGATCATATTTGTGTGGACGGTTCTGATCATGATGAGACTCATCAGATGGCTTTTCCTGATGAGTCCAGTACTTCCGAGTTTGAAACTGAACCAGATCCGAAACCTGAACTTTTCTCTCAAGCTGAATTGAATGATTTAGTCTGGGATTTAGGACTCCCAAAAGATGCTGCCCAACTGCTAGGTTCTCGGCTTAAACAGAAAAATCTATTGTCACCAGGAACAACTTTTTATTGGTACCGCAACCGCGAGACACAATTTTTGAAGTATTTCAGCAAAGAGGAAGATTTGGTATTTTGAAACGATATATACGGAGTGATGGAAAAGTTTAAACTCAAGTATGATCCTGCTGAATGGTGGCTGTTCATTGATTCATCAAAAGACAGCATAAAAGGTGTTCTTCTTCATAATGGCAACACATTCGCTTCAGTTCCTATTGCTCACTCTGTTATTCTCCAAGAAAAATACGAGAATTTGGCCCTGATTCTTCAGAAGATTCGTTATGATGAGCATAAGTGGATGATTTGTGGAGACTTTAAAATTCTATCCATGCTATTAGGGCAGCAATCCGGTTTCACCAAATATCCCTGCTTCCTTTGCTTGTGGGATAGCCGGGCCCGCGACCTACACTGGGGGAAAAAAGACTGGCCAATTCGGGAGTATTTGAGACCCGGTGAGAAAAATGTTCTTCATGAGAGCTTGGTACCTCGTGATAAAATTCTATTACCACCTCTCCACATTAAGTTGGGTCTCATTAAGCAATTCATCAAGTCCCTTCCAAAAGATGGTGAGTGCTTTCGGTACCTTTGCTCAAAGTTCCCCTGACTTTCTGAAGCAAAGCTAAAGGAAGGAGTGTTTGTTGGCCCTGATATAAGGAAACTCATTTCAGATGGAGCATTCGCTGAAACGATGTCTGAGAAGGAAAAAGAAGCCTGGGATTCCTTCAAGGATGTTGTTCTCATATTCTTGGGGAACAGGCGGGATGAGAACTATAAGGATATTGTTGCCAGGATGCTCAATGCCTTCAAAGAACAAGGCTGTAACATGAGCCTGAAAGTCCATTTCTTGCACTCCCATGTGAACTACTTTCCCGAAAACTTGGGGGCGTACAGCGAAGAACAAGGTGAAAGGTTTCACCAGGACATCAAGGACGCAGAGAGAAGGTACCAAGGAAGATGGAACACCACTATGATGGCTGATTTCTGCTGGTTGCTGCTGCAGGAAACCCCAGATGAAAAATACGCCAAGCAGCGCACCAAGAGAAGCATTCGGGGGAAGAAGAAACGGGCCCACCAGGAGATTGATTGACCCAAGAATGACTTTAAAATCTAAACTGTGTTGACAAATATCGTGTTTTTACTAAACTTTGAAATAAAAATTTGCTAGTTATTACCACAGTGTCGGATCTCATTTATTAGAATTTTATATTCACATCATCGGGTGTTTGTCTTCATGTATTGCAATGGTGCGGTTTGCGTTTTCTATTCTTACTTACATACCTGTACAACATTTTTTGCATATTTCTTTGCTTTGCTTTGTGTCTAACCTCGCTCTTATATGCTCAATGTTTGTGCACATGTATGTGGCTGTTTTAAGTGCAGACAATTCTGCTACCATCACAGTGTGTTTTGTTGACATTACTCTATTCTTATGTGCTGCCTTGTTACAATTTTCTTTATTCTTATTTGCATAACTACTAAACAATTAGTATAAAGAATTCATCCAAGAAACTTTTATCTCGATCGCACTCAATCTGAAACGTTCACCTCAAACTGCTAATCCAATGTAGCAAAAAATCTGTACGTGATGGAGCAAATTGGTTACCAGATTTGGATTCAGCGCACCAAAAAACGTAAAAATCAATTGAAACATTAGAGTCAGTTTAAAAAATTTTTTTTTTAGTGTACCTGTTATAGTTGATGGCTTGCATGGTATCCAGAAAAGAAGTAGAATGGTTGCTGAATATAGTGGGAAGATTGATGTCACCTAGTATTATGAACTACTTGTTGTTAGAGCTATTCATGCATGTTTCTTGAATGAATGGTGAAAGGCCACTACTTTAATTTTTGATGAGTGTGATATGTAGGCAAGGCAGATCATTAGGTGCCTATTGGAAATAGTGAGGAAGTTGAGATCTTCTGAGAAACTGGTTTTGATGGTTTGAAACTGGAGATTATTTTTTTCAATAATCAATACTCTGCCTCCTCTCCTGGATGCCCTTGGATGGCTGAAAAGGTTATATATTGGTATGGACAGTTGGTTGAGCAGAACATTATCAGTCTCATTAATCCATGATTCTGTTATGCACATTATGCCGATGTCGCTGTCTCTGATGTGATCCACTAGTGTAGGGATCTTGTTGAGGACTGAGCATGCATTGATTAAGGTGCATTTGATCAATTGGTGGTGGGCTATTTTTGAAGATAGTTTGTGTTTTGTGTTGAGTGGTTGAATCCGGATAGACTTGGAAGGGTATTTATAATTTATTTATTTATTTATTTAACAGGGTTTTTTATAACGCTTTATCATTTCAATCAAAGTGGTTTACATTGTAACTTAAACTTGTACAATAAGCAGGGACATTGATAACTTGGATTGTAGCAGTGCAGGCAGGACCTGATATTTTTTGGTCAATATATAATAGGTATGGAGCTCATAGTTGGGAATGCTGTTGCTATTGACACTATCAGTACAACACTAAGTAGAATAGTGAGGAGAGAGGCATGGAAAGACATGGCATGTAGGTGCAGTTAAGCTAAGCAGGATTCTGCTAGGGACAAGAGTACTTGTCAGATAACGGGGAAACATAGAAAGAGCAACATGACAGCAGAAAAAGACCACATGGCCTATCTAGTCTGCTCTTCCATATCAACTACAATAGTCCCCTTTTTACCTTTAGAGATTCTCTGTATTTGTCCCATGCTTTTTTGAATTCAGATTCTGTCCTCGTGTCCACCACCTCCACTTGGAGACTATTCCACACATCTACCACTCTTTCCATAAAAAAATTTTCCACATATTATTCTTGAGTCTATCCCCTTTCACTCTCATCCTATGTCCCCTCATAGCAGATCTTGCTCCTTTTTTTAAAATCTTTGCTAGCTTCTCATTTTCCAAATATATGCCTGTCTTCCTCTCTCTATGATCTCTTATATTTCATGAAGGCATCCCTCTTTTTCTTCACCATTTCAGCTACTTCTTTCGAAAGCCATAGCGGTCTCCTTTTCCTTTTACCTTTGTTTACCATTTTAACAAAAAGGTTGGTTGCCCTTAAAATATCCCCTTTCAGTTTTGCCCACTGTTTTTCTACATCCCCAGCTGTTCCCATCCTGCTAACAACTCCCTGAGGTATTGGCTCATCTTGGCAAAGTTAGTTTTCCTAAAGCCTACGACCCTCGCTTTTGAATGAATTCTATCAGCCCTAGTCCTAATACAGAACCACACCATCTGGTGATCACTGGATGCAAAATGTTCTTTCACCATTGGTAAGGACCAAATCCAGTATGGCCCCTTCACATGTGGGGTCTGTTACCAATTGCCTGAATAGTTCTCCCTGTAGATAATCCAGGATCTCCTTACGTCTAGATGATACTGCAGCAGGAATGTGCCAATCAAATCTCACATATTGAAATCCCCTATTAGTTGTACTTCCCCTTTCCTGGCAATGCTGCATATGTCTTCAATTAACTCTCTGTCCACCTCTTCCTCCTGTGAGGGTGGTATGTATATCATGCCAATGCAAATAGATTTCTCTTTCCCTCTTTCTAGTTTAACCCATGGTGCCTCCTCTCTCCCTTTTAAGCTCTGTAATTCCAAAGCTTTAATATTATTTTTTACATATAGTGCCACTCCTCCTCCCCTTCTTCCTACCCTCTCCTTTCTGAATAAAGTATAGCCTGGTATAGTTACATCTCAGTCATGGTTTTCTGTGAACCATGTTTCTGTAACTGTGCCTCCTCTCTCCCTTTTAAGCTCTGTAATTCCAAAGCTTTAATATTATTTTTTTTACATATAGTGCCACTCCTCCTCCCCTTCTTCCTCCCCTGTCCTTTCTGAATAAAGTATAGCCTGCTATAGTTACATCCCAGTCATGGTTTTCTGTGAACCATGTTTCTGTAACTGCAATTAAATCCAAGTCAGCCATTCCCATTAAAGCTTCTACATCTGGGATCTTATTTCCCATGCTATGGGCATTTATGCATACCGCTTTCCATATGTTGCCCCTTTTACCCATTTCCATAAAGGTATTTAATGTTTCACTTACCTGGGGGCTTTCTTCCCCCATCCCCAATGAATCTAGTTTAAGGCCCTCTTCAGTAGATTAGCCAGTCTGCTACTGAAGATACGTCAACCTTTCTTGGACAGATGGACACTATCTCTGCTCTGCAACCCTTGGAACAGCAAATATTTATACAAACGAGACCCCGCAATGAGTCTCTGCACATGGCCCCACACCTCCCAAAGCTGGCATATTCCAGTTAATAAATTCAAAATAACAAAGTATTTTTCTACTTTTTGTTGTTTGGGTATTTTATTTTTCAGTTGCAATTGCTCCAGTCACTTTCTTCTGGTTTCCTTGTTTCTTCTGCTAACTCTCCATTGTCTGCTGTCCATTTGTCCTTTCTTCTCTCTTCTAGGTTTTTTTCCATTCTCTTTCTACATCTGCTTTAACATACTGATCTTTTCCCTTTTGCTCTTTCCTCCATTTCTTTCTTTATTCATTTTTCATGTACTCAAATTTCACCCTTCTATCCTCAATCCCCATTTACTCTCAATACCTGGCTAATTGTAGATTTTTTTTCCCTCCCACACTAAATAACTTTTCTCCTCTCCATCCTCACTCCCCCAGCCCCATCCCCTTCTAGTCCTCTCCCAACATCAGCTCTCTGCTAGTTCCAGCACCACACAGCATCCACTCCCTTTTAGTCCCGTTCATCCATCCCCTCACATGAGCCCATTTCCAGTCCAAGCTCCCTCATCAGCCCATTTCCAATCCTAGCCCCACCATCAGCCATTTCCAGTCCTATCCTAGCTTCCCATCAGCCCATTTCAAGTCTTACCCCCCATCAGCCCATTTCCAGTCCTAGCCCCCAATCAGCCATTTCCAGTCCTATCCTAGCATCACATCAGCCCATTTCCAGTCCAAGCCCCCCCCCAGTCAGCCCATTTCTAGGCCTAGCCTCCCCATAAGACATTACTAGTCCTATCCTAGCCCCTCCATCAGTCCATTTCCATTCCTAGCCCCCCATCAGCCATTTCCAGTCCTACCCCCAATCAGCCCATTTCCAGTCCTAGCCCCCCATCAGTTATTCCCAGTCCTATCCTAGCTCCCCATCAGCCCATTTCCAGTCCCCCCCCCCCCCACATCAGGAAGCTGCAAGGTGGTAAATTGAAAGGCAATGTCAGGAAATACTTTTTCACAGAAAGGGTGGTGGATGCTTGGAAAGCCCTCCCGATGGAAGTGGTGAGGGCAAACACGGTGACGGAATTCAAAATGGCATGGGACAGACACAGTGGATCACTTTACAGCAACAGGATAAAATCAAAATAAACTGAACCATCTAATTTCTCAACAAATAGGGGTGTCCTACATGGAGTGGTGGCTTCACTCCTAAACAAAGACATGGGGAGGGATGGCCTGCACAGAGCGGCAGGTGCACCTACTCTTGCCATCATACTGGGCAGACTAGATGGACCATGCTGGTCTTTATCTGCCGTCACTTACTATGTTACTATGTTAGTCCACCATCAGCCCATTTCCAGTCCTATCCTATCTCCCATTATCCAATTTCCATTCCTAATCCCCCATCAGTCCATTTCTAGTCCAAGCCCCCCCTGATCAGCCCTTTCCAGTTCTAGCCCCCCATCAGCCATTTCCAGTCCTATCCTAGCCCCCCCCCCCCATCAGCCCATTTCCAGTTCTAGCCTCCCCAAGCAGTCCTTTCAAGTCCTTGCCCTCTGTCAGACATTTCCAGTCCTATCCGGCCCCCCATCAGCCCATTTCCAGTCCTATTCTAGACCCTCCCCCCCCCCCGAAGAGCCCGCACCTGTCTGACTGGCTTGAGATGGAGCCAGGGAGGCCTGAAGCCCCAGCTCACCTTTGCACAGTGCCAGAGTGAAGAGCAGCGCGTTCCTTCACCCCAGCAGCTGTGTTCTCCTGAAGCGCTCTGGCATGCTGGAAGTTAAAGAACATTTCCTGTTTCCCAGCACTCAGCGTGCTTCAGGAAAACACAGTTGCTGGATGCCGCTCTTCACTCCGGCGCTGTGCATGGGTGAGCCGTAATGAAGCACGGGACCCTGTGCGAACAACATTCTCGCTCAATGGATCGGCTGGCCCTGTCCTCAAGTCAGATAAACTAACCAGAATATGCAGATTTTCCACATCTCAGAAGCAATTACCCTAAAAGCCAAAGCATGTCACATAACTCTTCACATCTTTGGTATACTCCCCTTGCATGGACCACAAATTCCCAACTGGGACGTGCTATTCAACTCTTCATGTACTCCTCAAATATTCTTTATAAGATAGCGCCTTCATACTTAAAGTAGGTGCCTCCTTATCAAATTGTGCTAATAGAATACCTCTTAAGATGCCTATGTGAAACCTATTTTAAAATACTAACATAAGTGGCAAAGATAGAGATTGCCCTTAAGTTAAGAAGTAGACATTTACGCCAGTCCTACAGCTGGTATGAATACTCACACTGTGGCACCAGAGACTCTACTAGGGAGCAAGACAACCAGGGGTGGTCAGGGAATTCCCTGGGCAGAGGCAGGATCTTCCCTCTGCCCAGGGATAAAGGGAGATGGGGCTGTTGTTTGCAGTCAGAGGAGCCTACAGGCTAAGGGAAAGAAAGTGCCAGCAGCCCCTGTAGGTAGGGGAAGTCCTGTGCAATCCACTAAGGGCAGGTAGGTCCCTGTAGCATGAAAAGCGGTGTGAGGAGAGAAAGACCTGCATTTCCCCTGGAAGCATAGCCAGTATGTGTTACAGGCTAGGAACCAATCACTACTTGAGAAAGAATCTGCAGTAAACCAGGAAACATTGGGAGGGGTCAAAGACAGGGGATTTCCCTGGGACAACATGTTCTACAGCTTGCAGCCCAGCCGAGAGGGGTTTAAAGTCCTGAGGGTTCCCTTGCTGGCAGCGAGCATTTTTCTGAAAAGCTCTTTGAGGAGATGGAAGTGGAAACCCCAGATGTATTGCCTTTTCACTCACCTGAGGTAGAGGAAGAAATGGAAGTTGAATAAGCTGGTAAGCTGTGGAATTTATTTTGCCCTTTTTTTTGTTATATTTGAGGGTTGGTACGGGTGGGAGGCATGACTAGAATTTAAGTCACAGTCGTGTGGATACCTCCCTCCCTTTCTCTACTTTCCCATTGTTTGAGCTGTTTAAAAGAGGGTTGAGAGAAGGATTATTTAACTCTTACCATTTCGGATACAACATTGAATGGAGTATGCTATTGCTGCAGACTGACAGTGGGAAGAAACTGCTAAGTTGAACTTTATCCTTTTCCCTGATAAACCAGAACCAGGCCAAAAGCTGTTTTTGTATTTATTTTTCCCCACCCTTCAGCTTTGTCAGTTTGGAGTGGGGCTGTGGCAGGGGACCTCAGCCTACAAACCAAATGAGAGAAGGGCTGCAGACTGAGAAGAAAAGGACTGGAGCAGTGCGATGCCAAAGAAGCCACAAATGTAAAATGGCCTCTGGACTTTATAGAGAAGCTCATTTGGGACATTGGTTGAGGACAGTTCCTTTGTGGGACTAAGATTCTTCTGAAGAGAACAGTAGAATGACTAGGCTAGGCCTGGCCTTAAAAGGATAGAAATCTTTCTGGTAGTGTGCACCAAAGGGTACTTTTTTCCCCCTGGAGTCCTAGAGTTTTGCTCCTCATTTTTGACTGGAGGTTTTTTTCTGAAAGTGCAAGTTGGATAACAAAGGGTTTCCTCATTATTCTCTACTCCCCATTGTACCCCAGTGCTGGTGACTCTCTTTTCCTGGATGAACATGCAATGCTGATCTATGGAATGCCCGTGAAGAGTCAGAACTGTGGTGGACAGACCAGTGCCCAATGACAACAACCATACTTTTCAAGAACTTGTGCAAATTATAGCATTTTCTAACCTATGTGCATATTTGTATGCTGTACCCAGACTCTGCCCATGAACATATCCACCGGTAAAGTACATGCCATTATGCAATTTGCATACTTTTATGTTGGTTCACATTTTATAAGAGGTTATTAACATGCATACATGCCCACATAATCACACTAATGTCTATAAAAAAAATAGGCATGTATATTGCATACAGTATAGTTATGTTTAACACTCAGTATATCATCCTTCCTTAACAATATCAGAGCAGCTTGTAAAAAATAAATAGAAAACAATATAAAAGTAATAAAATATACTGACATAATGAAAGCAAAGGGCAGAACTGCAGCATTTGCTAAATATCCCATCATCCCTTCTACATCCTCATCAATTATTCTCTTTAATTATTGTGAAAGAGAGTTTCAGAGGGCTAGGGCTAGATAGTAAAAGATAGATTGCAGAGTACAATCCAGCCATGTTCTGCTTATAGATGCCTTTTCTGATCTTGAGACTGAAGGGTTCTCACTGGTACAAATAGGATTAGTAGAACAAGCAATTAAGTAGGAAAACCAGTCTAAAATGATTTGCAAACTAGAATATTTTTAAATTTAACCTAATATGTGACTGGTAACCAGTGATGTTCCTTAGGCAATGGGATAATTCAATCAAATTTGCCTGAATATGTGATAAGCTTGACTGCCGTATTTTGGACTCTCTGCAGACATCTGTGATAAGAATATCTCAGTCCATTATATAGAGAGTTACAGTATCCAATGTGGTTTAACAAAGGTGTATGACCAAGGATAACACAGGTACACTAAAAATTTTTTTTTTTAAACTGCCTCTAATGTTTCGATTGATTTTTACGTTTTTGGTGCGCTGAATCCAAATCTGGTAACCAATTTGCTCCATCACGTACAGATTTTTTGCTACATTGGGTTAGCAGTTTGAGGTGAACGTTTCAGATTGAGTGCGATCGAGATAAAAGTTTCTTGGATGAATTCTTTATACTAATTGTTTAGTAGTTATTCAAATAAGAATAAAGAAAATTGTAACAAGGCAGCACATAAGAATAGAGTAATGTCAACAAAACACACTGTGATGGTAGCAAAATTGTCTGCACTTAAAACAGCCACATACATGTGCACAAACATTGAGCATATAAGAGCGAGGTTAGACACAAAGCAAAGCAAAGAAATGTGCAAAAAATGTTGTACAGGTATGTATGTAAGAATAGAAAATGCAAACCGCACCATTGCAATACATGAAGACAAACACCCGATGGTGTGAAAATAAAATTCTAATAAATGAGATCCGACACTGTGGTAATAACTAGCAAATTTTTATTTCAAAGTTTAGTAAAAACACGATATTTGTCAACACAGTTTAGATTTTAAAGTCATTCTTGGGTCAATCAATCTCCTGGTGGGCCCGTTTCTTCTTCCCCCGAATGCTTCTCTTGGTGCGCTGCTTGGCGTATTTTTCATCTGGGGTTTCCCGCAGCAGCAACCAGCAGAAATCAGCCATCATAGTGGTGTTCCATCTTCCTTGGTACCTTCTCTCTGCGTCCTTGATGTCCTGGTGAAACCTTTCACCTTGTTCTTCACTGTACGCCCCCAAGTTTTCGGGAAAGTAGTTCACATGGGAGTGCAAGAAATGGACTTTCAGGCTCATGTTACAGCCTTGTTCTTTGAAGGCATTGAGCATCCTGGCAACAATATCCTTATAGTTCTCATCCCGCCTGTTCCCCAAGAATTTGAGAACAACATCCTTGAAGGAATCCCAGGCTTCTTTTTCCTTCTCAGACATCGTTTCAGCGAATGCTCCATCTGAAATGAGTTTCCTTATATCAGGGCCAACAAACACTCCTTCCTTTAGCTTTGCTTCAGAAAGTCGGGGGAACTTTGAGCAAAAGGTACCGAAAGCACTCACCATCTTTTGGAAGGGACTTGATGAATTGCTTAATGAGACCCAACTTAATGTGGAGAGGTGGTAATAGAATTTTATCACGAGGTACCAAGCTCTCATGAAGAACATTTTTCTCACCAGGTCTCAAATACTCCCGAATTGGCCAGTCTTTTTTCCCCCAGTGTAGGTCGCGGGCCCGGCTATCCCACAAGCAAAGGAAGCAGGGATATTTGGTGAAACCGGATTGCTGCCCTAATAGCATGGATAGAATTTTAAAGTCGCCACAAATCATCCACTTATGCTCATCATAACGAATCTTCTGAAGAATCAAGGCCAAATTCTCGTATTTTTCTTGGAGAATAACAGAGTGAGCTATAGGAACTGAAGCGAATGTGTTGCCATTATGAAGAAGAACACCTTTTATGCTGTCTTTTGACGAATCAATGAACAGCCGCCATTCAGCAGGATCATACTTGAGTTTAAACTTTTCCATCACTCTGTATATATCGTTGCAAAATACCAAATCTTCCTCTTTGCTGAAATACTTCAAAAATTGTGTCTCGCGGTTGCTGTACCAATAAAAAGTTGTTCCTGGTGACAATAGATTTTTCTGTTTAAGCCGAGAACCTAGCAGTTGGGCAGCATCTTTTGGGAGTCCTAAATCCTGGACTAAATCATTCAATTCAGCTTGAGAGAAAAGTTCAGGTTTCGGATCTGGTTCAGTTTCAAACTCGGAAGTACTGGACTCATCAGGAAAAGCCATCTGATGAGTCTCATCATGATCAGAACCGTCCACACAAATATGATCCAAAGATTTTGGTGGTTCAGGCACAGGTACTTCGTTGCTATGAGGCATAGGCCTAATTGCTGAGGGAAGGTTGGGGTAACTTATTACGTTCTTATTTTTTAAGTTGTATCCCTTCACAATGCAAGAGCAAAAATAGCAGTCACTGCTGTGGTCTCTTTGTTCACGCCACATCATAGGTATTCCGAAACGAAATGCTTGTTTTTTACCTTTTATCCATAAGCGTAGATCTTCCTCACATGTCTTGCACACTTTGTGAGGAGCCCACGGTTTGTCTTGATCGCCTAACTTCAAACCGAAATAGGCAAAATATACTTTTTTAATAAATGCAGAAATGTTCCTCTGCCGCTTTTTCACGGTATATTCCCCACAAATAAAACAAAAACTGTCCGGAGAGTTGACGCAACCTCTGGCTCTGTGAGCCATCACAAATACACAGCACTGCAAACTACAACTGTAGTGAACCACTTCGGAATAAAGCTGGATTACGACTGAGCAAACAAAAGGTAATAATGAACTTGCAAGAAACTGAAATTTGACAGGAACGTTCATGTCGCAACCACCGTGTTTGAGCGAGCGAACGAGGCGAGGCGAACAGGAAAGAACATGCGCCAGTGCGAGTACTGGATTTAGCCCCCCGCCTCCCAATTGTCCTGTTAATGTATAAAATGAATACAAAACACTCTAAAATATCATGAGGGAGTGTTTCTAGTTAGTTAACCATTACAACCTCTATTTTGGGCCAAGAAAATAAACTGCAGTCGGCTAAAAAGAAATTATGTGAACATTCCTTATATGGGTAAGAAATCTAATTTTGCAAGAAAACGTGACGTGATGGAACATTTTGGCTATTTTTCCTGGATTCAGCACCCCAAAATCTATAGGAATCAGTTGCAAAACTGGAGGCAGTTTTTTGGTAGTGTAGCTGTGTAATCTAGAAAAGGCCTAATTTCCCTGATCTTTCTCAGAGCAACAATGTTGGTTTTAACTACTGTGGAAATCTACTTGCAAATGGCAATTGAAGATCAAAATAGAACCCCAGGACCATCAAGGATGATACTAATAGCACTGAATCCCCCCTTCCCCATAATATCTTCAGTCCAAGGATCCCCTCTGACAAAATATTTTGCATAAGCAGAAATTTTCCTTGTCTATTTTAAAAAAGTGCAGATGAAAACATGTGTCTCTGTTCCTCTGAATAATAGGCTATTAATTATACCTTCAAAAGAGGAATGGCTTTTTTAAAAGAAAACCAGTGACATTTTTTTTTAAATCACATGCAATAGCATACTCTAGATAATGCTATTCATCACTATGTATTAAGGGGGGGGAGGGGGATATTCAGCAGCAGCGGCTACGCGCTTGTAAACCAGTTAGCATCACCATTGAATTATAAGCCCAGATAGTCAATGCCATGACCATATCCATCCACTAGCATTGACTATCTCGGTTGACTGCAGAACCCAGAAGCTAACTTGATACTGGCAATATTGAGCTACTTCTCAGTTAGCTTCCACGGCTTAAGTAAGGCCCGCATTTCCTGTGCTTTACTTTAGCTGCATGTTGCTAACCAGGCAGCGACTATATTGAGGCATTCCTTGGTTAGTTTCCGGGTTCTACAGCCAACCCAGATATTCAATGCCAGTGGTCGGATTTGGCCACTGCCCGGTTAGTGATGGGTGCCACCCCAGAATGTCCCCAACGTGCCACAATGCTACGTGGTTAGCATAGGGGCATGAAGTGGGGGCATTTGTGGATATTCAGCGGCAATAACTATGTTAGTGTTGCTGAATATTCAGCTCAGCGACATTTAGACAGTTTGCAGTCCGCAAACCATGTAAATGCCTTTGAATATCCCTTTATAAGTATTTTCCTCAGAATGGTGGAAGTGGTCCAGAATATTTGATATCCTGATAACCTAACTGTATGCTTCTCCCAGCAAATTCTAAATTGCTAACATTTGTTCACTTTATTTAGTGTGACTCGTTTAACCTAAATTATTTTTGGTCACTGAAAGCCAAATAGTGAGAAAAGCAAACAGCAAGAGTTATAAATGGAGAAAGATTTGACAACTAAAATTCATGGACTAAAATCAGATATCTGCAGAGCACAGGAGTGGGAGAGGCTCCATTAATGCTCACAGATTTGCCCACGTTGAGGCTAATTCTGTTTCCTGCACGTCTGGCCACTTTGGCTATTCAAAAACCGGACATGCAGGAAATGGACCTGATTCTGCTGGCACAGCGCCTGTATATACCCGCAATGGTAGAATCTGGGACATAGACGCCCAGGAGCTCCCCTTATGCCAAACAGATCGGTGTATGGGGAGCTGCATGTCCAGATGCCAGAACGCTACTGCTGGTGCGAGTAAGCAGTGGCTTCCTGGCTCCATGGCAATGAGTCATCTACAGGACAGCTCAAAATGCCATCTCCGACAACTGCCCCTACAGCCCTGTGTTTGGCAGTCACCAGCGGCTGCTCTGGCCAGAGCAGGACTGCAGGTGCACAGCGTGCCCATTGATGTGTGCCATGAGGGTCTGCGCTGCTCAATGTGGGGGGCGCCCCTAGGGTGGAATAAGTCAGGCATGCAGGTGAGAGCCACAGGATGTACAGGGCCCCGTCCTGAGTAAGCTCTGTATGTCCCGGCAGGTAGCCGCACCCCCACTCTGTTCCATCACTGCCCCCCCCCCCCCGCCCATATCCAGCACTCCCCACACAAACCCCTTTGTATGTATGGGGAGTGCAGGGCCTGGAATCATGTTCCGGCCCTGAGTGCGGGGTGCGGGTTGGTCGTTCAACCCTGCTATTCCTGTTCTGGAATGACCCCCATTTTGCAGAGTCAGATAAGCATTATAAAACGGCCCAGTGGTATATGTGCATTAAAGCTGAAACTGAAAAACCACAGTGGTCAATTTTCAATCATGGGCCAACTGCATTGGATTTTCAGGGGCATCATCCTCTTAAGTGGCGCTGTTAAAAATTCACAAATAATATTATGGGGGTCATTTTAGAAGCCCTATTCATGATTTGGATATCTGAAAACTGCCATTCATATGTCCTAACCACATCCACATCCCAAAAGCCATTTTAGAATGTCTCAAGTTTACACGTGTCTGCCGCAATCACATCTATGTCACCCGGAGGCCTGCCAGAGGTCTGGCTGGGTCATTCCAAAAAAGATACATGTGTTCAGTTGATTTTAGATTACAGTCATATGTTTAAGTCCACTAGAGGACAGGCTCATTTTGGCCAGCTATATCAACAGTACAGAGAAGGGGATTATACCCTCTCATCCCCTCCATATCTTTTGTTATCTTAAGACCCCAGCAGATAAATATTGCGGCCTCATCTACTGCTGCTCTGCTGAACATCTCCATTTCCAAAATAGCAGGCCGGGATGTGTGTGCGTGCAAACATACATACATGTACACCTTCCAAACTACCTGCACCGGTATGTCTTGTGATGAGGAAGGCACTGGTGAGCCTGCAGAGTTAGAGAAAATCAGTGATTGTACCTTTAAAAACATTCCAGCAGTGCACAGGCTTCAGAGCAAGCTTAGAGTTTCTGAGGCTAGGCTGCCACACCCAAGCGCTGCTGATGGAGTAGCAGGCTTGGAGCATGATTATGAACACCTCTTAAGGCAGAGAGAAACGCTGCCCAGGAAGCGCCTTTATAAACCCTGCTTAGGGAAAAGCAGAGGGGAGAAGAGCAGAGAGAAGAGCTGCTCAGGAGGAAAAGGTTGATCAGAAGGGAAGAGCAGAGCAAGCAAACACTCAAGGAGAGAGTCCAAGAAGACAGAGTCAGAGACGGACTCAGAGCAGGACTAGAAATTGAGCTGGAAGTTCCCAGAAAGAAAGTTCCAAGCAGAGGAAAGAAGAAGGACCTGGAAAGAGTCTGGCACAAGGGAAACCAGGCAAGAGCTGCTCAGGCGGAGAGAGCAGGGCAGGTTCCAAACTTCTGTTCCTGACCAAGAGGTTCACAACACTCAGAGGTGGGTGCCTAGGTTTCAAACCAGGAGGCAGAAAAACCCAGCCTCCAACAGAGAGCCGTGTTTAAACCTCAGAGAGGAACTGGGGCAAGAGAACCAAAGAAAGATATCCAGTAATACAGTTCTCCATATTCCTTACCGGGTAGAGAAGTCCTAGAGGGAGTTACAGGAATCCTCAGCAAGAATTCCACCAGAGGAAGGTCATGAGGGCTCAGTGCAGGATATTATAATTCCAGAGCAGGAGGAAATGCAAGTGGAGTATAATGAACCAGACCCCTTGATTACTGAACTGCCAATGGACTGTTCTTTGTGTCGTGCAGAGGCTACTGAATCCTTGGTTAAGGAGTAGCAGCCTGAGTAAATGCTTTTGGGAAAAGCACTACAAAGAAAACTTAACCTTGCTAAGGTAGGAACCAGGTTAAGTAAGACAAGCTTGCACAGCACTGTATATTATCTCACTAAGGAAGCAGAAAGACATTCTTTACTTTGCTGAACCTAAGAAGCTGTACTTTTGATTTGCCTGTTTTGATTGATGAAACGTCTGCGTCTGTTTAATGCCTTTGAGAAGTTACTCAGCTTAAGGATGTAAATATTTTCTGTACTTTTTGTCCTGGAGGAAATATCCAGATACTTTGCCTTTGAACCTTATTTGTGCATATTTTGGGGAAATAAACTGTGTCATGTTTGCCTTCACTCGATGTCTCCACGACTATCCTTTTTAAGAGGGAAACTACAACTCCCAGAGGGCACTGCTGCTGAAGGAAATAGTTTTCAAACCCTTTAAAGAGGACTAAAATGGCAACCCTAATCCCCTAAGCACGTGGTTGGGGATAGGGACATGTGACAGTCTATGTGGTCGGTACTGCACATATCTAGATCTCACACTTCTATACTTGTCTGGGTCCTTATTCTACACATCCCCATTCTCTTTCTATTTCAATGGAGATGTTTCTCTTTTGGGGGTGGAGACATGTCTATTATAGAAAGCACTTACACATGTCCACCTTCACTGCTGCCTCTCCTACAAACTTTCAGATATTTTGCATTGGACGTTGAAGAGTTCATCTAAACGGCTTTTCTAAAATGTGCCTTCACGTGGATAAAATATTTTATGCAGGAGATATTTTATTATACTATCCTTTTAATGTCAGGTCTAATATAAGGTCTCTGAAGTTGATTTCAGATTTGGAAGTAATCTTAAAATGGTGTACCAAAAATGGTTTGTCTATTAATTTTGAAAAAAAGGAGGTCCTGGTGATTTGTTGTGATTTGACTTAGAAGCTCCCAGAGAAAATTAATTTGGCTGGATATGATATTCTGGTAAAATATGAAATACTTTACCTGAGAATAATCATAGTCCAGGGCCTAACATTTAAATCACAGGCACAAACATATTTTAAGTGTCTTATAGTGCAGAAACTTTGGTATATACTTGAACCAGATTGTGCAATGTTGGACAGAGTTTAGCATTATCTGGGATGGGCTATAGTAATGTGGGGCCCAATATTCAGCACCAGCAGCTAGCCGCTGGCACTGAACATTAAACGTGGATATTCAATGCTGGGTCATATGTGGCCCTGCATTGAATATTCGGGGTCATAGCACAGTCGCAGATGCCACAGAAGCTAACCGGGCAGTGCTGGCTGGTTAGCTCCCACAGGTAAAGATAAACCAACTTTTGCTGCGCCTATCTTTACCTCTGGGTTTCTAACCGGGCAGTGGTACAATATCGCCGCTGCCCACTTACGACGGGTGCCACCTCCACTCCATCCTGGAACACCCACGACATGCTTCAATTCTACATGGCATTTACACAGTTTACACAGTCTATTAACTATGTAAATTTCAATATCGGGCCAATATTATATACTGGGCTGCTTAATAATGCTCATAGACCCCTGCAGATGGTGCAAAACTGTACTGCAAGGCTGATGGCTGGATTGCACTTACATGATGGCTTCCAATTACAGTATGTATCATATTCAGTTTAAATTACTTTGCTTTTTAAAATATTGTATAGCATCAGTGGGACTTTGGGTATTTACAAGTTCCCTTGCTGATCTGTTTCTGGGAGAAATTTGTGCTCAAATGAGCAAAGTTTGTTGAGAATAGCACCGCTTCACTTGTAACAAGAGACTATAAACTGGGTGTTCTAAATTGCTGGCCTGAAATATTGGATTATTTACCTCTTTCAGTTCATCAAGAATCTGAAGATCTTATATTTCAGAAGAAATTGAAATATGTACTTTTTACGCTGCTTTTAATTGATTATGTTTTATTTCACTATTGTTTATACAGTAAGTCCTGCCATGTGGTTCTGGATGCAGTACTGTGAGCCAACCAGAAATTGTTAGAATAGGTAGGCTCTAAGTAATACAAATGAAATGAAATATCCTGTTAACTTTACTCTTAATACTTGTGTGTCACCACTTGAATGGATAACTTGTCATTCAGTCATGGAATATGTCAACCCCTATTTAAATGGATAACTTTAGTCATATCAGTGCTTCAGATAGTCAAAGTTTTCAATTGCATATTGACAAGTCAAATTTGATTAATGTTTGACCTGATTGATGAAGAGCACTCTGTTCCTAACTACACATATGTCATTGCCAATGTCTATGGTACTGTTGCAGAGGCTATTGGATTTCCCGAATGCAGAATCCCATTCCTTCCTCTGACTTCTTTAGATGGTCCCTAAAAGTTAATGTTCAATCAAGCATCATTCTGCGTTAGACTTTATTGCCAAAAATGTTCACATTGATAACTTCATTTGAACTCCTGTTGTCAAAATAAAAAAACGACAGCTGTTTTGAGGGGTCCGACTTGTCCCGTTTCCATAAGAATTATTTCAGGAGGTTTATGTCACCAAACTGGCTTCTTGGGTATCCAAGTCAAGATCATTTGCATACACAAATTATATAATGCTGTTAGTGACACATTTATAGATATCAAAGGGGTTTGAAATAAATGCTGACCCTTGCAGTAGTCTGTTAGTAAAGCCCATATGCTTTTGATCTCATGGAATTGGAAGTATTATGTGAGTGGTGTTAGTCAATAGGCATTATAGGGACTGCTCGTTTGTGGGTAAAGTCATTCTTGGAAGATCACAACTGGAAAGTCCGTTATGGAAAATATTGGTCAAAACAATATTTTTGAACATGGAGATTTCCATTCCTACACTGTTTAATATTTATCTTCAGCCACTGGAAAATATAGTAGTTATAGGATTAAGATCCATATATGCAGATGATATTCAACTGATAGTCCCCTTGGAAGGTGATAGAAAACTTCCCTTCAAAACCCTAATGAATGTTTGAATGAGATTATAGATGGTTGAATAATAGTGATTTGATACTGAACATTTCTAAGACAGTTTGCCTGAGACTGGGAGGGATTGTTAAAATTATGTTGAATATCCCTCCAATGATTGATAATACACCAATCTCTTAGGTGACAGAGGTACACTTCTTAGGGGATGATAATAGAAAGTGAGGGGATAGGAGGGACGCAGGTGGCTGCTGTTTCTGACATTTTAGTACAAATACATTGGTTTATCAACTCAAACCTTATACTGAGTTAAGGGTATTAACACATTCTTTCTTACTTAACATCCCTGACTATTGTAAAGGGGGATATGTAAGATTAAAAGGAACGTGGCTGGAGCAGAAGAAAGGGGAGATTCGAGCGGGCGCTGCAACACCGGTTGAGGTAGATCCAGAGTTGCTTGCCCTGGAGGTGTCTCTCTCCCCGGATGATCGACCGTCTCCTCTGCGTCTGTCCTCCCCGGAATCTCCTCTCGCGAGTGGTGATTCAGCCTATCCGGAAGGTGTTGGGGCTGTCTTGCCGATGCGGGCTTCGCTGGATCAGAGTTCCGGAACGGCCTCCTTGACATCGGGGGCTGTGGATGAGACTGGCCGGCAGAATTCGGAGGCGGAGGCGCAATTACATCAGCAGGAGGTTTCAGCAGCTGGGAGTTCTTTAACTTCAGTTTTACCTCGATTTAATCCTTTGCAGCGTCCGAAGGAGTTCTCTCTGGAGTCTATATGGGACGCGATTTCACAGCTTTCGATAGCCGTTTTTCAACAGATGATCTTGTCTTCCCAGCATCTTGAGAAGTTGGAGAGTGCCATAGATGGAACTAAGGGAGATTTGACAGTGATAGCAGATAAGATGAATGCTGGTGAACAAAAACTTTCTCAATTTCCGGTATTAACTGAGTCTATTGTGAAAGATAATGAAGCAATTCGTGGGAAATTAGAAACGCTGGAAAACGCCGTTCGGGCGTCTAATATACATCTGTTAAACTTTCCTGTGGTTAGTGGGGTTTCTCCGGTGGATTCGTTTTGAAAATGTTTACAGGAGACTTTATCTGTGCCTGAAAACTTGATGCCACCAGTTGTTAAAGCGTATTTTCTTCCTGTGGCTAAGCGGGGGGTTCAGGTTGACTTGGGGTCTTTCAAAGTGGATACTCTTGATGTTTCAGCTTTGTTACAGTCGCCCAAGAAAACTAATATTAAGGTTTCTACTCTATTGGTCACTTTTGCACTTTCTTCTGATCGGGATTGGGTGTTGAAGTTATATTTTAGGAAACGTTCTGCATTGTTTATGGGGAAGAAAATTGCCATGTTTCCTGATGCCTCCAGAGAGACCCAAAAGAGGCGGAAGGCCTTTTTGCTTTTTAAGGTCTGGTGTGCTTTCTATTGGGGCTACAATGATACTTCGATTTCCATGTAAATGTATAGTCTATTTTCAGGATAATAAGTATGTATTTGTTCAACCGGAAGATTTATCTATGTTTATTTCCTCTCACCTGCTGACCTCATCACCTATGGGATAACTGATCGTCATATGTAATTTGCTCCGAGCTATGCCCCCCTCTTGGTTTATTTTCTGAATTACATTGTTTCTTAGACATGGTTTGAGGCTTTACCTAGCCTCATTCATTTATTTTCCTACCCTTCCCCCGACTTGTGGGCTAATTAACCCTGTGTATAATATTTTTTTTTCTTTTTCTGTGATTTATTCTATGGAGCTCTAATGTTTTTCCTTTTGTACACAGTGGTGTTATTCTGTACAAGCTTTGCTTGATAATTATGTAAATTTGCATAAATATAAAATTTAAAAAAAAAAGGAAAGTGGCTAAAGAAATTACAGGTTCTGCAAAATATGATCACAAAGTTTATGTTAGGTGGTAAGAAAAATGAAAGTGCTTGACTATTGTTTAAGAAACTGCACTGGCTCCCCATCCAGGAAAGATACTGTTTTAAACTTTTTGTAATTATTTTTAAAGTACTTAGATTTTTCTTTTTAGTGTTGTCAAGTCAGTGCTGACTCCTGGTGACCCAGCTACATCTGTGTTTTCTTGACAATATATTACCAGAAGTAGATTGTCAGGCCTTTTTTTTCCAAGGCAATGGAGGGTAAAGTGACTTGCCCAAGGTCACAAAGAGTGCCAGTGGGAAATTGAACCCTTGATTGACTGGGTAGTAGGCAGCTGCTCTAACCACTAGGCAACTCCTCTAGTCAGATTAAGTAAATCTTTATGTTGAAAAATAGAGGTTTTCAAGTTTGCTGTTTTGTTAGGTGGTTTGGTGCTGTGGCATGAGTTTTTGACAAGGGATTGTCCCAGCTTATATTGTCCAGTTGGGATCCACCTTTTGGACATGTTGTGGTTGTTAAGTACCATTGAGTCAGTGTCGACTCATGACGACCCTCTGGATAGTTCTCCTAAATTGTGTTCGGTCTTCAGTCAGGCAGCTGTTGTTGATAGACTGGTACCCGTAGTTGCTGTTATTGTATCGATCCATCTCCTTGCTGGCCTTCCTTTTTTGAATTGACCTTGCATCTTGCCAAGCATTATGTCTTTCTCTAATGATCTCTCTCTTCGCATGATGTGTCCAAAGTATGAAAGTCGAAGTCTTGTCATCTGAGCTTCTAAAGAAAGCTTAGGTTTGATCTCCAGATTTCTTGACTGCTTGTTGCTTCTTTATTGATAGTTGATCCAAGTAGGTTAAAGGTGTCCACAATTTAAATTTCTTCTCCTTCAACAATGAACTTATTGATTTTGCCAGTTGTCAGGATATTTGTCTTCTTTGCATTAAGATGCAGGACCATTTTAAGACTATGGGGCTTGTTTACAAAGCCGCGGTAGAGGCTTCTACCCGATATTGGAGCCGCAGCCCCATTGAATTCAATGGGGCCGCAGCTCCGATATCGGGCGGAAGCCGCTACCGCGGCTTTGTAAACAAGCCCCTATGTTTCTTGATCGTCAGAAGCAAATATTTCAGATTATCTTCACTTTCAGCCAGTAATGTGGTATCATCAGCATAGCGAAGGTTGCTGATGAGTTTCCACCAATCTTCAAATCTCTGTTGTCTTCATACAATCCTGCTTCTCTGATGATTTGTTCTGCATATAAATTAAACAGGTAGAGGGGAAAGTATGCAGCCTTGTCATACACCTTTGCTTATTTTAAACCATTCTGTTTCTCCATATTCCATTCAAATTGTTGCTTCTTGATAAATAAACAGATTGTGCAAGAGAACAATCAGGTGTTCTGGTATGCCCATGCTTCTTAATGTGATCCAGAGTTTTTCATGGTTTACACAGTCAAAAGCCTTGCTGTAGTCAATAAAGCACAAATAGATATCCTTTTGGTATTCTTTAGTCCTTTCAAGGATCCATCTCACATCCGCGATGAAGTCTCTCGTTCCTCGCCCTTTCCTGAACCCTGCTTGCACTTCAGGTAGTTCTTGTTCCAGGTATGGTTGTAGTCTCTGATGAATAATCTTCAGTAGAATCTTGCTGGCATGTGGGATAAGAACGATTGTGTGGTAATTGCCACAGTCAGTTGGATCACCTTTCTTTAGTATTGGTATAAACACAGATCTTTTCCAGTCAGTTGGCCATGATGCTGACTTCCAAATTTCTTGGCAGAGCCTTGTAAGTATGGTAACAGTTGCATCAGATTGCTCTAAAACTTCTATGGGAATGTCATCAATGCCTGGTGCTTTGTTCTTTGATAAGGCTTTCAATGCTGCATCGATTTCTTCTTTCATCACCAATGGTTCCGGATCATAAGGTACAGGTTTAAACGGCTATTGGTCCACGTGATCTTTATATAAAAACTGTAAATTCTTTCCACTTTTTCTTGATCTTCTCAGCATCATTCAACTTAGAACCTTGAGCATCTTGTAACATTCCAATTTGAGGCTGGAATTTTTTCTTTAACTCTCGCAGCTTTAGGAAAGCAATCCTCTAATAGTTTCTGCTTCTATTTTCTTGCGTGTGTCATTGTAGTACTTTTCCTTGTCCTGTTTTGCTGCATGTTGGAAATCTCTGTTGAGTTCTGTGATTGTCTTTCTTTCTCCTCTGGCTTTAGCTTCTCTGCTTTTCTGGGCAATTTTCAGAGTTTCTTCCATCATCCATTTTGGTTGTTTTTGCTTTTTCACCTTTTGTAGAGACTTCTAACTTTCTTCCAAATATAACCTTCTTGATGTCATTCCATAACTATTCTGGAGATCTGTCATTTGTATCTAAAGCAGCAAATCGATTTTGCAGGCAGTTTTTAAATTCCAGTGGTGTATTTTCAAGGTCATATTTTGCTACATTCATGAGTGGCTTGCTCTTTTTCAACTTTAGCTTGTGTTTCCATACTAGTAGTTGGTGATCTGTACCACAATCAGATCCAGGTTTTATCTTTGTTGATGTTATAGAGCTTTTCTATCATTGATTTCCACATATGTAGTCAATTTGATTTTTTTACAATAGATTGTTGGTCTTGCTGAATTCTATCAGTCTTTCTCCAGCTTCATTTCTGTTGCCAAGTCCATATTTTCCAGTCACTTTGCCTTCTTCTTTCTTGCCCACTTTTGTGTTCCAGTCACCCATGACTATCAGGATATCCTGTTTGCATGTTCTGTCAATTTCAGCTTGTAGTTGTTCATAGAACCCATCAATTTCATCCTTTTCTGCAGCTGTTGTTGGGGCATATACTTGAATTATAGTTGTGTTGATAGGCATTCCTCGTAGATGAATAGAGATTAAGCATTCACTGACTGCATTGTATTTCATTACAGTTATTGCAAGTTTCTTCTTTATTATAAATGAAACACCATTTCTTCTTTGTCTTTCATTTCCAACATAGAAGACCATGTCATCATCTGATGCAAAGTGCCCGATGCCAGTCCATTTCAGTTCATTGACACCCAGCAGATCAAGTTGTACATGTTCCATTTCATTCTTGACCACCTCCAGCTTCCCTTGGTTCATGCTTTGTACATTCTATCTCCCAATATATAAGACATCTTTACAGCTTCTGACTCTCATTTCATGCACAGATACATCAGCAGTCAGACTTCCTGAGGGCTCTGATCCAACCACATCATAAATGCTAGCTTTACTCTGAAATATCTTCAGCTCCTTCCCAGTAGCTAGCTGAGTGCCTTCCAACCGGGGGGGGGGTGGGGGGGGGTGTCTCATCTTCCAGCACTATAGTGCAGTTTGTTTTGTTGTGACTATCCATTGAGTTTTCGTGTCAAGATACTGAAGTAGATTGCCAGACCTTTCCTCCGTGCAGGTTAAGTTTAGTGTTGTTGCTGTTGTCACAGAAATGTGATCCTCCGCCGCCAACACTGTCCCATTCTGCTGCTGCCCAGATGGGTTTTCATGGCAAGATTTAGAAGTAGATTGCCAGGCCTTTTCTCCATGCAGTTTAAGTTTAGTGTTGTTGCCATTGTTACTGAAATATGATCCTCTGCTGTCAATACTGTCCCATTCTGCTGCTGCCCAAATGGGTTTGTCTTGATCTGGAACCTCAGCTAAGACCTGTCCATCTTGGGAGACACTGCCAGAAGTTAAACTACAAATAGCTTAGCCCTCAGCATCACTGATGCACGCAAGCCCTCACAGCATGACAAGCTGAAAACCAAGTGAGGCTTTTGGACATAGGATTGGATATATTTTTGAACACAATTCAGGATCTTTTGGAGATGGGTGTCCATAGCAGCAGGCCTGCAGTATTTCGGGCAGGTGAGCAGTGGTAAGCAAGGGTTGTCACATCTTGTGGCAGTATTTTGGGTTCAACCATCTCCTAGAATCAGCCTAATGTCACCACTATGGACTTTTGGAAGGCAAAATTTGGGTAAAAGGCATGGTATCATATTGCCACAGGTTGTATAGACAGGGAAGCCTTTCCACAGGGTACTTGTACCTCATTATGACTATTTGTTACCAACTGTGGAGCCTAGAAATTGATGTTGATATGAGGCTAGACATCTAAAGGGCAAGATGCTTTGAATTGTGAGGCAGAGGAGGAATATGAGGATAGGTGGGCTACTATGTTGGGAAATTTGTTAATTTCCATGTTAAATAAAGCTGTGGTCTTCTTTTGCCATCACCTCCAGCTTGTGGTAATTGTCTTCTGGTGGGGAAACGAGAATAGAGGGTGTGACAATGCATGTATTAGGGTATTCTACTGGGATGTTTTTTTTATTTATCTGTACTTCATCACTTCCATTTCTAAAGTCTTGTTTTACCTTATATTGCACATCACCTCATCGAACACGATAAAACTGGCTCTGCTGCTTATGCTGTTGATGCTGATGATAATGATTATTTCTGAAATGACTGTAAGTCTAATTTGCCTTAACGATTTCAAAAGCTCAATTACACAGTCTCCTGATAGCGTTTTAAGTGAGCATTTTTAATAAGTTTCTAGAAAAGATTAAAATGATGCTTCTTCTCTTCTCAGCATTCCTTCATTGCATACACCACCAGAAAACAAGAGATATTTTGCTTTTATGTACTAATAATGATGCCATGCTCTGTCTGTGAATGATAACTACCATTTAAAATGTTCTATTACAAACAAAAACTAAGTTAATTTAAAATCAATCTTAAAATAAATTAAAATTAATGAATAGAAAAATACAGTTTTACTTTTACATATTATTTAGCTTACTATCTACAGTGCTCTAATGAAACCATATTCTTGGCATGATTGCTTAGAGGCATGCATTCAGCATACTTGTGATCTAGTGCTATGATGAGACAGAACTCAGTTTCTGGGTAGCTGAGAAAAGAGAATACTGAGATGAAATTGGTGGACCTATTGGGGATAGTTTTATAAAACGTTTCAGTTTGCAAAGCCGTTCTACAATACATGCAGAAAAGGGCTTTTATAAAATTGCATATAAAAAGCATGGGTATGGAAAGTGTATGTCTATTTTTATGTGATCTGCATATAAGGCTTTCCTAGGGGGAATAGTTTAAGCAGAATTGAGGCAGAGTTGTGATGTGCATGCGTATTTTAACAAATTAAGTGTGTATATGCATAGAGTACATACACGGACCTACACTTTCTTCAAAGCAGGTGCAAATTTGTTCAACAGCATTTGTGGACTTTTGGGGCTCGATCTGGGACCTTATTTTATAAAGACAATACAAGTGCCAGTGTTGCGTTTATGAAATGTGTTTTAAAGAGGTACCTATCTGGATGATTATAAAATTACCCCAAATATGGTGTGTGCTTGCCGGACAGCCCCTTCCCCTTCTTCTTATTGGAGGGGGAGCCTAGGTAGGTTTATTTTGAAAACTATATACCCACAAAGCGAATCTATTCAAACGACATGCACACTTTGTACTGGTTATCAGTGTAGGTGACCAATCGGGGATAAAATAGTACATAGGCATTTTAAAATCAAATGTAAACACTAAACTTGATATTCAAAAGCACTAACGCAGTTGGCAGCCACGCAGGCTGAATTAGTGCTTTTTGTGAAAAATTGACAGTGGATCTATGTACAACTGTACTCATTTTGAGGGACATATTCAAAATGGTTTAGCTGGCTAGCAGGACCTGCTAACCTGCTAAACTGCAGTAAACCAGAAATTTAGTGGCACTATCCAGATAGTGTTGCTGAATAGCCCCACAGACTAACCGTATAGCAATAGTGCTACCCGATGAGACCGGATATTCAGTGCCAGATGCCAGATAGATGCGGATATTCAGCACTGGAGACTAGTTAAAACAGCAGGACAGGCACTCTAAAAGTACTGACTGCTGCCACTGAAATTCAGCCCCTCTATTCTCACAATGGCCAAAGTTATGGTGGTTATTTTGGAAATAGCAGCATTTACATGTGTAGATCAACATACATATTTCAATGCCATTTTAGAAAAGGGCTATTTACACATGGTGATGCACTACAGGTTTAGCTTTCCAAGAGGCATAGTAAGGGCATGCAGAGGGAATAGTTAAGGAGACCTAAATTATTAACATGGATTCCTTGCATTAGAAATGTAATTTGTGTCACTGCCAAAAAGTCTGGATGTTGGCAATTAAACCTGCCCCAAACCATGACAAAGTATCTTCTGGAAGAGACACTTGGGTGTGCTCAAGGCCTGCTGTGTCCGTCTGCCCCTCCCACATTCCATGCAAACCTATTGTCACAGGGGGCAGGAAAGAGCAGGCCTAGAGCATATGTGAGGAGAGGAAAGAGGGAGGGCTCCAGAGGAAGGGGTAAGAGAAGCATGTGGGGGGCTGGTGCTGGACATGATGGACTTGGGTAGAGCAGGAGAAATGTTGGACATCTCAAAGAGGATGAGATGCTGCTCTCAGGAAGCCAGGCTGGAGACCCACTCTTTACGCCGGTGGGACTCGAGGAGTTCCTCTGGCAATTTCTGTCCACAATCCTGCTCTTCATTCTGGCAAGACCAAGACTCCCACCAGTTCTTCATCCTCCTGTGGTGGGTAAGTTGTGTGTGTGGGGGGGGGGGGAGGGGGCACATAGACGTGTTTGTGCATGAGCAAACAAGTGCATATGGACAAGCAAACTCACAAACAAAAATGAAGCCTCCCCAAAAGTGCTATTGCTTATGTGAAACGTGCCCAAAAAGCTTATTTGCATGCAAAGTATACAGTATCAAGGGAGATACTGTTAGAAAAACGAGAGAGGCTAACCTGTTTCTAATCTGGTGGTGTCTTCACTTATGCATCATTGGCATATCTTCACTTTATATGATGTTTTTCAAGAACGTCCCCTGGTAGCATATACTAGGGACAGAAATATAGGGGTAATTGTGACTCGTTCAGCATTCGATTTTGATCTGCAACAGAGAGAATCTTCAGTAGGATATTATGCCTGTGGTAAATGTAGTTGGCGTGAACAGGCAATTGAAGGCACTTCATGACATCATCCTTTTGATGGTCAAGTTTAGAAATCCCACACCTTTACAACTTGTAATTCTGAGTTTATTTATGTACTTATTTGTCCATGTCTGAAACTTTATGTGAGCTGAACAAAATGCCTGATTGGACTCGGGTTTAATGACCATTGGAGATGGTTAAATATAGAAACTCAAACTGATCTGACAGTAGAGTATTGCATGCTGAAAGAACATAATTTTCAAGATCTTCACTGGTGTATATTGATCAAATTATGTGGACTCAAAAGACTCTTGAATTACTAAGAAAACGGTAGATATTTTCTCTTCACAGTGTGTGCCTGTGTGGTTTAAACATAGAATGAGTGTGGAGGTCTAATATGGATCTTGATCATTAAATGATATTGTGCACTCTGAATGTTGGTTTGGAATGATGCTGACTTTAAAATAATGCTATCATTATCTTTTTGACAAACTAATGGAGTAAGAGAAGGAATATGCATAAGAGCTGGACCATAAACAGTAACTTTGGAAGATTAATCCCTGATGCTGACACAGTACTATGTTGGATATGTTGCAAGATAAATAGATGTATTATTTTTAATGAGAAAAACTGAGATCCATTATCAATATGAATAAAATAAGTTGGTATATAAAAATGTAAAATTTTAAAATATAACCCTGGGCCAATTATTAAATTATACAGTGAATTAATGCATAGGCAGTGGAAAGGGGTGAGCAACAGGGGCCATGGCCCCACCAATATTTTGCACAAAACAGCATCAGCAATACAGAGCTTTGAGACAGGGCTGGAGATTGGTTTGTTTGGTCCCTCCAACCTAAAAGGTGTTCTGCTGCCCCTGAATTGATGGACTTCACAGTGATCTAATTGTGCTATATCACTCATTTTATGATGATCCCAAAAATATTAAGAGGATGGAGTATGAGTCCATATTGATATTGGATTTGCATCTCCTTTATACGGATCTACTTTTCGGATAGCTGTTATAATTCTGTCACACTGTCAAATTGTTGTTTCTCTTGCTCAGGAAATATAAAATATTGAGTTTCTCTTTATAAAAGCTTTCAGAAACTGATCTATGCAACTGTTGTTGCTATGTGCCGTCGAGTCGGAGTCAACTCATGGCGACCCTCTGGATAGCTATCCTAAATTGTGTTCGGTCTTCAGTAAGACAGCTCATTGTTGATAGACTGATACCCGTAGCTGCTGTTATTGTATCGATCCATCTCATTGCTGACCTTCCTCTTTTGCGTTGACCTTCTATCTTGCCAAGCATGATGTCTTTCTCTAATGATCTCTCTCTTCGCATGATGTGTCCAAAGTATGAAAGTCGAAGTCTTGTCATCTGAGCTTCTAAAGAAAGCTTAGGTTTGATCTCCTCTAGTACCGACTGGTTTGTTCTTCGGGCAGTCCATGGTATACACAGTATTCGCCGCCAGCACCATAATTCAAAGGCATCAATTTTCTTCCTGTCTATCTTTTTCACTGTCCAGCTTTCACATCCATATAATGTCATTGAAAATACTATGGCTTGAACAAGTCAAATCTTTGTATGGAGAGAGACTTCTCTGCTCTTGAGAATCTTATCTAGGTCCTTCATAGCCATTCTGCCAAGAGCAATGCGTCGTCTGATTTCTTGACTGCTTGTTGCTTCTTTATATAGTTGATCCAAGTAGGTTAAAGTTGTTCACGAATTCAATTTCTTCTCCTTCAACGATGAACCTGTTGATTATGCCAGTTATCATGATCTTTGTCTTCTTTGCAGTAAGCTGCAGGCACATTTTGAGACTATGTTCTTTGATTGTGAGAAGCAAATGTTTCAGATCATCTTCACTTTTAGCCAGTAATGTGGTATCATCAGCATAGCGGAGGTTGTTGATGTGTCTTCCACCAATCTTCACACCTCTGTTGTCTTCATACAATCCTGCTTCTCTGATGATTTGTTCTGCATATAAATTAAACAGGTAGGGGGAAAGTATGCAGCCTTGTCTTACACCTTTGCTCATTTTAAACCATTCTGTTTCTCCTTGTTCCGTTCGAACTGTTGCTTCTTGATCAATGTACAGATTGTGCAAGAGTACGATCAGGTGTTCTGGTATACCCATGCTTCTTAATGTGGCCCAGAATTTCTCATGGTTTACACAGTCAAAAGCTTTGCTATAGTCGATAAAGCACAAATAGATATCCTTTTGGTATTCTTTAGTCTTTTTGAAGGGTCCATCTCACATCCGCAATGATGTCTCTCGTTCCTCGCCCTTTCCTGAACCCTGCTTGCACTTCAGGTAGTTCTTGTTCCAGGTATGGTTGTAGTCTCTTTTGAACAATCTTCAATAGAATCTTGCTGGCATGTGGGATCTGAGCAATTGTGCGATAATTTCCACAGTCAGTTGGATCACCTTTCTTTAGTATTGGAATAAACACAGATCTTTTCCAATCAGTTGGCCATGATGTTGTCTTCCATATTTCTTGGCAGAGCCTTGTAAGTACGGTAACAGCTGCATCAGATTGCTGTAATACTTCTATGGGAATGCTATCAATGCCTGGTGCTTTGTTCTTTGATAAGGCTTTCAATGCTGCTTCAACTTCTTCTTTCATCACCAATAGTTCCAGATCATAAGGTACAGGTTGAAACGGCTGTTGGTCCATTTGATATTTATCATATAAAAACTCTGTATATTCCTTCCATCTTTTCTTGATCTTCTCAGCATCATTCAATATAGAACCTTGAGCATCTTGTAACATTCCAATTTGAGGCTGGAACTTTTTCTTTAACTCTCGTAGCTTTAGGAAAGCTGATCTTGTTCTTCCTCTAATAGTAAGGCCGTGGGCCCCGTCCGCGTGGCCGCTTCTAACTGGGGGGGGCGGCGGGCCGATCGCCCCCCCCTCGGTGTTTCGGCGGCGCGCGGCTCGGCGGTGCCCCGCGCGGTCTGGCACCCTCATTGGCTCCCCTCAGCGTTTTAAACGCCCGGGAGCCAATGAGAGGGCTAGGACTCGGCAACGGGAGGGGGGGGGGTGTGGGTAGTGCGGGGACCCAGCACTGCTCCGGCAGTTGCTGGGTCGAGGCTGGAGGCGCCTGACGTGCTGGTTGGTGGGAGCAGGATACGGCGTGGTATCGAGGGCCTTGTGCAGCAGCGGGAGGCGGCACGAGAGGCTGCACCATTTTTGGAGCTCCGGGAGGCAGTGGAGCAGCGACGGGGGAGTCGGGAGGCTCGCGGTGGTGTGTGGGCCGACTGCAGCCCCGGGCTGAGGTGCACAGGATCTTCTACAGGCAAGTGGGTCCTTCGGTGGGGTTGTGCCTCAATTCTATCCCCCCCCCCAATTAAAATCGGTAGCCAAAGCAGTGGGGCTCTTTAGGGTTCTTACATCCCCAAGTAAAAAAAAAAAAAAGAGAGAGCAACCCACTATAATTAGTTTCCAGGGTTCCTCCAGCCTTGTTAATTTTGCCATGGCCGGCGGAGGGAAAAAGGGGGGTTCCCGACAGCGCGAAGGGTCTGGCAAGGCTAAGCCGGGCGGTCCTCGGGGAGGAGGGCCTGCTCCTTTGGGGCGCCCAGCTCATTTTGGGAGGGGGGGGACCAGGGGCAGGGCTCCGAGCCATGGCCCAGCGTCCGGACGTGGTACTAGCCCTGTCGGCGACTCCAGGCAGGGGGGGCGAGTGGGAAGGGGGCTTTCGGCTGGCCCTTTAGCTGGGGGCCGGCGGGGTAGGTCAAAAGGCCCAGCACGAGGTGCTTTGGGGCTTGGAGAGGCCCTCGGTCCTATGGGTGGCTTTGGGGTGGCCACAAGTCCAGTGGGGGGGATTGAAGGTGCCGCTCCTCAGGTGAGCAGTGTGGTGGTGGACGCTGCAAGTCCTGGGGGTGGCTCGGCTCCTGCTGGGGCAGCTTACTCGCCTGCGTGGGCGCATTGGCAAGGTGGGGGCCAAGGCTCTTCCCACGCGGAATGGCTAGGGGCGTGGCAGCCGCCTTGGCCAGTGGCGGGTGTTCCTTCGCCTTTCCCTGTTTTTTCTCTGCAGGTTTCGACCGGCTGGCACTACTTGGGGCAACCTTGGGGGGCTCCTGCTGGACAGATGGACGGCGGGCGGGCGAGCGCAAGTGGTGGCCCCGTGTCTGTCGAAAACGGGGGAAGGAGCGGAAGCGTCAGCGTCGACGCCACCGGAGACGGGCATGTCTCCCGAGGTAGCAGCACCAGCGGCAGGTGAGTTGGCTGCTAGCGCAGGGACTGGAGAGGGGGGTAAGACACGAGCGACCAAGCGCAGGCGGCGTTCATGTCACCAGCGGTGGCGTTCGGGGTCCTCCTCTTCTTCAACCTCTGAGTCTTCGTCCGGCTCGGTTTCAGATGACTTGTCCCGGAGTCTGCGGACAACTGGTGGGGAGGTCGGCGCTGGACAGGTGGGTTCGGTGCCCTCGGTGGCGTTTTTCTCGGAGTTATGGGAGGGGGTGCCAAAGACTCTGCGGAAAAAGATTGTAAAACGTCGCTATTTAGATATTTTCCGCTTACTTGAAGGTCGTAAACGGTCGGGGGATAGTCGACGGAAGCATAAGGAGGACGAGAAGGCGGGTAGGGTCAAGAGAGTGGCCCGGAATGTGGCTAATTGGACTCAGTCTTTCCTGCGCTTGGCTAGTGTATGGGGTCATTCGCATCCGGAGCAGTACGGTATGCTTTTGGCTTACGCGGATTCCATACTAGAGGCCTCACAGACTCATGAGGGTTGGGCTTCGCTCAACTATGATGAGAAATTCCGTGATAAGATGGAGGAGAATCGCATGTTGTCATGGGGAACGCAGGACATTAATCTTTGGCTGACGCAGATGGCGATCAGACCTGGCGGTGGAAGCATGGGTGGGCAAAGAGGTGGGGTCGCCGCCCCCGCGCGGGTGGATCGGCCCTTTCGATCGGGCGTGCCCCCTGTTTTGCAGAGAACTCCAGGGGGGGGGGAGCTGGTGACTTGTGCTGGCGCTTCAACAAGTCTTCCTGTCCCTTTCCAGATTGCAAATTCCGGCACGCCTGCTCCATCTGTAATGGGGGTCACTCAGCACTCAAGTGTGTCAAAAAGAGTGGCGGGGGCATGTCAGCCCCCAACCACAAGTAATAGGGACTTGTGGAGTTTGGCCCCCACCCCGGTTGCGATTGATGCGTTAGATCCGTGGCTTAGGAAGTATCCGAAGCAACAGGTCAGCTGTCTATTGGAGTGTGGGTTTAGGGAAGGGTTTCCCATACCGGTGGTAGGCAGTGTAGAGGTCAACAAGGCGTGGAATTCGCCTTCGGTGTGGCGTTTTGCGCAGCTGGTACGGGATAAGTTGGCAACTGAGCTAGCGTTAGGTAGGGTGGCCGGTCCTTTCAGAGCAAAACCGTTTGCAGATTTGGTGGTATCTCCATTGGGGATCATTCCAAAGAAGGAGCCGGGGAAGTATCGCCTAATACATAATCTTTCTTTTCCCGTTGGTTCCTCGGTTAATGATCACATTCCTAGGGTTTTGTGTGCTGTACGGTACTCATCCTTTGATGAGGCTGTTGAGCTTGTACGTGCCTGTGGGCCGGGGTGCTTGCTGGCAAAAGTGGATATTGAATCCGCTTTCCGTTTATTGCCGGTGCACCCTTCCGCTTTCCATTTGTTGGGGTTTTGCTTCGAAGGTCACTTTTACTTCAATAAAAGCCTGCCTATGGGCTGTTCGATTTCCTGTGCGTATTTCGAGCAGTTTAGCTCCTTTTTACACTGGGCATTCGTGGACTGGGTGGGGTGCGGCTCGGTGGTGCATTACTTAGATGACTTCCTCTTCGTAGGTCTGGCGCATACGGGGCAGTGCAAGGCTTTGTTGGATGGGTTTGTCCAGTTGGCCCAGGCGTGGGGTGTTCCATTAGCATCCGAAAAGACGTCGGGTCCGGCGACTACTCTCACCTTTTTGGGAGTTGAGTTGGATTCCGTGGCATTGGTAGCCCGCCTGCCGGAAGAGAAAGTTACGAGGCTGCGGGTGTTGGTCGCCAACGCGCTGGGCTCCCGCAAGCTTACGCTTCGGGAGATGCAGTCTTTGGTGGGGTCCCTGAATTTCGCGTGTCGGGTTATCCCGATGGGGCGAGTGTTCTTGCGCCGGATGGCAGCGGCTACTTCGGGCGTCTCTAGACCGCATCATCGGATTCGGATGTCACGCAGCTTGCTGGCAGACCTGCGGATCTGGGACGATTTTCTTCGTGACTTTAATGGTACCACGGTGCTGAGAGATCCGGAGGTGACTTCTGCGGATCTGCAGTTGTATACTGATGCAGGGGGGGGTTTGGGTTTGGGGATTTATTTTGGGGGCTCATGGTGCGCGGAAGGCTGGCCTCAATCCTGGCGGGATGTGGGGGCTTATGAAGAATATTACCTTCCTCGAGTTGTTTCCCATTTTGGTGGTCATGTCGTTGTGGCCGGATAGACTCCGCAATTGCAGGGTGCGCTGGTAGTGCAACAATGAAGCTGTAGTGTCTGTGATCAATAACTATTCCCCAAGATGTCAGCCGGTAGCTGACCTGATGCGGCAGGTGGTGTTCGCCTGCTTGCAGTTGAATTTAGTGATTAAGGCTCGTCATATTCCTGGGAGTCATAACCAGATTGCTGATGCTCTTTCCCGTTTCAAGTGGGAGCTGTTTCGGACCTTGGCGCCGGATGCGGACGACGTGGGATCTGCGGTCCCGGAGCATTTATGGCGGATTGGCCTCCAGCCATGATCGAGCTGTTGCGGAATTCCGTCTCTTCGGCGACATGGGTCATGTATCAACGTGGCTGCTGCAGTGTGGTATCCTTCTTGGTACTCCATGGCTGGCGAGCTGGGTCAGCATCGGATATGCTTCTGGGTCAGTATGTAGCGGCGGCTAAGAATGCGGGACTGTCACGGACCACTGTCCGACGGAACTTGGCAGGATTCTCATTTTTTGCACGGGCTCTCGGGTGGGGGGGGCGGGCGGTGGATTTTTAACGCGTACATTGTTGCGGGGTTGGGAGCGGTCCTGTCCCTCGCCTGGGGATTGGCGGCGCCCTATTACACATGACTTACTGCGACGGTTATGCAGTGCTTTGCCGCAGGTGGTTTCCTCCTCCTATGAGGGGGCGCTCTTTTGGGCTGTTTTTTCATTAGCCTTTTTTGGCGCGTTTCGGGTGGGTGAGCTGCTTTCGGAGTCGGGTCAGATTCGCAATGGGAGGGAGGTGCAAGTGCATCAAGTGCACTTGCTCGGGGGTGGGGTTCGTATCCGCCTTGCCCGTTCAAAGACGGATCAGGCGGGAAAAGGTATGTGGGTGGAATTGGCAGCGGTGCAGGGTTCGCCCACGTGTCCTGTCGCGTTACTGCAAGCGTACTTACGCGTTCGCCCAGAGGTCGGCGGTAGCCTTTTTATCCATCAGGACGCGCGGGTTCTTACGCGTTTCCAATTTACCGCAGTGCTACGGCTGTCCTTAAGGCTGATAGGTGGGGACCCTGGTGCGTTCGCCCCTCATTCCTTCCGGATTGGGGCGGCGACCAGTGCAGCGGTGGCTGGGCTGCCCGATCAGGAGATACAGCGCATTGGGCGTTGGCGGTCGGGAGCCTTCCACAGCTACGTGCGTTTGTAGGGGAGTGGGGGGAGGGAAAACTAACGGTTCTATTCTTTTTGTTGCAGATGCGGGGCATAGATGCTGTTGGATTCTTGGCCACTCCTTTGTCTTCTGGGCTGGTCGGCGAGCAGCAACGCGCCCAATGGGGCTGAACTTGGGAATTTCCGAGCAGGCGGTGACTGTCACATGGCTGGGCGAGCGCGGACTACGGTGGATCCAACTCTTGCCTTTGCTTCGGCACCTCCAGCGTACCAGAGGCGCACCGGACGTGTTGCTGCTCCACTTAGGTGGCAACGATCTCGCTTCTTGGACTTGCCGGCAGTTGATTCGAGCAGCTATCAAGGACTTTGGGGTGGTGTTGGGGATGTTTCCAGATGTATTATTACTATGGTCGGATATCATTCCAAGGCCGTCCTGTAGGGCTCAGCGACGGTGGTCACGGGGTGTGACAAAAATTAACCGTCAAATTGGCCGGTGGGTGGGTCAGCAAGGGGGCTGTCAAATATTACATCCTTGGGTGGACATGGACTGCCCGGGCCTCTACAGGTCTGATGGGGTGCATTTGTCCCCAGTAGGGCTAGATTTACTGCTTAACGATTGGCAGGAGGCCTTGGAAGGTATTCCGTTGGGGGCGAGGGCTGGTCGCAGCTTACCTTTGGGGGGCGGCTCTGGTCGTAGCTGACCTGAGCCGGTGGTGGGATCCCGGAGGTTTCCGGGGTCCGGAGCCGGTGGCAAGCATGAGGGCGGGGGTGGGGTACCCCCGACTCGGTTAATCCCTCAGGCTTTTGCTAATAGCATGGCGAAGCCGGAAGAGGGAGGGCATGGAAAATGTCGGGCCTGTGCCCGGGGGAAGCGGATGCGGCGTCACCTTGCTACTAACATGGCGGGTGAGGGCTCGCTCTGCTTGGGGGGGAGGGAGTTAAAATGTGTTGATTTGTATTATGTGTTGTTTAAAAGGTTATTAAAGCTGCGACCAGTTTAAGTCCCAAATGGTTGTCATGTGTTTGTTCTGAATTAGTCTTTCGAGGAAATGAAAGTGGGGGTAGGGGGGGGGAGGGGCGAGAGGCGATGTGTCCGCCTTACCCGGTTGTAGTAAGGCCGCGGGCCCCGTCCGCGTGGCCGCTTCTAACCGGGGGGGCGGCGGGCCGATCCCCCCCCCTCGGTGTTTCGGCGGCGCGCGGCTCAGCGGTGCCCTGCGCGGTCTGGCGCCCTCATTGGCTCCCCTCGGCGTTTTAAACGCCCGGGAGCCAATGAGAGGGCTAGGACTCGGCAACGGGGGGGTGGGTAGTGCGGGGACCCAGCACTGCTCCGGCAGTTGCTGGGTCGAGGCTGGAGGCGCCTGACGTCCCGCCCACCCACCCTGGCTTGGGGACGTTTTTGGTTCGGGGGTTGTGGGTTGTTCCCGCTGGAGGGGGGGGGGGCTTTGGCGGGATCCCGGAGGTTTCCGGGGTCCGGAGCCGGTGGCAAGCATGAGGGCGGGGGTGGGGTACTCCCGACCCGGTTAATCCCTCAGGCTTTTGCTAATAGCATGGCGAAGCCAGAAGAGGGAGGGCATGGAAAATGTCGGGCCTGTGCCCGGGGGAAGCGGATGCGGCGTCACCTTGCTACTAACATGGCGGGTGAGGGCTCGCTCTGCTTGGGGGGGGGGGAGTTAAAATGTGTTGATTTGTATTGTGTGTTGTTTAAAAGGTTATTAAAGCTGCGACCAGTTTAAGTCCCAAATGGTTGTCATGTGTTTGTTCTGAATTAGTCTTTCGAGGAAATGAAAGTGGGGGTAGGGGGGGGGAGGGGCGAGAGGCGACGTGTCCGCCTTACCCGGTTATAGTTTCTGCTTCTATTTCCTTGCATGCGTCATTGTAATACTTTTCCTTGTCCTGTCTTGCTGCATGTTGGAAATCTCTGTTGAGTTCTGTGATTGTCTTTCTTTCTTCTCTGGCTTTAGCTTCTCTGTGTTTCTAATGATCTCTCCACATGATGTGTCCAAAGTATGAAATTCAAAGTCTTGTCATCTGGGCTTCTAAAGAAAGCTTAGTTTGATCTCCTTTAGTACTGACTGGTTTGTTCTTCAGGCAGTCCATGGTATACAAAGTATTTGTCACCAGCACCATAATTCAAAGGCATCAATTTTCTTCCTGTCTATCTTTTTCACTGTCCGAGATTCACATCCATATGACATTAGTGAAAATACAATGGCTTGAACAAGTCGAATCTTTGTATGGAGCAAGACATCTCTACTTTAGAAAATCTTGTCTAGGTCCTTCATAGCCATTCTGCCAAGAGTAATGCATCATCGGATTTCTTAAGGGCTTGTTCTTTTTTTATTGATAGTTTATCCAAATAGGTTAAAGTTCTCAACTATTTCAATTTTTTCTCTAGGAACGATGAACTTATTGATTTTGCCAGTTGTCAAGATCTTTGTCTCCTTTACATTAAGGTGCAGACCCTTTTTAAGACTGTGTTCCTTGATCTTGAGAAGCAAATGTTTCAGATTGTTTTCACTTTCAGCCAGTAATGTGGTATCATAAGCACAACGAAGGTTGTTGATGAGTCTTCCACCAATCTTTACACCTCGCTTGTCTTCATACAGTCCGGCTTCTCTGATGATTTGTTCTGGATATAAATTAAACAGGTAGGGGGAAAGCATGCAGCCTTTTAGTACACCTTTGTTGATTTGTTGATAGCTATCCTAAATTGTGTTCGGTCTTCAGTCAGACAGCTCATTGTTGACAGACTGATACCCGTAGCTGCTGTTATTGTATCAATCCATCTCATTGCTGACCTTCCTCTTTTGCGTTGACCTTCTATCTTGCCAAGCATGATGTCTTTCTCTAATGATCTCTCTCTTCGCATGATGTGTCCAAAGTATGAAAGTCAAAGTCTTGTCATCTGAGCTTCTAAAGAAAGCTTAGGTTTGATCTCCTCTAGTACCGACTGGTTTGTTCTTCGGGCAGTCCATGGTATACACAGTATTCGCCGCCAGCACCATAATTCAAAGGCATCAATTTTCTTCCTGTCTATCTTTTTCACTGTCCAGCTTTCACATCCATATGATGTCATTGAAAATACTATGGCTTGAACAAGTCAAATCCACCCAATCTTCAGCTTTTTTCTTCATTGGTCCCGCACTGTGGAATTCCCTGCCCTCTTCTATCCGATTAGAACCCTCCCACTCAGCATTTAAACAGCAGCTAAAAACTCACCTCTTCTCCCTAGCCTTTAACCTCCCCACCTCCCCCCCCCCTCTATGATTCTACTCTTCTCCTCCTACCTTCTCTTACCCCCTTGACTTTCTCTTTTTTAAAGTGTAACTTCCTTTTCATTTACTGGCCTTGCACCCTACTGTTTTTATTGTTTTTTATGTATTGTAAACCGCTCTGATTTTATTGTGAAGGGCGGTCAATCAAATTTTATTAAACATAAACATAAACATCTTTGTATGGAGAGAGACATCTCTGCTCTTGAGAATCTTATCTAGGTCCTTCATAGCCATTCTGCCAAGAGCAATGCGTCGTCTGATTTCTTGACTGCTTGTTGCTTCTTTATATAGTTGATCCAAGTAGGTTAAAGTTGTTCACGAATTCAATTTCTTCTCCTTCAACGATGAACCTGTTGATTATGCCAGTTATCATGATCTTTGTCTTCTTTGCAGTAAGCTGCAGGCCCATTTTGAGACTATGTTCTTTGATTGTGAGAAGCAAATATTTCAGATCATCTTCACTTTCCGCCAGTAATGTGGTATCATCAGCATAGCGAAGGTTGTTGATGTGTCTTCCACCAATCTTCACACCTCTGTTGTCTTCATACAATCCTGCTTCTCTGATGATTTGTTCTGCATATAAATTAAACAGGTAGGGGGAAAGTATGCAGCCTTGTCTTACACCTTTGCTCATTTTAAACCATTCTTTTTCTCCTTGTTGCATTTGAACTGTTGCTTCTTGATCAATGTAAAGGTTGTGCAAGAGAACGATCGGGTGTTCTGGTATACCCATGCTTCTTAAAGTGGCCCAGAGTTTCTCATGGTTTACATAGTCAAAAGCCTTGCTGTAGTCAATAAAATACATATAGATATGTCTCTTGTTCCTCATCCTTTCCTGAACCCTGCTTGCACTTCAGGAAAGGGCACTCATTCCAGGTATGGTTGTAGTCTCTGCTGAATAATCTTGAGTAGAATCTTGCTGACATGTGGGATCAGAGCGACTGTGTGATAATTTCCACAGTCAATCAACTTTTTTTGTTTTGGTATAAACACAGATCTTTTCCAGTCAGTTGGCCATTATTTATTTTATTTTATTTTATTTATTTTATTTATATCTCCTATATACCGCACTATTATAATCAGTGCGGTTTACAATTGAACAAAACATACAACAATGCAGCAGGTCACATTGAGTTTACATTGAACAGGGGTAGTAAACTTGGAAGAACTGGGAAAACTATATACAAATTAAGGACATTCTTACTGGACATATAAGGATAGTAGACAGATGCATAAGCTCAGGGGTAAGGGAGAGAAGGGAGGTGAAAGGAGATTAACCATTCTCTAAGGGAGGCTGATCAATGGGGAAGGCTAGGTAGGAGGGTAAGGTGATGGCTGTGTGCTTTCCAGAATTATTATCTGGGTAATGCAGCAGGAACAGATGGTGTTTGAGAGCTTTTCTGAATAATGGTAGATTGGAGATAGCTCGGATTTCTGCTGGGAGGGCGTTCCAGGCCATAGATGGAGAAGGCTCTACTGGCTGTTGTCTGTACATTTTGTCACTGACTTAGGGACTTCAAGGGTATTCATCAATGTAGATTTCCTTAATCTATTGGCTGGAGTGATGTGGAGATGTTTACTGATGGGCGTGGGTGGCTGGTTCTTGAGGGCTTTGAATGTCAAGACTAGAGTCTTGTAGTTGATTCTAGCCCGCAGAGGTAGCCAGTGTAGGTTCTTCAGGACTAGTGTCATATGATCTGACCTTGATAGACCTACCAGAACCCTTGCAGCAGAGTTCATGGCAAGTCGGAGTGGGCTTAGAGTCGACTGTGGAAGTCCCTGAAGGATGATGTCAGCAAAGTTGAGGTGAGGAATAACTAGAGCTTGGAAGATTGATCTGTAATCAGGGAAGTCCAGTAGTGGTCGGAGATGATGTAGTGATCTGATTTTGTGATAAATCGCTTTTATGGTGTTTTTGATATGTGCTGACATGTCTAGCCTCTGGTCGAGGGTAATACCTAGGTAGCGAATTGTGGGTTTTGCCTTAAGTTCTGTGTTGTTGACTTGTAGTGAGGGAGGAGGCGTGAACTTCTGGTTTCTCATGACGAAGAGAACATCTGTTTTACTGTGGTTAATTCATAGGTTTTGAGAGAGGAGCCAGTCTTCCACTGCTTCAAAGCATCTTAATAATGGGGAGAAGTCAGGTTGTTCAATCTTGAAGGGTGTGTAAATGAGGATGTCATCTGCATAGGCTAGGCATTGGACATTGAATGATCGAATTAATGTGCAGATGGGCTGCATGTAGATGTTAAACATCAATGCAGATAGGGATGAACCTTGAGGTACGCCTTGTTTCAGTGGGAATGGCTCTGAGGTCGTGGATCCAGCTCTGACTTGCTGCCATCTATTGCACAGATAAGATTTACACCAGGCTAGCGCTGAGCCTAGTATTCCTTTTTCTTCGAGGCGAAGTAAGAGTGTTTGGTGGTTCACCGAATCGAAAGCGGCTGCTATGTCCAAGAAGATGAGGGCATATCCTTGGTGGATGTTGTCAAGACCAATGACTAGATTGTTAAAGAGGGTTGTAAGGATAAGAACATAAGAACATAAGATATGCCATACTGGGTCAGACCAAGGTCCATCAAGCCCAGTATTCTGTTTCCAAAAGTGGCCAATCTAGGTCATATGTACCTAGCAGTTTCCCCAAGGGACACAGGTTCCACAATGCTTGTATTGGTTCAAGCATTGATATCCTGGATCCCTTCTTAATAATGGTTTATGGACCTTTCCTCCAGGAACTTCTCCAAACCTTTTTTAAACCCAGCTACACTAAGAGCCTTTACTACATCCTCCGGTAAAAAATTCCAGAGTTTGATTACACATTGTGTGAAAAAATATTTTCTTTTATTAGTCTTAAATAGTTTACCCTGTAGCTTCATTGCATGCCCCCTAGTCTTTCTATATTCTGATAAGGTAAACAATCGATCTACGTTTACCCGTTCCACTCCGTTCATTAATTTATAGACTTCTATCATATCTCCCCTCAGCCGTGTGCTTCTCTAAAGCCATGCTGGGATGGGTCCAGGGGTGCTTCAATGTCGACATGGTGTTGAATTTGTCGCTGGACTACCTTCTCAAAGATTTTGGCAAGTAGAGGGATGCTCGAAATTGGTCTGAAAGACTCAACTTTAGATGGATCAAGTTTACTATTTTTTAACAGAGGGCGGATGGACGTATATTTTAGGCTTTGGGGGAAGGACCCTGTTGATAGGGATTGGTTCAGGATTCTGCATATTGTTGGACTGAGGTCATGGCACAGCTCTCTAATCCAGCTTGCAGGAGAGGGATCATTAGGAGCAGTAGTGAGGTTAATAGTGGAAATAATATCTACAATCTCTTCACAGGATATCTCAGAGAATTTCAGCAGGGAGGATGGTTGTGAGGACAAATGCGGGGTGAAGAAGGATGTGATGGTTGCAACCGTATTGGTCTGGATCGACTTTGATTGCAGGTAATTGGCATAGTCTTGTGGCTGGGGCATGGGCGATTGGGCTAGAGCTGGGTTGCCTGTCAAAGTCTTGACAATAGTGAATAGGTCATGTGGTTTGTTCAAAGATCGCTTTAGTAATTCAGAATGGTACTGTTTTCTTTTTTCCATGGTTTTCTCCCGGTGTAACTTTAGTTGAGCAGAGTATGCCTCAAGTGCCTCGGAGGTCTGGGTGTGTCGCCAATGTCTCTCAAGCTTGCGTAGATGGAGGAGTGAGGCACGCAGGTCCTGGGAGTACCATGGCGCGTGTTCACGTTTCGCTGAGTTCTTGTTGGAAGCTGGGAGGCAGGCAGCAGCTCTGATGGCATTATCCCAATTGGATACCAATTCGTCTGGGTTGAGGGATTCATTGGAGAGGAGAGGTAGGATCTTCTCGTGGGCCTTCTTCTTAACAAGGGGCCGGAAGCGTGTTGTCATAGTTCGGGGGGGGGGGGGGAACTTGCTTTATTGTTGACGTTGCTAGGGTGGTTGGTGGGTATGTGGAATAGGAGTAGGTTATGGTCAGACCAGGGTACAGGCGTTATGGAGAGCAGCAGGCTCTGGGATGAGTTGACAGATGCCTGAGGTCCGAAGGTCAGGTCCAGTTTCCCACCCTTGTTATGGGTGGGTAAGTCGATGAGTTGCGTGTAGCCCAGCTCATTCATTGCATCAAGGAAGGCTGATGAATGTGTATCTAGTAAGGAGGGTAGATTGAAATCTCCCATCAGCCAATTTAGGGAGCGTGGATTACTGGAGTTACAGGCTAGATCAATTATTGATGAAAGGTCATCTGGTGATGATGTTGGTGCTCGGTATAGTAGGTTAATTGAGCAGTGTTCATTCGATATGGATATTATGTCCAGATAGGTTGAGCTATTGGAGTTGTTTAGGGCAAATTGAAGATTGGATGTGGCAAGGATGAGCATGCCTCCTCCCCTCTGGTGGGTCCTATGGCAGGCATAGGTCGAGTAACCAGGTGGTGACATCTGGTTGATTAGAATATTATCACAGTCAGATAGCCAAGTTTCAGTTATCATTGGGATATCGAGGTCATGGCGGGTTATCAGGTCCATGGCTATAGTCCATTTCGAGTGTATTGATATAGCATTTATAAGTGCACATTTGAGTAATCGTTGGTATTTGTATTTCTCAGCTTGGATGCTCTTAAGGTTCTGTAGAGGGATGTGTAGGAGGTGTGAGTGGAGTGTTGTTGAGGTGTGGCGGGGGTTTTCAAACCCTCTCCTGCCATGATTGTAGAGGATTGGGATGTGGTTGATACCATGATTAAAGGCATGAGATATGTCGGGGGTCCAGGAGGTGAGGATGATGAGGGTAAAGGATAGGAATGGATGCATATTGGGTGTTCTAAGTGGGGCAAACTATAAGCTGGCAAAAATTATGTCGGGTGATAAAGTGTAGGCTGATAAGACTAAGTACAGGATTAGCAAGGATCAACAGAGTACTGCAGATTTTGGTAAAAACAGTTGTGTGGCAACAGTTGTAAAGAAATATAACAAAGTATCAGCAAAGGTTGTGGTAGATTATTAACATTATTTGAACAGCGTAGCAGGCTTAAAGACAATATAGCTCAAGGTAGAAAACAGCGATGAGGTCACAGGGTCTCTGATAAATGTCCTCTTTTATAGGGTTTACCTCGTGGTCGGTAGATTTGTCTTCCAAATTTCCTGGCAGAGCCTTATAAGTATAGTAACGGCTACATCCGATTGTTATAATACTTCAAGGAGAATGCCATCAATGCCTAGTGCTTTTTTCTTTGATAAGGCTTTCAAAGCTGCTTCTACTTCTTTTATCACCAATGGTACCTGATCATAAGGTACAGATTGAAATGGCTGTTGGTCCACTTGATCTTTATAGTATAATGACTATATATTCTTTCCACCTCTTCTTAATCTTTTCAGCATCATTCAACATGGATCCTTGAGAATCTTGTAGCATTCCAATTCAAGGCTGGAATTTTTTCTTTAACTCTCATAGCTTTAGGAAAGCCGATCTTGTTCTTCCTCTAATAGTTTCTGCTTCTATTTCCTTGCATGCATCATTGTAGTACTTCTCCTTGTCCGTTGGAGATGTCCTTGTCCTTCTCCGTTGGAAATCCCTGTTGAGTTCTATGATTGCCTCTCTTTCTCCTCTGGCTTTAGCTTCTCTGCATTTCTGGACAATTTTCATAGTTTCTTTGGTAATACGTTATGGCCATTTTTGCTTTTTTACCTTTTGTAGAGACTTCTCACTTTATTCCAATGCAACCTTCTTGATGTCTCTCATAACTCTTCTGGAGCTCTGTCATTTGTATTTAAAGCAGCAAATCAATTTTGCAGTCTTTATATTCTGGTGGTATATTCTCAAGGTCATATTTTGCTACATTCATGAGTGGCTTGCTCTTATTCAACTTTAGCTTGAGTTTGCATACTAGTAGTTGGTGATCTGTACCACAGTCAGCTCCAGGTTATGTCTTTGTTGATGTTATACAGCTTTTCCATCATTGACTTCCACAGAAGTAGTCAATTTGATTTTTGTACAATCCATTGGGTGACGTCCTTGTGTACAGTCGCCGCATGTGCTGCTGGAAGAAGGTGTTTGAGATGAATAGATTGTTGGTCTTGCAGAATTCTATCAGTCTTTCTCCAGCTTCATTTCTGTTGCCAAAGTCAGACTTTCAAATCACTTTGCCAACTTTTGTGCTCCAGTCATCCATGACTATCAGAATATCCTGTTTGCATGTTCTGTCAATTTCAGCTTGTACTTGTTCATAGAATTCATCGACTTCATCCTCTTCTGCAGCTGTTGTTGAGGCATATACCTGAATTATAGTTGTGTTGATGGGCATTCCTTGTAGACAAATAGAAAGCAAGTGTTCACTGATTGCATTGTATTTCATTACAGTTTTTGCAAGTTTCTTCTTGATTATAAATGCAACACCATTTCTTCTTTGTCTTTCATGTCCAGCATAGTAAACTATGTGATCATCTGATGCAAAGTGCCTGATGCCAGTCCATTTCAGTTCGCTGACACCCAACAGATCAAGTTGTACACGTTCCATTTCATTCTTGACCACCTCCAACTTCCCTTGGTTCATGCTTTGTATGTTCCATGTCCCAAAATGTAGGACATCTTTACAATTTCTGACTCTCATTTCATGCACAGCTACATCAGCAGTCAGACGTCCCGAGGGCTTTGATCCAACTACATCATAAATGCTGGCTTTACTCAGAAAAGTCTTCAGCTCTTCCCCAGTAGCCAGTTCAGTGCTTTCCGACCTGGCGGTCTCATCTTCCGGTACTATAGCACAATTTGTTTTGTTGTGACTATTCACTGGGTTTTTGTGGCAAGATACAGAAGTAGATTTCCAGGCCTTTCTTCCACGCAGGTAATTCTAGTGTTATTGCTGTTGTCACAGAAATGTGATCCTCTACCACCAACACCATCCCATTCTGCTGCTGCCCATTTGGATAGTTTGTTTTAGTCTGGATCCTCAGCTGAGATCTGTCCATTCTGGGAGACCCTGCCAGTAGTTAATCTACTGATAGCTTAGCTCTCAGCATCACTGAGGCAAACAAGCCCTCACAGCACAAGCTGCAAACCATATGAGGGGCTATAGTGCCTAATTTGAATAAAATTACCCTAAGAGAAGGTAATTTTTTAAGGAGATTCCTAGTTAAAACATCTTTTAAGGCATATATGTTAAAGTACATATAAAAACATAGAAACATAGAAACATGATGACAGAAAAAGACCACAAGGCCCATCTAGTCTGTCCTTCCATAACAACAACTACAACAGTCCACTTTCTACCTTTAGAGATCCTCTGTGTTGGTCCCATGCTTTTTTGAATTCAGTTACTGTCCTCATCTCTACCACCTCCACTGGGAGACTATTCCACGGATCCACTACTCTTTCTGTAAAGAAATATTTCCGCATATCACTCCTGAATCTATCTCCCTTCACCCTCATCCCATGTCCCCTCGTCGCAGAACTTGCTTTCAATTGAAAGAGGCTCTCTCCCTGAACATTTATGCCACGGAGGTATTTAAACATCTCAATCATATCACCTCTATCCCACCTTTCCTCTAAGGTGTACATATTAAGATCCTTAAGTCTGTCCTCATATGCTTTATAATGAAGCCCATTAATCATTTTAGTAGCAACCCTCTGCACCGACTCCATCCTGTTCACATCCTTTTGAAGGTGTGGTCTCCAGAATTGCACACCATACTCCAAATGAGGTCGCACCAAAGACTTATACAGAGGCATTATCACCTCTTTTTTTCTGCTAGCCATTCAGTAGGCGCCTCATTGTCTTTGTAAAATACTAGCATCAGAGGCAGAAATCACACCTTAAGGTGTGGCCATGTACAGCAGTCTTTGACCTAGTGCAAAAATGCTTGCACCTATATATTTCAAAACCTAGTGTAAATGTTTGCACTTGTATATTTATAATTTATGCATGTACTTGTGCGCTTCACCCATTCTCCACCCAAACATCACCCAGACACAGGCTACCAGCAAGGCAGATAACACCATGTCAATGCACATACTTTTCTACTGGTTAGTATTTTATAAGAGGTCCTTAAGCTGTGTATGTGACTATATGCACATGGTAATGACTAAAATGTCCCAAAGTAGGGGCAAATGTTGCAGATGTAAGTACATTACCCCTATAGTGGCTGAATATTGCTCCTATACATATAATAGGCCATCATCACCCACACTCTCCCTGACACTGTACAGATAATGCCAAAGCAGTCAGAGTGACTTTCACCAGCTCTATCAGTTTAGTTGAAAATCAGTGGCCAGCAGACTTATACGTTACTGGGACAGAGGTAAACATGTACGTTCTTTCAAATATGAGGCCTTATATAAATTTATTTTTTTATTCATTGAAACATTCACCCATTTCCGATATAACATGCATACTACCAAATGAAGGCATAACAAAATCATTAAAACATGAAGCAATGATTGAAGTTCATAAATGCAGTGCAGAAATCGAAAAATGTAGGTATGGACAGATTCTAGTTGTAGAAGAGCTAAAACTACCCTTATGTGCTTATTTTTTAAATGTCTGTATATAGCAAGTATGTTATTAACATACCTAATTAATGTCATTGTTTCATAGTACTTTAGGGTATATGCATACTTTCAGCCATAAAGCAACCTACCTTGTGTGGCACAGATGTGCATAAATCTATTTTATAAAGAGAAGGCATGCATATATAAAGCTTTATAGAATAACCTTAGAAAGCAGGCGCTTGCACAGGCATCTGCTCTCGGCTCTTTCAAATGTTCTGGTTCATTTTACGCACGTTTTCCCCTATAAGATATTCACACAACTTCTAACTCCTCCTTCACTCTGCCCAGAGATGTTTGTTTATTCTAGGTAAAATAAGAGTATGCACCAGAGAGCTGTCTGTGCTTTCTCGTATGTGTGTACACCCTGGGCAATGTTATAAACATCTCTTTAAGCAAGTATGATTTTGTGATGCCTGTGGAAATGGCTTATAAAATTAGCCCCCATGTACATTGGTCTCTTGGGTTTCATTCTGAACCACAAATAAGCCCCATGTGCGTGCGGGATAGATGTGTAGCCAATTGAAACGGCTAGATCTGTATTCCGGAACATTGCGTCCCTGCACGTATATGGTACTTAAATGGGGAACCTAGAACATGGGTGGGAGGGGGCAGAATGGGGACATGGCCACAGGTGGGGACATACCAAGCGTATTCTGGTCATGCCCGTGTATGTCCCTGGCAGTTCACCCAGACATCCACGTTATACCCGATGAAACGTGGAATAAGGGCAGGACTTAGAATAAATCCCGCTCCCAACTCCAATGTGTCCTATAGAGATGAATGGCTATGAGATGTCTGCATTGGTATGGTGTGTCTATTGTCTGGGGAAGCACAGGATGCTGTGGTAATGGAATGGAATGCACAGGTGAGGAGGCATTTGTATGGCGCAGTCACATTAAGAACATCCTGATAGTAATGTTAGGTACTGCAAAAGTCTTCAGTCTGGCATGTGCTATATATGCCAGAGCGGCAATGCATGGACTTCCCAACACAGTCCTTGGAAAAATGGGAATAAAGCTGCAGGAATGGTACGTGTATGGCAGAGAAATGTGGATCTGATGCCATACATTAATGAAGCAGCAACAGTTTTGTGCAAGGCATGGTCTTGGCAGAGATATGTTAACTCTTCCTGCAAGCAGTAGTGTGTGTTTGTGAGTGTATGTATTGGATGCATGAGGGCTGCAGGAAAAGCCCTGTGTGCTGATCCGCACATCTGGGGGGAGGGGGGGGAGGATGGGGATGTATGCCTGGCCAGTTCCTGTACCATAGGACTGACCTCAGCATCATCAGGTGCCAGTGTGCATAGGCAGTATTTTCTGACAAGCTGCTCTGCAGCAACAAAGCAGAGATGTCCCTCTCAATGGTGTGGGAACCCTCAGAGTGGTGCATGAAGCAGTGCAGAGAGCAGATTTCTGCGGCTCAGTCACGCGGGTATATCACCTCCCGTGAAGCCAGATTTTTGATTCAGAGGCACCCTAAGATTCCTGTTATATACACCGTACCCAAGGTGCATAAATCACTATCTGACCCTCCGGGTCGTCCTATTGTTTCTTGTAGAGGATCCATGTTAGAGCCCTTATCGCAATTTAGCGATGCTTTTTTGAAATTGGAGGCACGCGAGGTTCGCTTGTATCTTCGGGACACATCCCATTTTTTGAGTCTTCTAGCGGATTTTGATGGCCCCTTGGAGGGGGTTACTTTAGTGACATTGGATATTACCGCGTTATACACCAACATCCATCAGGAGGAGGCCTTGACCCTTTTGCAGTCTGCCTTTACACGGGCACCAGACCGTATTCCAAAATCTTTTCTATTGGATATTACTCGGTTGGTTCTGACAAGGAATTATTTTATGTTTCAGGGCCAATTTTACCAACAGATACATGGGATAGCCATGGGTGCTACGGTCGCTCCATCCATAGCTACCCTTTATTTGGCTGCCATGGAAGAGACCCTGATATACCCGGGGATATGGTTTCAATGGGTACGGTTGTGGTTCTGTTTTTTGGATGACATTTTCTTTCTTTGGACGTCCATGGAAGATAACTTGCTATGCTTTGTCTCTTGGTTGAATACTCTTAAGGAGAATATACAGTTTACAGCTCACAGCAGCAAAAGGCAACTTGAATTTTTGGATGTTTCAGTACAGATACGTGATGGAGCTTTTTTCACGACGCTTTTTCGAAAACCCACTCAGCGCAATAGCCTCCTTAGATATCACAGTCATCGTCCTGCGGCTTTACGGAGAAGCCTCCCCTTTGGCCAATTTCTGCAGTTGCGGAGAATTTGTTCCACAATGGCCGAATTTAAGATTCAAGCTCGCCTGTTACGATCACGGTTATTTGAAAGGGGTTACCCTAAGAAGGTTGTCCGGGTAGCGTATCTTAGAGCTCGATTTTCCCATCGGGAGTGGTTATTGGCGGGCAATCCGGTTTCCATTCTAGCTCGGGATGAGTCTGAGGCTACTGCAGCTGATTCTATTACTGGGGTATTACCTTTCATGTCTCACACGTCTCGAGTGGTACAGGTGTTACGTAAACATTTGGCAAGTGTTACAATTACATCGTTGTTTTCAAAAGCCTGTACGGTTCGTGTATGCAAGGGGCCCTAATTTACGGGATCGTTTGGTTCATTCCATTCTGCCAACCTCTGCCTCTGATGAGAACAGCTTGGTATGGGGTCATTGGGCATGTGGTAGCTGTAAATTTTGTGCTACTACTTTGGACGGTTCACATTGGGTTTGCCCAAAATCTCACCGGTCTTTTTCATTTTCGGGTTTTACCACGTGTCAGTCTAGTTACGTGGTATATATATTGATTTGTCCTTGTGGACTTGTGTATGTGGGGAGGACCATCCACCTGGTGAAGATACGCTTGGGCGAGCACGCCTCACGGATTAAACACGGCGTTTTGTCGGCACTGGTGGTCGAACATTGCATCCTTAAAAATCATTCTTTCTTTTTTGATTTTAAATGGAAAGTGATTGATCATGTACCACCTCTTCTTTGGGGGGGTGATCGGGAACAAAATTTACAGCGACGGGAACAGAGTTGGATCTTCCGATTAGGATCAGTAGCTCCATCGGGCTTGAATGCTGAACTGGATTGGTGGAGTTTGATTTAATTCAATTTAATCTCTCAATAACAGGGGTTTGTTTGTCATCTTTTGGACGTTCATTCATGACAGTTGTCATCTGGCTTCCTCCGTGATGGTGTTTTGATTGGCTGGATTCATCATGTGGTCGCTCAGATGTTTGCCGGGGGGACCTATCAGCAGCCACCATTACGTGTTATAAGCAGCTGTTGGGTTTAGCGTTTTTTGCGATTTGATGGTGGGAAAATAGACTGGAAGACATTCAATGGTGGAACACTTGACATAGGGCTTTTTTCAGCCCGAAACATGCATGTCGTGTGGATATAGGTTTGGATTCCAGTTTTTTTGACCAGGAAAGCCGTCTAAGATAAGTGTATTGCCACTATTTCTACATTTTGGGTGATTTGTTTTCACTTGATTAAAAGGGCACTTCTTGCTCCGAGGGGGGAGTTTCACCATTTCTCCTCTCCGGCAAGTCGATCCCGACAAAAAATGATGGTATGGGCCTTGTTATACTGTTTGCTACACCCATCAGGCAATGATCAGTGACTTTTTTCCTTTGATTGACATGTTTTAACTATTGCATGTTCTCATCTTGATGGGTCTCTGTTATTGTTGGGGCTATGTGCTGACATGTAGCTACAGGGACCCTTTCCAGGCTTTCCTGGATCATACTTTGCAGTGCATATACTGTTTGCAGCAGTATCCACCCCAGGCATCCCTAAGGTGTTCTGCACAGCCCATGTATGTGTTGCTGTCAGGGAAATCACCTCCCATGTCTCTTGCTGTTACAGTAGCCTTGGTGAACTTAGATAACCTTCTACTGTTCTGGACATGCAACAGACAGTTTTACATAGTCCCCCTTTGCAAGCACACATCTATTTCAAGAGTATTCCTGTCTTGTTTACATGAATACAACACTGTCAGTGTTAGCAGCAGCTTAGGAGATATATGTTTATCCAGCAAGGGCATGGTCGCATGGAGACGGGGATCATTGTACACGTATATCTTTCCGGAACACGGTGAGCATGAAAAGGTGCAGGCCATTTGTCGCATATACCCATGTCCCATAATAGTAGTGGTGGGTCATGTTTCCTCAGACGTGTTAGATATGCTATGCCAGAAACGTATATCTCCTGAATTCTGGTTTTGCAGGTGCGTACATCTCTGCGGTTCCAGAATCGGGTCTGGAACATGCCCATTTCCAGCCTACATGTTTTCGTTGGGTCTGGACGATCTGACCTGAATTGGCCTCCATGTGTTTACAAACTATGGTTTATGGTTTAATGTAGTTGATATACTGCCTTAAAATGGTTCACAAGTCTATAACATCAAAGGGGTAGGGCATAAAATACTAATAGATGTACAACAAAAAAATTCAGTTAAGACAAACAAACAATATAACATAACTCGAAATAAGGTTATGAGGTGTTTCTTAACAAAAAACCCAAAATCAGGCAAACATACCGAGAGACAAAATCAACCCCTGGCTCTCGCCAGGCCACCGTTTACTCTCCAACCATTTAAGATCCAGTTAAGGTTACATCTAATTCAAAGGCCTGAGAAAACAGCCATGTTTTCAACAAGATCTTCAAAGCAGCAATATTTCTCTCCTACCCGCCATGTACAGGCATGACTGTAAAATACGTATTTATCTTTACAATTAGGTACCCTGCTAAAGATTTATCCGCAAATACACCAATATTTAAATGATGCTCCCACAGACCATAAGAACATAAGAACATAAGACATGCCATACTGGGTCAGACCGAGGTCCATCAAGCCCAGTATCCTGTTTCCAACAGTGGCCAATCTAGGTTATACGTACCTAGCAATATCCCCAAAGACACAGGTTCCACAATGCTTGTACTGGGTCAAGCATTGATATCCTGGGTCCCTTTTTAATAGTGGTTTATGGACCTTTCCTCCAGGAACTTGTCCAAACCTTTTTTAAACCCAGCTATACTAACAGCCCTTACTACATCCTCCAGTAACAGATTCCAGAGTTTGATTACACGTTGAGTGAAAAAATATTTTCTCTTATTTGTCTTAAATAGTTTACCCCGTAGCTTCATTACATGTCCCCTAGTCTTTCTATACTCTGATAGCGTAAACAATTGATCCACGTTTATCCGTTCCACTCCATTCATTAATTTATAGACCTCTATCATATCTCCCCTCAGCCGTCTCTTCTCCAGGCTAAAGAGCCCTAACCTTCTTAGCCTCTCTTCATAGGAGTAGCCTTCCATTCCCTTCACCAATTTGGTGGCTCTTCTCTGTACTTTTTCTAATAACGCTATGTCCTTTTTAAGATACGGTGACCAGAATTGCACACAATATTCAAGGTGCGGTCGTACCATGGAGCGATACAGAGGCATTATAATATCCTTTGTTTTGTTCTCCATCCCTTTCCTTATGATACCTAGCATTCTATTTGCTTTCTTGGCCGCCGCTGCACACAGGGCGGAGGGTTTTAACATGTTATCCACAATGACTCCTAAATCTTTTTCCTGGGTGGTGGTTTCTAATGTGGAGCCTTGCATCGTGTAACTATAGTGTGGGTTGTTCTTTCCTATGTGCATAACTTTGCACTTGTCCATATTAAATTTCATCTGCCATTTGGATGCCCAGTCTTCCAATTTATCCAGATCCTCCTGCAGTTTTCCACAATCCTCTTGGGTTTTAACAACTTTAAACAGTTTTGTGTCATCTGCAAATTTGATAATCTCACTAGTTATTCCCTTTTCCAGGTCATTTATGAATATGTCAATAAGCAGCGGACCCAGTACAGATCCCTGGGGTACTCCACTATTCACCTTTTTCCATTGGGAATATTGGCCATTTAGCCCTACACTCTGCTTTCTATCTTTTAACCAGTTCCCGATCCACAATAGTATACTGCCTCCTATCCCATGACTTTTTAGCTTCGCCAAAAGTCTCTGATGGGGGACTTTGTCAAAAGCTTTCTGAAAGTCCAGATACACTATATCAACCGACTCACCTTTGTCTACCTGTTTATGCACACCTTCAAAAAAACATATCAGATTAGTAAGACAAGATCTTCCTTGTCTAAAGCCATGTTGGCTGTCTCCCATTAGGCCATGACTATCTACATGCTGTGTAATTTTGTTCTTTATGATGGTTTCTACCATTTTCCCTGGTACTGACGTCAGGCTCACCGGTCTATAATTTCCTGGGTCACCCCTGGAACCCTTTTTAAAAATTGGTGTTACGTTGGCGACCCTCCAATCTTCAGGTATTACAGATGATTTTAATGAAAGTTCACAGATTACCAATAGCAGGTCTGCAATCTCATATTTCAGTTCTTTCAACACTCTGGGATGTATACCATCCCGTCCAGGTGATTTGCTACTATTCAGTTTATCAAATAGTTGTAATATATCTTCCCAGTGTAGCGATATTTCTCTCAATTCCTCTGCAGTATCACCTTTAAATACCACTTCAGTCTTGGGTAACATCCCTACATCTTCCTCAGTAAAGACCGAAGCAAAGAATTCATTCCAGTCTCTCTGCTATAGCCTTGTTTCCTCTTACTGCCCCTTTTACCCCTCTATCATCTAATGGTCCAATTGACTCTCTCACAGGCCTTTTGCTACGAATGTACTTGAAAAAGTCTTTATTTCGTGTTTTTGCTTCCGTAGCAAGTTTCTTCTCAAATTCCTGCTTTGCCTGCCTTATCAATGCTTTGCATTTAACTTGCCAATGCTTGTGCTGTTTCCAGTTTTCATCGTTTGGCTCTTTTTTCCATTTCCTGAAGGTTGCTTCTTTGGCAGCAACAGCCTCTCTGACCTCACCTTTAAACCATGCTGGCAGTTTTTTGGACTTTCTTCCACTTTTCTTAATGCGTGGAATACAGCTGGTCTGGGCTTCGAGGATAGTATTTTTAAATAACACCCAAGCTTGCTGTAAGTCTTTAACCTTTGGAACCGCTCCTTTTAGTTTTTTCCTAACTATATTCCTCATCCTATCATAGTCTCCCTTTTGAAAGTTAAAAGGTAGTACTGTGGATGCCTTTACTATCTGTCCTCCACTAATTAAATCAAACATGATCATACTATGATCGCTATTGCCAAGTGGTTCCAACACCCTTATTTCTTGCACCAGATCTGGCGTTCCACTAAGGACTAGGTCCAGTATAGCTTCCCCTCTGGTCGGTTCATGAACCAGCTGCTCCAAGAAGCAGTCATTTATTCCATCTAGAAACTTTATCTCTTTAGCTTGTCCTGCTGTGACACTAACCCAGTCGATACCGGGGTAATTGAAATCACCCATTATTACTACTCTGTTGTGACTTTTGTTAGCTTCCTTGATTTCTTTGAGCATTTCATCATCCATTTGTTCATTCTGGCCAGGTGGTCGATAGTATACTCCCACTGCCATCACCTTCCCCTTCATAAATGGAATTTCAATCCACAGAGATTCTACAGCAAATTTTGTTCCCTGCAAAACTTTAATCCTTTCTGACTCAATGCCCTCTCCAACATAGAGCGCAACCCCTCCACCAATTTGATCAGCTCTATCATTACGATATAGTTTGTATCCAGGTATCACAGTGTCCCACTGGTTATCCTCCTTCCACCATGTCTTTGAGAGTGCAATCATATCTAACCTCTCATTTAGTGCTATATATTCTAACTCTCCAATCTTATTGTTTAGACTTCTAGCATTGGCATACAAGCATTTTAGAGACTGTATTTTATTCATATTAATCTGGCTATTGGTAGGCAGGGGTAATTTGGAATCTTTATGCTCTGTCTGCTCCTTACTCAAGGGCATTTGGGCTACTATACTCCCTTTTGGAACCTCACTGCTTTTGGTAGTATCCTTCAAGGATACCTTCGTCTGAACCATGCACTCCTGGGTGACTGTCGGCTTTCCTCTATTTTCTAGTTTAAAAGCTTCTCTATCTCTTTTTTAAAGGTTAGTGCCAGCAGTCTGGTCCCATCCTGATTAAGGTGAAGCCCATCCCTTTGGAAGAGCCCCCCCTTTCCCCAGAATGTACCCCAGTTCCTAACAAATCCAAAACCCTCATCCTTGTACCATTGTCTCATCCACGCATTGAGACTCCGGAGCTCTGCCTGTCTTTTGGGTCCTGCACGTGGAACAGGAAGCATTTCGGAGAACGCTATCCTGGAAGTTCTGGATTTCAACTTCCTACCTAAAAACTTAAATTTAGCCTCCAGAACTTCCCTACCACATTTTCCTATGTCATTGGTACCAACATGTACCAAGACAGCAGACTCCTCCCCAGCACTATCTATGATCCTATCTAGGTGGTGCGTGAGGTCCGCTACCTTCGCACCAGGCAGGCATGTTACCAGGCGATCCTCACGTCCACCAGCCACCCAGCTATCTACATTCCTAATGATTGAATCACCAACTATAACAGCTGTCCTGACCCTCCCCTCATGGGGACATGGCCCTGGAGAAACGTCCTCAGTGCGAGAGGGTTTTACATCACCTGGGGGACAGGTCCTAGTTACAGGATCACTTCCTGCCACACCAGGGTGATGCTCTCCTGTCACGTGACCTCTCTCCTCCATGGCAACAGGGATGCTGTCAGACTGGAGGTGGGACTTCAGGACTATATCCCTGTAGGTCTCGTCCATGTACTTCTCTGTCTTTCTTATGTCTTCTAGGTCTGCTACTCTAGCCTCTAGAGAACGGACTCGTTCCCTGAGAGCAAAGAATTCTTTGCACTTAGTGCATATGTAAGACCTCTCACCAACTGGGAGAAAATCATACATGTGACACTCAATGCAAAAGACCGAGAACCCCCATCTCGTTGCTGGACTTCTGTCTGCATCTTAGTTTAAAGCTTGTGTTTAGGTCTTTTAAATTCTGTATATAATAAGGATTGGTGTAGATGCTTATACCAATAAAAGTGTATGTATCTAATACCCCTAATACACCTTGTGTACCTGAAGCTTAAGTAATTAATCTCAGGTCCTCTGTGTATGACTGATTTGGATAACAAGCTGCACCTGAGAGCAGCCCCTTTCCTCTAAGATGTGCAAATACCTATAAAACTACAATTACCCCAGGGGTGGGTGGGTGCCGGGGAGGGAGGGAGGGAGATAAGTCCTATTAAAGAGGGCAGTTACAAGGTACCCTGTCCTGAACCCTCAGCAGGGGGAGGGGGGTACCACACAAAGCCCAGTTAGTTGAGAGAGGCAAGGTAAGTTATAACTGAGAAGGCTGAACTAGCACACACTAAGACAAACAATAAATAATTAAATAAACAGTTAGACAAACAATAAATAATTAATAAACAGCTAGAACTCACAGCAAGGTGTCACAGGAGGCAATATCCTCTTCTCTAGCAGAGCACTGTAAAAAGCACTGCTCTTCTCTGATCAGAGAAAAGCAGACTAAAACAGACTATGCACACGTGGAGGAAACGGAAGAAGGCTACACAATACCTCAGCGTGGGGGGGGGGGCCGGGGGAGGATTCACTCAGGCAGGCTAGGACAGGAAAAAAAGTTTAACACAGGGCAGGTTCTGGGGAGAGAGATTTAATTTAAAATGAACAGTTAAACCTGGCTACCACACAAAGCCCAGTTAGTTGAGAGAGGCAAGGTAAGTTATAACTGAGAAGGCTGAACTAGCACACCACTAAGACAAACAATAAATAATTAAATAAACAGTTAGACAAACAATAATTAATTAATAAACAGCTAGAACTCACAACAAGGTGTCACAGGAGGCAATATCCTCTTCTCTAGCAGAGCACTGTAAAAAGCACTGCTCTTCTCTGATCAGAGAAAAGCAGACTAAAACAGACTATGCACACATGGAGGAAACCATTTTAGCCATGTCGCTACACTTTATAACAAAGACTCAAAGTAATCATTAAACATTCGTTGAATGCATAATTTTCAGATTTAGATATCTATCTAAATCTCAATTTTAGACATGTATGACCTGACTAAACTTGTTAAAATGTAGCCTATACTGAGTGACAACAAACTATGGCGGTTATACAGGAATAAAGAAAGAATCATGTTAAAGGTTTTCAAGTCTGGCATAAAATAGCTATCATCACCTCCAGTATATAGATTGCAAAGAGATGGACTAAATCAGCTGAGATGTAAGTAATTTGAAAGCATTCTTTCCCAGGACTTGATAGTGCTGATTGTTTAGTAAAGGAGGGGAAGGACCACGGCCACAGAGGGATTCATTAAAACCAATTTTGTTTCTTCTCAGGGTACTGGAAGGACTGCACTGACAGCAGAGGTCATCAGCTATTCAGGGTTTTTTTTTTCTAATATCTATTACCAGAGCTTTAGGAAGATATCATCTGTTACTCAAGAATGATCTGTGTTGGTTCACTAGCTACCATTATGTGGATTCATTATCTGCTAGTATGCTCAATCTCGTCTGCTTCTTTCTACCACGTGGATTAAGATTCCAGGTATACAGTATAATGATGCATTTCCAATTAGAGATACGCAAAAAGATTCAGAGCAAAAGCAAAACAACACCAGGAAGGAGGTTTTTTATCTTTCCAGAAAACTATGTAAAAACCCTATGTGAAAATAAGAAAACTGATAACATGTACCCTGACCACATTTATAGCTAACAAGCATGCATAGGACTTAAGCTGAGCAGGTGAAGGAGACGAGCTGCCAGAAGTCCACAGATCCCTCCTGCAGAAGAAGCAGGGACTATATAAAACTGCCAGTGGGAATCCCTAGGTCCCACCAGCAGAAGAAGTGGAGTGACTGTGCGAAAATGCTGGCAGGAATCCCCAGGTCGTACTAGCAGAAGAAGCAGAGGCTACCTGAAGATACCAGCAGGGGTCATCTTGTTCCACCAGTGAAGATGGATCAGGCAGCAGAGAAGGAATGGGGCAGGTCCCAGGGGAGCAGCCAGGGTGAGGAGGGTGGTGCATAAGAGAAGATGAGGGGTTAAAGAAATACAGGCGTGGCTGAGAGTGGGAGAAAAGGCAAGGGATGGAATTAGGAGGAAAAGTGTGAGGGTTGAGGGCAGAGCATAATGAAGGAATGATTAGAAAGGAACAATGGAAAGGGGGAAGTGCATGAGAGATGAAGAAAATTTGAAAAGTACAAGAGGGTGAGGAAGGCAGGGAGATGGTGAAGGAAGAGGAGGGAGGGAGTGATGATAAGGCAGGCAAAGGAGAGCATGCAAGGTTAGGTGACAGAGAAAGGAGAGATAGTGGTAAAGACCCCTAATACACACACTTACATACTCATACAGTCTCTTGACTAGGGGCCGCCCAAGGGGGGTGCGGGGCCATATGCGGAGACTCGGTGTGGGACCTCATTTGCATAAATATTTGCATAATGTTACCATACACTAACTTTTAGTAAACATGCCTCTTCATGAGTATATGGATAAAGAAAGACTAAAAGATTTCTACATTACTATACTCCAGTGCCAACCGCCAGGCACATTAGGAACTACTACAAACAATGCCTGTTTAGAACCCATAGCAAAACCGCCATATCGTAACAGCACTACCAGGACTCACAAAGCACCAGACCCTACCTATCAAAAGGAAACATGCAAATATTAAACCAATACATTTCAGAGAACAACAATACATGACCTACTGGGGAAAGAGAACAAGTGGCAATGTCAACAAAGCGCAGACGTTAATGATGCACATTTCCCAGAGCTGACATATTCCAGTTAATAAATTCAAAATAAAGAGATATCTTTCTACCTTTTGTGCATTTTTTTCAGTAGCAATTGTTCCAGCTACTTTCTTCTGGTTTCTTCGTGTCTTCTGCTAACTCTCCATCGTCTGCTGTCCATTTGTCCTTTCTTCTCTCTTCTAATTTTTTTCCAGTCTCTCTCTACATCTGTTTTAACATACTAATTGTTCCTTTTGCTCTTTCCTCATTCCTATTTCATCCACTCAGATTTTACCCCTCCATCCTCAGTCCCCACTTACTCTCCCAATACCCGGCCAATTGTAGATTTTTCTTCCCTCCCACACAAAATATTTTTCCCCTCTCCATTTCACTCTCCCAGCCCCATCCCATTCTAATCCTTCCCCAACATCAGCTCCCTTCTAGTTCCAACCCCACCCAGCATCTGCTCCTTTCTAGTCCCTGCATCAGCCCATTTCCAATCCTAGCCCCCCCATCAGCCCATTTCTAGTCCTAGCTCCCCCATCCATTTCCAGTCCTATCCGAGTCCCTCCATCTGCTCATTTCCAATCCCAGGCCCCCATCAGCCCATTTCTAGTCCTTTCCTAGCCCCACCATCAGCCCATGTCAAATCCTAGCTCCCCTCCACTCAGCCCATTTCCAATCCAAGCCCCCCATGAACCTACTTCCAGTTCTAGCCCCTCCATGAGTCCATTTCAATCCAAGCCCCCACCACAGCCCATTTCCAATCTTAGCTCCCCCAACAGCCCATTTCCAGCCCTATCCTAGCCCCTCCATTCAGCCCATTTCCTGTCCTAGCTCCCCCCCACTCAGCCCATTTCCAGTCCTAGCTCCCTCCCCTCACAGCCCATTTTGATTCCAAGCCCCCCTCCCCATCAGCTATTTGCAGTTCAAGCCTCCCCTTTCACTCAGCCCATTTCCAGTCCTAGCAACCCCCCAACCCATTACCAGTCCTAGCCTCCCCATAGCCCATTACCAGTCCTAACCCCCCATCAGCTCACTTCCAGACCTAACCCCATCAGCCATTTCCAGTCTTTGCCCCCCATAGCCCATTACTAGTCCTAACCCCACCAGCCCCGCTCACGCCCTAAGCCCCCATCAGCTCATTTCCAGTCCTTTTCCCCCTCATAGCCCATTACCAGTCCTAACCCCCCATCAGCCCACTTCCAGTCCTAGCTCCCTCCCCTCACAGCCCATTTTGATTCCAAGCCCCCTCCCCATCAGCTATTTGCAGTTCAAGCCCCCCTTCCACTCAGCCCATTTCCATTCCAAGACCCCTCCCCATCAGCTATTTGCAGTTCAAGCCTCCCCTTTCACTCAGCCCATTTCCAGTCCTAGCGACCGCCCAACCCATTACCAGTCCTAGCCTCCCCATAGCCCATTACCAGTCCTAACCCCCCAGCAGCTCACTTCCAGTCCTAACCCCATCAGCCCATTTCCAGTCTTTGCCCCCCATCAGCTCACTTCCAGTCCTAACCCCATCAGGCCATTTCCAGTCTTTGCCCCCCATAGCCCATTACCAGTCCTAACCCCCCCAGCCCACCTCAAGCCCTCACCCCCCATCAGCTCATTTCCAGTCCTAGTCCCCCTCATAGCCCATTACCAGTCCTAACCCCCATCAGCCCACTTCCAGTCCTAGCTCCCTCCCCTCACAGCCCATTTTGATTCCAAGCCCACCTCCCCATCAGCTATTTGCAGTTCAAGCCTCCCTTCCACTCAGCCCATTTCCAGTCCAAGACCCCTCCCCATCAGCTATTTGCAGTTCAAGCCTCCCCTTTCACTCAGCCCATTTCCAGTCCTAGCAACCCCCCAACCCATTACCAGTCCTAGCCTCCCCATAGCCCATTACCATTCCTAACCCCCCATCAGCTCACTTCCAGTCCTAACCCCATCAGCCCATTTCCAGTCTTTGCCCCCCATCAGCTCACTTCCAGTCCTAACCCCATCAGCCCATTTCCAGTCTTTGCCCCCCATAGCCAATTACCAGTCCTAACCCCACCAGCCCACCTCAAGCCCTAACCCCCCATCAGCTCATTTCCAGTCCTAGTCCCCCTCATAGCCCATTACCAGTCCTAACCCCCCATCAGCCCACTTCCAGTCCTAACCCCCCATTACCCCATTTTCAGTCTTAGCTCCCCCCATAGCCCATTACCAGTGCTAACCCCCCATCAGCCCACTTCCAGTCCTAACCCCCCATTACCCCATTTTCAGTCTTAGCTCCCCCCATAGCCCATTACCAGTCCTAACCACATCAGCCCACCTCAAGTCCTAACACCCCCACATCAGACCATTTCCAGTCCTAGCCCCCCCCCCATAGCCCTTCACCAGTTACATGTTAGTATACATGTAAACCACACTGATTCTAAAGAGTGCAGTATATTAAAAAAAAGAAATAAATAAACTGTATATAGTTCAGAGTGTGTAATGACTCCACAATCATACCTATGGCACAATAGCTCTGTTGTAAATAGTTACCCCTGTTGAAACCCAAGTTATAATACCTGTTCTCTGTAATGTACAGTGCATGTTCTGCTGCACTGTACAATTGTTGATACCTGTAAACTGCACTGATTTTAAAGAGCGCGGTATAGAAGTAATTTAAATAAATAAACAAAAATAAATATTTATAAATGACCTGTAAATGGGAATAACGAGTGAGGTGAAGTTATTAAAACACAAGAGGATTCTGAAAAATTGCAAGAGGACCTTGAAAAATTTGGAGACTAGGAACCACATTTCACAATTTAATATCCAAATGCAATCTGGGATATCAAACCCGTACGCCTGCAAGTTCACGCACAGTTTTGGAAACGTGGATGTGCCTGGTATGCACATATTTCAAACATCTATATAGATGTCCCATGGATAGCATTTCAGAACAAAGACATCTAATAGCATAATGGTTAAAGTAGTAGCAGCTTAAGAGCAAGGCTCAAATCCCAATGTGGGCCTTTGTGATCTAAGGCTAGTCACTTAAATCTCCATCTTCTCTACATTCTATGGATGTTTTAAGGTGAAATTAAGCACTTTCCTAATACCTACTCATGCCTGGAGCAGGTATAAACATGTTCGTACCTGCAAACTTTGCTGACGTTTCTGAGATCCAACAAAGACGAATGTGCCTCTGCCACACCCCAGTGCCTATTTTGACGTTCCTGTACTAGAGAGGTGTCCGTGATTTTGACATCCACATCTTCACACATCCAAATCACGACCAAACCTTTTAAAATGACCCTCTAGGAGTCCAAATGGCAAATGAAATTTAAGGTTGAAAAGTGCAAAGGTATGCACCTAGGAAAGAACAACCCAAACTACGGTTACACGATGCAAGGTTCCACAAAAGAACCACCACCCAGGAAAAGGAGATAGGCATCATCGTGGATAATACTTTGAAACCCTCCACCCAATGTGCATCTGGGGCCAAGAAAACAAATAGAATGCTAGGAATAATGAGGAAAGGAATGGAGAATAAAACTAAGGGTATTATCATTTATTTATTTATTTATTTACACATTTTATATATTGCTATTTCTACAAGTCATATCAGTTTAAAATCAGCATAACTGTCGCATTAACAGAACTATAAGGAACTTTAGTTTGACAACAAATAGATTTACAATGAACTATATCTTAAGAACATATAGGCGGAAGTGGGAAGAGGGGATGAAGCCAAAAGGGTAGGTTACTGATTTATGGTATGCACAAGCATTCTACATTGATGCAAGGTAAGTTCAGGTATACGATCCATACTGATCAGTGAACAATAGAATCTTTAGTTTTCACTGAAACTCGGCTGTGGTTTTGGATGAGCGGACATCAGCTGGAAGTGTACTCCATTCTTTGGGCATATAAAGGGAAACTGTTCTTTTAGCAGTAAGTTGGTTACATTTGAGTTGAAGGCTAGGTATGGTGAGGAGGTCTTGCGAGGTTTTCCTTCTGCTCTGATGTTTATGGATTAGTGTTTTTAGGATGTCTGCTGGGGTGTCATGGAGGCTCTTGAATGTAGTAAGTAGGACTTTGTATCTGATTCAGGAGAGTATCGGGAGCCAGTGTAGTTTGGCTAAAGTTGGGGTGATGTGGTCCTTTCTTAGGGTATTGGTTATGAGTCTGGACGCAGTGTTCTGTGTCATTTGAAATTGGTTTATGGAGGATAGAGGAAGTCCATGGTATATTATGTTGCAGTAATCCCAAATAAGTGTTAGTATTGCCCGACATACATCCCTAAACTCTGATTGGTCAAGCAGCGGGCGCAGTCTGTGAATGATTCTCATCTTATTGTATGCCGATTTGATTACTTGTTTGATGTGGGGCTGGAAGGATTGATTTGCTTCTTGACTGTGAGGACTTCATCATGAATCCTTATAGTGCATGGGGAAGTGAAAATGGTACTTCTGGTTATGTAGAGTACCTCTTATTTATTGTAATTTATAGTTAGGTTGTTTTCAGAAATCTAGTTGGAGATATCATCAAAACACTTTCCTTAAGCTGTGTAAGTTGGAGAAAGTCGTATAGATCAGTATGTCATCAGCGTACAGATGGTATAGTATCTTGTGTCTTTGAATAATGGTGAATAGTGGTTATACCAGAATATTGAACAAGAGTGAGGCGAATGCGGATCCCTGTGGGAGTCCCTGCCTTTATAATGCCTCTGTATCACTCCATGGTGCGACCGCACCTTGAATATTGTGTGCAGTTCTTGTCGCCATATCTTAAAAAGAATATAGCTGAATTAGAAACAGTACAGAGAAGAGTGATCAAAATAATAAAGGGGATGGAAGGATATCCCTGTGAGGAAAGGCTTAAAAAGGTAGGGCTCTTCAACTTAGAAAAGAGACGGCTGAGGAAAGAATATAAGAGCATAAGAAATGCCATACTGGGTCAGACCAACGTCCAGAGGAGGACAGCGGAAGGAATGACCACGGCCTACCAGGTGATAAATAAAATTCTTTATTGAGGACCTAACTTAACAAGTTTCGGCCGAAGCCTTCATCAGGGGTCTAAAAAACAAACATACCTAAAATAAACAAAGGATTAAAAACTAAAAACAAAGAAATATGGACATCATAAGAAATGGATACACTATATGATAAAGGATTACCAAGGAACCACATAGATGATGTGAGAAACACGTCTATGCGGTGGAGCAATCACTCTTCCCAATCTGAAAAGCAGTAAAATTGCAAATATGAATAAACAAAGGTATAAAAAAATCTGTGTGGCATAACAGTTAAAGTACATAAATATGTGACAATCAGTTAAAAACAGACTAAAAGCTTTGTCCATATAGGCAACAATACACCATTGATCAAATATTACAAAATATTAAATAAATCAATGAAGTACAAGAACAGCAGACCACATATGACATAAAAATATACAGACATAATGCTATATCCATAAAACCAGCTGTGAAGGGCTGAATATGGGTTGCAAACTTAAAAGAATGTGTGTTCTAAAAAACTTGTGAACCTAAAAAAACTGGTAGAAGCCGTAAAGAAACTGGAACATACGATAATATTGCAACCAGCATGTTGCACCAGAAAACATTAAACAAGGGGGGGGGAGAAGGGGGGGGGGAAGGGGGGGAAGGAGGAATAGACCCACATATATCATCAGCTAAGAAGAGCTAGAATTTATGCAAAGCCTAGAGAAATGTAGATAAAACATAAGATGTGTACAGGAGGAGAGCTCAAGGAGAGCATGATCAACAATGCATTTGTTATTATGTGTGCTACCAGTATGCTTCACCAAAAAAGGGGCAAAATTATGCAGGGTGTGCAATGGGCACAAACAGGAGAAGTAAAAAAAACATATATACCCAGAGGAGTACATGTAATAAATCAGACAAAGTAAGTTGTTACACGTTAAAAGAACAGGAGCATACACCATTACAACGTAAAAGATATATTGATTGGATGTACAAACTCAAATGAAACATAAAAGCTCGTTAATAGGACTTCCACAAAGTGGTGACCAAGAAAACTTTATCTAAAAAAACTTTAAAATAAACCATAAAAGCAAATTGTCGTGAGATATGGATTGCACAGTGAAGGTATCAGAGACCAAGAGTAAAAAATGATGCATGCACACACGATACAAGGAAGTGAACCATGCGTGCATTTCTCTAGGCTTTGCATAAATTCTAGCTCTTCTTAGCTGATGATAAATGTGGGTCTATTCCTCCTTCCCCCCCTTCCCCCCTCCCCCCTTTCCCCCACTTCCATCACTTCCCCCCCCCCCCTTTTTAATGTTTTCTGGTGCAACATGCTGGTTGCAATATTATTGTATGTTCCAGTTTCTGTATGGTTTCTACCAGTTTTTTTAGGTTCACAAGATTTTTAGAACACACGTTATTTTAAGTTTGCAACCCATATTCAGCCCTTCACAGCTGGTTTTATGGATATAGCATTATGTCTGTATATTTTTATGTCATGTGTGGTCTGCTGTTCTTGTACATCATTGATTTATTTAATATTTTGTAATATTTGACCAGTGGTGTATTGCTGCCTATATGGACAAAGCCTTTAGTCTGTTTTTAACTGATTGTCACATATTTATGTACTTTAACTGTTATGCCACACAGATTTTTTTATACCTTTGTTTATTCATATTTGCAATTTTACTGCTTTTCAGATTGGGAAGAGTGATTGCTCCACCGCATAGACGTGTTTCTCACATCATCTATTTGGTTCCTTGGTAATCCTTTATCATATAGTGTATCCATTTCTTCTGATGTCCATATTTCTTTGTTTTTAGTTTCTAATCCTTTGTTTATTTTATGTATGTTTGTTTTTTAGACCCCTGATGAAGGCTTCGGCCGAAACTTGTTAAGTTGGCTCCTCAATAAAGAATTTTATTTATCACCTGGTAGGCCGTGGTCATTCCTTCCGCTGTCCTCCTCTGGTTGTCTATCTGCGGAAGAATATCTTCTTTTTCTTCCCTCAGACCAACGTCCATCAAGCCCAGTATCCTGTTTCCAACAGTGGCCAATCCAGGTCACAAGTACCTAGAAGGTTCACAAAAAGGCACACAAGTTCCACAATGCTTGTCACAGGGCAAGCAGTGGATTTCCTGGGCCCTCCAGGAACTTGTTCAAACCTTTTTATAAACACAGCTACAGCAACATCCTCCAGTAAAGAATTCCAGAGTGTGATTACGCGTTGAGGAAAAAATTATTTTCTCTTATTAGTCTTAAATGGATTACATTGTAGCTTCATTGTGTATCCTCTAGTCTTTCTGCTTTTGATGGAGTAAACAACTGATCTAAGTTTATGCGTTACACTCCATTCATTAATTTATACACCTCTATCCTATCCCTCCTCAGCCATCTCTTTTCCACATTGAAGAGCCCTAACCTTTTATGCCTCGCCACATACGGGTATCCTTCCATCTCCCTTATCATTTTGGTGTCTCTTCTATGTACCTTTTCTAATTATGCTATTTCTTTTTTAGGATACGGCATTGCACACAATATTCAAGGTGCAGTCACACTATGGATCGATTCAGAGGCATTATGATATCCTTGGTTTTATTCTCCATTCCTTTCCTTATGATTCCTAGCATTCTATTTGCTTTCTTGGCCACTGCTTCATACTGGGCAGAGAGTTTCAACATGTTATCCATGATGCCTAAATCTTTTTCTTGGGTGGTGGTTTCTAATGTGGAATCTTGTATCATGTAACCATAGTTTGGGTTGTTCTTTCCTAACTTTGCACTTATCCACATTAAATTTCATCTGCCATTTGAACATCCACTATTCCAATTTATCAAGGTCCTCATGCAAGTTTTCACAATCCTTTTTCTATTTTAACAACTTTCAATAATTTTATGTCTTCTGCAAATTTGATCATCTCATTCGTTATTACTATATCCAGGTCATTTATGAATATCTTAAAAAGCAGTGGACCCAGGATAGGTCCCTGGGGTACTCCACTATTCATCTGTCTACACTAAGAAAATTGGCCATTTATCCCTACACTCTGCTATTTTTTAACCAGTTCCTGATCCACAATAGTACACTGCCACCTATCCCATGATGAGGGGACATAAAATGAAGATGAAATGGGATAGACTCAGGAGTAATATGTGGAAATATTTCTTTATGGAAAGAGTGGTAGATACATGGAATAGTCTCCCAGTGGAGGTTGTAGAGATAAGGACAGTATCTAAATTCAAAAAAGTATGAGGCAAACACAGAGGCTCTCTAAAGGCAAAAAGGGGACTCTTGTAGTGGGTGATATTTATTTATTTACAGTTCTTATATACCCCGCTTTTTGGTATCAGTGCGGTTTACAAATAACATAAATTTTGCATCAGAACGAAGGATCTTTTGCTTACATTGTAACAGGGTTTGTAACATGGGACTATAGCAAGGGTAACTATATACATCTCAACAACCGTGGTGGTTGTAAAAACTATTTACAGTTTATGTTGTACATTGGGATCATAATGCAAGAGGCTTTTAATCTATGTTAGAGGGTGGATCTGTTATCTATTTCTTTAAGCATTACGTTGTTGGGGTGTCAGAGGCTGAGTGGGTAAGATGGGGTGCTGGAAGTGGTTGTGTTGGGTTGGGGTGGGTGAAGTGAAGGCAAAATAGGTGGTGTTTAAGGGCTTTTCTGAATTGTGAGAGGTCACTGATTGATCGAATATGAGGCGGGAGATTGTTCCAGCACTTAGGAGCATAGAATGTAAAGGCTCTGTTTCTAGTTGTTTGAGTACATTTAGTAGACTCAAGTGGCATAGACATCGTATTGGTAGCTGCTGACCTTCTTAGCCTGTTTGTAGGGGTAATAGTCAGGAGTGCAGATAGGGATGAGGGAGATAGACTGTTAATTGCTTTAAATGAAAGGAGTAGGACCTTGTAAGCGATCCTGGATTGTAACGGTAGCCAGTGTAGTTCCATAAGTATGGGCGTGATATGCTCTTTTCTGGAAATGCCGCAGAGGATGTGAGCTGCTGAATTCATCACCATCTTCAGTGGATTGAGGGTGCTCTTAGGAAGGCCATGTAGGATGATATTAGCATAATCGAAATGCGGCATTACAAGGGACTGGAATATGGTTCTGAAGTCGTCCGGGGCCAGTAGGGGTCTTAGATGTCTTAGTGTTCGTATTTTGTTGTAAATTGACTTGGTAGTATTCTTTATGTGTTCTTTAAAGTTGAGTTGTTGGTCTATTGTAACACCCAGGTAACGTATCGCAGATTTGCAAGGTAGTTCGGCATCTCGTACCTTCAAAGAAGTGGGAGGAGAGAAGTTCTTATTCTTGGTTATGAATAAGACCTCGGTTTTCTTAAAGTTTATGCGTAGGTTCTGTGATAACAGCCAATCAGTGATTGTGTTGAAGCATTCAATAAGTGGGAGGAGGTTCGGTTGCATGATTTTGGTCGGGGTGAATATTAATACATCATCTGCATAGATCAGACTGGAGATGTTAAAGGAATGGATGATGTCACATATGGTTTGCATATAGATGTTAAAAAGTAGAGCAGATAGGGAGGATCCTTGGGGTACTCCCTGTTATTGATGGAATGGTTCTGATGTTGATGTTCCTATCTGTACATGTTGCCAACGGTTGGCTAGGTAGGATTTACACCATTCCCAGCCTAAACCATGAATACCCTTTTCCTGAAGGCGAGAGAGGAGTTGCAGATTGTTAACGGAATCAAATGCAGCAGCTATATCAAGAAAGATGAGAGCAAACCCGTTTTCAATGTTGTCAATACCTCTGGTTAACGTATTGATAAGTATGGTAAGTAGAGTCTCTACTCCATGTGATTCTCGGAACCCATGCTGGCAAGGGTCAAGAGGGGCTGATATGTTGATGTGTTGCTGTAATTGCATTTGGACCACCTTCTCGATGAGTTTGGCTAGTTTGGCTAGAAGGGGAATGCTCAAGATTGGACGATATGAGTCAGTTTTTGTCGGGTCAAGTTTGTTGTTTTTGAGAAGAGGGCGTATGGATGTCTGTTTAAGAGTTGTTGGGAATATTTCTGCTGTGAATGAGAGCTTCATGATGATTGCTAGAGCTGGACTTAGTTCTGAACTCATCGTTCTGATCCAGTGTGCAGGACAAGGATCATTAGGTGCTGTAGTGGTGTTGATAGTAGCAATAAGGTCGGTGATGTATTTCTCTGCTGGAGGGCTGAAATTCATTAATAGTTGCTGTACATGGGGAGAGTAATATAGTGTGGGACCTGGTTCCATCTTTGTTTTAATGATTTTAGATTGCAGGTACTCGGCATAGGGCTGAGGCTGGATAGATACCGTCTGATTCGAGGAAGGTGCTTTGGTTAGAGATTTAGCAATGATAAAGAGGTCCTGTGGTTTATTTAATGAGCGGAGGAGGAGATCCGTGTGGTGTTCTCTCATTTTTTCTGATATTTTCTCTCGGTGTTGCTTTAGGGTGTTTTCATAAATCATTTTGTCGGATGTGGAGCGAGATTAACGCCATTTTCTTTCTTGCTTTCTTAGAGTCTGAAGAGATGAACGTAGTTCAGCAGAGAACCAAGGGGCTGGTTTTCTGTTTCTTGGTGATCTTATAGTTGCTCTTGATTTATTTGATGAAGGTAGTTGTGCGCAAGAGATTAGGGTGGAGTTCCATCGGTCAATCATATCGTCTAGGTTCAGAGCTGGTTGACAGAGTGCTGGAAGAACGTTGCTGACGAAGTTCTCTTTGTCTAGGGGTCTAAAACGAATTGTCTATCTTGAGGGGGTTGAATTTGTTTGGCAGGTTGAAATTCAATTTTGTTGGTATGGGATTTGGAAGGAGATTAAGTTGTGGTCTGACCATGGGACAGGTGTGAATGATAAGTTGATATTGTTGTTTAATTCTGACTGGGGGGCAAAGATGAGGTCAAGAGCATTTCCCTTGAAGTGTGTAGGAGAGTTGACCATTTGTGTATAATTGAGGTCATTCATAGCATCAAGGAAGGTGTTTGAGGAGGTAGGTTGTAGGGAAGCAAGGTTGAAATCACCAATCAACCAGTTAGGCTTTCGTGGATTTTCAGGGTTACAGGCCAGGTCTATGATATTGGAGAGATCTTCCGGGGGAGAAGAAGGAGCTCTGTAGATGAGATTTATAGTGATGTGCTTGTTGGCAACAGACATTATGTCCATGTGCGTGTTACTCGTTGATGATAGTAGCTGGAATTGGAGCTTACTTCTTGCTAGGATGAAGACTCCACCTCCTTTACGGTTGGTTCTATTACAAGTGTGTATCGAATAGTCATAGGGAATGAGTTGATTTAAGAGGATGGTCTCGGTATCTGATAGCCAGGATTCTGTGACCATAAGGATATCCAGGTTCTGAGTAGTGATGAGATCAGAGATGACTGGCCATTTTTTGCGAACTGATCGTGAATTGATGAGAGCACATCTTAGGTTACTATGTCCGAGAGTGGGTTCAGGCTTGGGGCTATAGGTGTTATTAAGGGATATATAGAGTAAGTGTGAGTGCCTGATGTGATGAGAATGTGGTGATGTGTGGTAGGAGTTAGAGTGATTTCTTCTTCCTAAGCTCTGAAGGATAGGGATATATTTAGGAATGGGTGAAAAGGCATCTGAATTCTGGATGGCGTTAGCAAGGAGGTAAAAACGAAATATGGCAACTAGGGAGATGGCCATGGTAGGGTTGTTTTGGCAATGGAGATAATAAATAGTAGATAAAGTAACAGCAGGTTACTGGCATGGGAGAGAGTGGTCAAAATGGTAACAGTTATAGCGGCTACTGACAACAGTTGTAGCAGGTTACTGGCAGCAGTAAAGGGTGGTCAAAAAGTAACGGTATAGCAAATTACTGGCAACAGTAATTTGGTAAAAAGTATTTGCAGAATACTGGCAACAGGAACTGGTAAAACAGTAAATGCAATGATAAAGCAAAATACTGGCAACAGTAAAGGATGGTCAAAAAGCAGTGGTTATGTTAGGCTACTGGCAACAGTAAGAGTATCAAATAAGAAACAGTTATAGTATGATAATGATGATAACAGCGATAACGTATGAGTACTTTGTTCAGTCAGTATAAGTGACTATTACTTGCTGTGGTTGTAGAAGTGGGTGTGAGAGTAAGTTCATCCCAGAGGGAGCTCAGGCTGCTGGGATATTTGCAAACTGCAGACGGGTCCTCTGGGGGTTTCTCTGGCGTCTCGGTGTGCAGACAGAACTTGTGGAAGGTTTGCTGGCTTCTCGATATGGGCCTCTGCCTAAGGGCCATGCCAAAGGGCCCTCTGGCGAGGCCCTAAGGCGCGGGACCGCAAGGCGTGAGTGCGCCAGTCAGATCCTCCTCTTGAATCCCGGGGTCTGCCTGGATTGGGCAGCACGTGTCAGCTGGTCAGCTGGGGGAGCAGTGATGTCGGCGGTAGCTCTGATCCCTCCTGGGAGAGATGCAGTAGGCTGAAGAGGCTTCGGTCTGAGTCCCGCTTGATTTTTAAACCCCGGGGCTGCCTGGATTTGACAGCACGTGTCAGCTGGTCGGCTGGGGGAGCAGTGATGTCGGCGGTAGCTCTGATCCCTCCTGGGAGAGCTGCAGTAGGCTGAAGAGGCTTCGATCCGAGTCCCACTTGATTTTTAAACCCCTGGGCTGCCTGGATTGGGCAGCACATGTCAGCTGGTCGGCTGGGGGAGCGGTGATGTTGGTGGTAGCTCTGATCCCTCCTGGGAGAGCTGTGATAGGCTGAAGAGGCTTCGGTCCGAGTCCCGCTTGATTTTTAAACCCATGGGCTGCCTGGATTGGGCAGCATGTGTCAGCTGGTCGGCTGGGGGAGAGGTGATGTCGGCAGTAGCTCTGATCCCTCCTGGGAGAGCTGCGGTAGGCTGAAGAGGCTTCAGTCCGAGTCCCGTTTGATTTTTAAATCCCTGGGCTGCCTGGATTGGGCAGCACGTGTCAGCTGGTCAGCTGGGGGAGCGGTGATGTCGGCAGTAGCTCTGATCCCTTCTGGGAGAGCTGCAGTAGGCTGAAGAGGCATATATGCCATGTAGTCTTTTTCTGCCATCATGTTTCTATGTTTTTAATTTTGCCAAGAGTCTCTCATGAGGGACCTTGTCAAAAGCTTTCTGAAAATCCAGATAGACGTTATCAACCAGCTCACCTTTGTTTATTCACACCTTCAAAAAATTAGTAAGACAAGGCCTTCCTTGGCTAATCCATGTTAGCTTTATCCCATTAAACCATGATTATCAACATGCTCAGTAATTTTGTTCTTTATAATGGTTTCTACCATTTTGTCCGGTACTGATGTCGGTCTGTAGTTTACTGGATCACCCCTTGAACCCTTTTAAAAAAAACTGGCCTTAGATTGGCTATTTACCAATCTTCCAGTAATGATTTTAATGATAGCTCTGTAATCTCATATTTCTGTTCTTTCAACACCCTTGAATGTATGCCATCTGGTCCAGTTGATTTACTACTCTTCAGTTTATCAATTCATTGTAATATATCTTCCTGGTTTATCAATATTTCTTTCAATTCTTCTGATGTTTCACCTTAAATACCATTTCAAGCATGGGTAACTTCCCTGCATTTTCCTCAGTAAAGACTGAAGCAAAGAATTCATTCTGTCTCTCTGCTATGGCCTTGCCCTCTCTTAGAGCCCTTTTTACCCCTCTATCATCTAATGGTATAACTTACTCTTTCACAGGATTTTTGCTATGAATGTACTTGAAAAAGTCTTTATTATGTGTTTTCGCTTCCACAGCAAGCTTCTTCTCAAATTCTCTCTTTGCCTGACATATCAATGCCTTGCATCTAACTTGCCAGTGCTTATGTTGTTTCCAGTTTTGTCATTTGGCTACTTTTTCCATTTCCTGAAATATGCTTTTTTGTTTACAACGGCCTCTCTGACTTCACCTTTAAACCATGCTGGCAGTTTTTTTGGCCTTCCTTCCCTTTTTCTTAAGCATTGAATACATCTGGACTGGGCTTCCAAGATAGTATTTTTAAACAACGCCCATGCTTGATGTAAATCTTTAACCTTTGCAGTTGCTCCTTTTAGTTTTTTCTGAACTATTTTCCTCATAAGAACATAAGAAATGCCATACTGAGTCAGGCCAAGGTCCATCAAGCCAAGTATCTTTTTTCAAACAGTAGCCAATACCTGGCAGGTTCCCAAAAAGGCACACAGGTTCCACAATGTTCGTCCCGGGGTAAACAGTGGATTTCCTGGGTCCTCTTTAATAATGGTTTATGGTTCTTTCCTCCAGGAACTTGTCCAAACCTTTTTTTAAACCCAGCTACAGTAACATCCTCCGGTAAAGAATTCCAGAGTGTGATTACGCGTTGAGTAAAAATATATTTTCTCTTATTAGTCTTAAATGGATTACATTGTAGCTTCATTGTGTATCCTCTAGTCTTTCTACTTTTTGATGGAGTAAACAATTGATCTAAGTTTATGCGTTCCACTTCATTCATTAATTTATATATCTCTATCCTATCCCCCTCAGCCGTCTCTTCCAAGTTGAAGAGCCCTAACCTTTTAACCCTCATAGGGGAATCCTTACATCTTCTTTATCATTTTGGTGGCTCTTCTCTATACTTATTCTAATTCTGCTATATCCTTTTTAAGATATGGTGACCAGAACTGCACACAATATTCAAGGTGCGGTCGCACTATGGAACGATACAGAAGCATTATAATATCCTTTGTTTTATTTTCCATTTCTTTCCTTATGATTTATAGCATTCTCTTTGTTTTCTTTGCAGCTGTAGCACACTGGGAGGAGGGCTTCATTGTATTATCCATGATGAGCCTAAATCTTTTTCCTGGGTGATAGTTTCTAAGGTGGTACCTTGCCATCATGTAGACAAAGTCTGGGTTGTTCTTTGCACTTGTTCACATTATCTATTTATTAAGCAACATTTCTATACCACTGTATCTACCAGTCACAGTGGTATACAGGGAACAAAAACACAAAAAAACATTACATGGAACATATGTAATTGAATTAAGTTTAAAAAGTAATTAAAGAAAATAACATTCATACAGGGGTAATGTGATACAGGCATTAACATTTAACTGAACAAGCAATGAGGGAAGGTTATTATACATGATTCAAATCATAAATAGTGAGTGCTTTGGAAGGTGGTCAGTATTAGTGGTCAGTATTGGTGTCGGATCCAAAATGCTCCAGGAAGAGATGGGTTTTTAGTTGATGACGGAATTCTCCAAGGTCCGTCAGTGATTGTGTTACTGTGAATTCCAATAGTGGGTGCACAGAATGAAAAGGCTGTGCTGGAGGTGGAGCGGTTGGGGCCAGAAAATGAGGCTGGGCCTGATAAAAGATTGTGGCTAGCTTTTCTCCTTGATCTGTTGTCGAGAGGTTCCTGAATGAAGTGCTGAAGGATGTACGCTGAAAGGCTGTGGAGGGTCTTAGAGATGATCAGGGAAACTTTGTATTTGACTTTCATGTGGATGGATAGCCAGTGTAGCTGCTTTAACATGGGAGTAATGTGTGCTTGTTGACTAATGCCTGTGATTTTCTGGCTGCTGTGTTCTGTGCAAGTTGTAAGGGGATTAGAGGGTGCTTGGGAGCCCTTGATATATATTATGCTGGCAGAGTCAAATATTGGAGTGATGAGGGCTTGACAGACATTTCTGAAGTTGTTCTGCTCCAAAAGGGGACGAAGGTTTTAGATCAGGCGTCTCAAACTCAAATTGCTTTGAGGGCCAAATGAGGACTTGTAAAGTAACCCGAGGGCCGCATAAGACACGGGGCCTCATTTGCATAAGGGGCCTCATTTGCATAAATATTTGCATAATGTTACCATACACTAACTTTTAGTAAACATGCTTCTTAATGAGTGTATGGATAAAGAAAGACTAAAAGATTTCTATATTACTATAATCCAGTGCCAACCGCCAGGCACATTAGGAACTACTACAAACACTGCCCATTTAGAACCCATAGCAAACCCGCCATATCATAACAGCACTACCAGGACTCACAAAGCACCATACCCTACCTATCAAAAGGCAACACTACAAATATTAAATCAATACATTTCAGAGAACAACAATACATGACCTACTGGGAAAAGAGAACAAGTAGCAATGTCAAACAGGAATTACATAAACAGAATACCTCAGCTCAGTTACACATGCAGAACATACACCATCAAACACGGAATCACAATTTAGAAACAGGAAGACAATAATTAAATTGGGAACCCCAAAAGCCAAACTTGGAATGTACAACAACACTGTAGAAATAAAACTATAAATTAATTTCCTCTTGTACTAACAAAGCGCAGACGTTAACAATGCACATTTCCCAGAGCTGACATATTCCAGTTAATAAATTCAAAATAAAGAGATATTTTTCTACCTTTTGTGCATTTTTTTTCAGTTGCAATTGTTCCAGCCACTTTCTTATGGTTTCTTTGTGTCTTCTGCTAACTCTCCATCGTCTGCTGTCCATTTGTCCTTTCTTCTCTCTTCTAGTTTTTTTTCCATTCTCTCTCTGCATCTGCTTTAACATACTAATCTTTCTCCTTTTGCTCTTTCCTCATTCCTATTTTATCCACTCAAATATTACCCCTCCATCCTCAATCCCCACTTCCTCTCCCAATACCTGGCCAATTGTAGATTTGTCTTCCCTCCCGCACAAAATATTTTCCCCTCTCCATCCCATTCTAATCCTCCCCCAACATCAGCTCCCTTCTAGTTCCAGCCCCACCCAGCATCTGCTCCTTTCTAGTCCCTGCATCAGCCCATTTCCAGTCCTAGCCCCCCATCAGCCCATTTCCAACCCTAGCTCCCCCCCCACTCAGCCCATTTCCAGTCCTAGCAACCCCCCCAGCCCTACCCCCCCATCAGCCCACAGCACATTACCAGCCCTAACCCCCCCATCATACCTGCCCACGGCACATTACCAGCCCTACCCCCCCATCATATCTGCCCACGGCACATTACCAGCCCTAACCCCCCCCCCATCATATCTGCCCACAGCACATTACCAGCCCTAACCCCCCCCCCATCATATCTGCCCACAGCACATTACCAGCCCTAACCCCCCCCCCATCATATCTGCCCACAGCACATTACCAGCCCTACCTCCCCCCCTGCCCACGGAAAATTAAAACTTAAAAAAAAATCTGGCTGCCACCGCGGCAAAATCGAATGTCCCGCGGGGGCCCCCCCTGCCCGGCAGAGCCAGCCCTCCCTCCCTGTCTGCCTGCTTGCTTGCTTCCCTCCCTGCCTGCCTCAGTTCGGCTTAGAACCGCGAAGGGAGAGTTCCTCCCTCGCGACTCTGTTAAGCCAGCTGGGGCTTATGAGAAATTTCCCATCTGCCCCGGCGAGCTTAACAGAGTCGCGAGGGAGAAGCTCTCCCTTCGCGGCTCTGAAAGTTGAAGCGGAGAGGGACTGAGGGAGGCAGGGCTGGCTAACATCGGGGAATTCCGGGGGCAGGTCCGACTGCTTTCTCCTTACCTGTCCGCGGAGAGCTGTGCACACTGAAACAAGCACAGGCCGACTAACTGCAGCAGAGCAGGGAATGGATGAGGACGCGTGGTGCCTCGTGTTGGGCTGGCTGCTCAGACTGTTTCTGGCCCGCCCCCCCCACTCTCCTTCCTGTCTCCTATTGGCTGAGTGCAGACTAGTGAGAAGAGGACTTTGTAGACTCTCAGTCGGCGCGGCGTTTCAAAATACAATCATCAGGTGAGCGTGGCGTCGCGGGCCGCGGCGTTTCAAAATACAATCTTCAGGTGAGCGTGGCGTTGCGGGCCGCACAAAATGCTCTCGCGGGCCGCATGCGGCCCGCGGGCCGCGTGTTTGAGACCCCTGTTTTAGATGGTCTTCATTCGGAAGTATGCCGCTTTGGTAACTTGTTTGATGTGAGTGTGGAATTTCAGGTTTTGGTCCAGTATTGTGTCATCTCTGACAATGGTCTGTACAATGCTATGTATGGACCAGAAGAAATCAGAAGTGGTCCTCTACAGCTAAATGTAGAGGCTTTAAATGGGGACCCTCAGCACCACTAGATGCCCAAGGGCACCAGCATCTGTCTATACAAATGTGCACATTTGTCAGACCTCTGATGGTGCTGTGTGCCCTTTTTCATCACTCATTCTGAGGGTCTCTTATCACTGACAGGGATATGCAATGACATTTAGCCTTAGAGACCCCCATTATGCTTTATCCTGGTCGATCACACTGGCACATGGTCATGCTGTGGTCAGCCCTACATGTTCAATTCACTGGCCAGTGACTGATGTCCCCCAAAATTACAGTTCCACACACAGTCCCCCATACATCCCCCTAACCACACACACACATACTGTGGTACCGCAGAGCCTATTCATGGAGAAAAAAGGGTTTTAAATCCTGAAAAAAGATTTTATCATCAGCTGCAATATTATGAGGAGCCCAATAGAGGGAGCAGGAGTGACCTTCCAAGGCCCAGAGAACTGCACCTCAGAGCTGATGAGGTAATGCAACCTAACAGCCAATGGAGAAAAGGGGGAGTTCCCCTGAAGAAAGGCTGGGAACTTGAAAAGGAGGAACTAGGACAAGTTAGAGACCAGAGATCAGAGAGACCAGGGAGAGAGAGACCAAGGAGAGGCATACCAAGGAAGGCCTACCAAAAGGAGGCATATCAAGAAGAGGCTTATCAAGGAAAAGCAGACCACGGAGAGTCACACCACAGAGAGCTTCTGGAAAGGAACCAAGAAGGAGAGCACCATAAGGAGTGTCCAGAGCACCGGAGAGGAAGGAGTTCCTGGCAGGAGGGCATAGTGAATCCGAGGCCACAGAGTTCCAGGAGTCCTTGGTTGAGAGGTACTGGAAAGAAAGGCACAAGGGGAGAAATAAACCCCAGAGTTTGGTGTGAAGAACCGGCAGCAGTAAATGCAAGACACAGTAAGCATTATCTGAGCAAGGATGAAGTCTTTGCTGCAAATGGTAATATTCCTTATTCAAATGGTAAAAGGTGTGAATGTGAGAGAGTGGTGACTCTGCATGAAGGCCAGCTGGAGTGTGAAAAGCCTACTGCTCAAGACAGGCTGAACTACAGCAGGACCAGGCCGTGGGACTCAACTAAACAAGGTAAAATACCTTTTTATTCTGATAAGCAATATAAGTTAAGAAGAAAGGAAACACAAGATACTGGAGTATATCCTCCCTATCAAACTGATGGTGAAACAAGGCACAAGCCCTTGGTAAAAAGACTGTATAACATAAGGCAGCCCGCAAGGGGAAGTAACTGCCATAACAAACACTCACATGGGCGCGGCCCTGACTTGAATGCTGAACATTGGAAGCTAGTAAATGTGTTATATGAAAAACCTCAGTAAACTCCTCAAGAGTTTACTGACACTGATTCACAGCTGTCTGATACTCAGCCCATGCAGGTGGAATTCAACGAAGACCCACCTGAAACCCCGATGGACTGTAGCTACTGTCAGGCAGGTAGCCTAAGGTCTGTGCATGAAACATAAAACAGTGAACAGTAACGAATGCCTGTAAAGTTTGTTTATGCCAAGTACTGTGAAGCAACAGTTAAACAAAGCAAGTGTGAATATATTTTCTTTTTGTTGCCTGAAGCAAGGTTTCTTTCAGTTTGTTGAAGTAGTCTCCCATAACTGGAACCATTGTGCTTAAAGGGAAATAAAGCCTTATTTTCCCTACATTCTGGCTAGTGTGTTCTCTTGAACTTTGGCCCTCGGTAGGTCCTGGGAACATTACCAAGACCTCTTACAGAAGGACCAAAAGTTCAAAATATATAAAAAAACTCTCATGTCCATCTGACCTGCCCATACCAACCTTGGCCTCTGGGACGGCAGCATGACATGAAAATGGCGTAGCTGGCAGGATGTTTTGTGGAGCCTACGTCCAGCCTACAGAGAAGAAGCTTGAGCTATAGGTCTCAAGAAGAAGAAGAAACGGAAAAAAACCCACTTGGATTACAAAAAAAAAAAAAAACCCGGAGTGGAGCAGTCAAAGCCGGAGCAGATTGGAAGAAAATCCTGGAAAAGAGAAATCCGGTATCCAACTGTCGGCGGAGAATCGCGGAACGACAGCGACGTATACTGTTCCAGAGCTGATTCTACACTGTCATCAGGTAAAACGTAGATATACCTGAAAAGTGTAGGATACCGAAGAGAGTATAGAGAAAAAAAAAAAAAAAAGGATTAGGAAAGGAAATTTTCTTTGTAAAAAGAGCCACACATGGTTGTGTTTTGTTGTTTTGTTTCCTTACTACAGATTACCATGGATCCCAAAGAAGTATGTGCGTGGATGGCTAATCAATTTGACAAGCAGGCGGAACTAGCGCTGCAGAACCAAGCGCAAGCGCTGAAAGCCATGCAAGAACAGCAGTCACCTCTTCTGCACACATTGGACAAATGGTTAACCCAGCAGAAGGAAGAAATAGCAAAGAAGGAAGCGGAACTATTGCGAGCCTCTGAACTCCATAACACAGAGTTGGGACAGTGGTCATGTAGTGACCTGACAATGGGAAAGTTAAGCCCCAGTGATAATCTGGATGATTTTCTGGATTCATTTAGCAGAATAGCAAAGTCAGCTCGGTGGCCGACTGAACAGTGGGCCGTCAGACTAGCTGCATCCCTGACGGGAGAGGCTCTAGCCGCCTACCGGTCGATGCCTCCAGCTTTAGCAGACAATTATGATGAGGTAGTAATGGCAATTAAAGATCGCCTAGGTCTCACCCCATTTGCTTATAGGAAATTGTTTAGAGCCACTATGCTTAACCCAAATGAAACTCCGAAAGCCTTGGGACATAGAGTAAAGAGCTTGGCGTACAAATGGATACAGCCTGAGAGAAAGAATATTGAAACTCTCATGGACGCCATAATCTTAGAACAGTTTCTAAATGCAGTACCGAGTAGAGTGCAAAATTTTATAATTCTTCAGAATTGCTGCACTACTACCGAGGCCATAAGCCTAACAGAGAGATATCTGGAGGCAGAAAAAGTGTCCCAGCCAAAGCTAGCGGTTCCTAAAATGCACTTAGGGATGGAAGCTAGGAGGGTAGAGGGTTCCTCCAGACCAATGTATAGCCCTAGGAGTAATTATGACCCTAAGGATGTGGAAACTGTAAGACGATGTTTTTCATGTGGTAAGAAGGGCCATATAAAAAAGGAATGTTATTCACGTGTTGCATTAGTGGGAGAAGTCCCAAAGACAACAAAAGAAGGTTTTGTGTTGAGAGTAAAAATACACGGAGTTCATGCTAAGGCACTTCTAGATTCAGGAGCGGACCAATCCATGATGTCCAAACAGCTGTGGTCTATGATCCAAGACCAAGGATGGTCCGTCCCTGAATGTCCAGAAGCGCAGGTCAAAATTAAATGTGTTCATGGATCAGCTACAAGCTATCCCGTGTACAAGCTGTGGGTAAAGGCATGGGGAATGAGAAAGCAAATGTTGGTAGCCGTGGTCCCAAGATTACCACAAGAGCTGGTATTGGGTCGCGACTGGCCGCAATTTAAAAAGACGCTGAGAGAGGGTTTATCTCCTCAGACAGTCATGAATTCCACCTGCAGTAGGCATGAGTCCATAGATAACTTGGAAATACAGCCTATAAGCTCAAAGACAGACGCCAATCCCAGAGAAGCTCTAGTTTCCACGAGGTCCCATACACAGGATGACGAACAACCCTCCTGCTCGAGAGATAATTCTTTTGGAACCCTCCCATCGCATGAGGACCTAATGGGAGATCCCTTGAGGAAGGAGCGAAAGCCGAAGGCTGAACGGAGGCGCGTGAACGAAGATGTCGCTCTCAGGGAAGAGCAGGATTAGAAGCTGGAGAAGGGATGCCCTGGGTTCCAGCTGAATTGATGGAGAAGTTTCCCTCCTTCAAGAGAGAGCAAAAAGCGGACCCAGTACTAGCTCATGCCTTTGAGCAGGCCCGAGATGAAAAGGATTCCTACCCCCGATTCTGTATGGAGGATGACCTGTTATATCGGGAGAGTAAGGATCCACGAACGGGAGAACTGCGGAAACAGCTGGTGATACCAAGCACGTTCAAGTTATTGATTCTACGACTGGCCCATGACCACCCTGTAGGGGGTCATAAGGGAGCACAAGGTACGCTGGACCAGATTTTGGCCAGATTCTATTGGCCAGGGATATTTCGGGAGACAACTCGATTCTGCAAATCCTGCGCAACCTGCCAAAGAGTGACCTCTCGAAAACCTCCTGCCGTACCATTAGTGCCTATGCCGGTGATTACAGACCCAGTGAGAAGACTAGCCATGGATATTATCGGACCCTTGGTTAAAACACCCAGGGGGTACCAGTACATCCTGGTAATCATCGATCAGGCCACCCGGTTCCCTTGGGCCATTCCCCTAAGAAGTATTTCAGCTAAGCCTATTGCCAGTGAACTGGTTAAACTGTTTTGTGAAATTGGATTTCCGCAGGAAATACTGACTGACAGGGGCAGCAATTTTTTGTCAAAGTACCTCGCACAGGTGTGGGAGGCTTTCGGCATACACCACAAAAAGACTGCTGCATACCATCCTCAGTGTAACGGTCTAGTAGAACGCCTTAACCAGAGCATTAAACAAATGCTCCGACGAGCGCTAGGGGGACAAATGGCAGAATGGGATACCATATTACCATTCGTTCTGTATGCCTGCCGAGAACGAAGACAGACTTCCCTGGGCACGTCCCCGTACGAACTCCTCTATGGACGCTCCCCGAGAGGTTTACTCGACGTCCTAAAGGAACAATGGATCGAGCCCGTTGAGGTCGAAATAGGGGTGCCCCTATTTCTGCAGCACCTCAGAACTCGCCTGGAGCGAACTTCCCAGGTGGCGGAAGAAAACTTGAAGAAGAGTCAACAGAAACAAAAACATTATTATGACCGGAGGGTAAAGCACAGGCAGCTACAAGCAGGAGAAAAAGTAATGGTCTTGGTATCGGGAGCTACCCAAAAATTCGAGGCCCGGTGGAGAGGACCTCATGTGGTAGTTCAACCTAGAGGACTCACCTCTTACGAGGTACAAGATACCACAGGACGCACGCAAATCTATCATATCAACGCTCTTCGATCGTGGCACGACCGATCAGGGTTGCTAGCCGCAGTAGCCAACACTTATCACCCAGGAGAAAAACTAGTTAATAACAGGCGGAAGATATACGGTGACAGCAAGCTACAGTACAATACTGCTGCTCAGCTACGAATTCCGTGCTGTGTGAAGGGGGCTTCACCAGCCCGTCATATTTTAAGAGGGGGGATATGTGGTACCGCAGAGCCTATTCATGGAGAAAAAAGGGTTTTAAATCCTGAAAAAAGATTTTATCATCAGCTGCAATATTATGAGGAGCCCAATAGAGGGAGCAGGAGTGACCTTCCAAGGCCCAGAGAACTGCACCTCAGAGCTGATGAGGTAATGCAACCTAACAGCCAATGGAGAAAAGGGGGAGTTCCCCTGAAGAAAGGCTGGGAACTTGAAAAGGAGGAACTAGGACAAGTTAGAGACCAGAGATCAGAGAGACCAGGGAGAGAGAGACCAAGGAGAGGCATACCAAGGAAGGCCTACCAAAAGGAGGCATATCAAGAAGAGGCTTATCAAGGAAAAGCAGACCACGGAGAGTCACACCACAGAGAGCTTCTGGAAAGGAACCAAGAAGGAGAGCACCATAAGGAGTGTCCAGAGCACCGGAGAGGAAGGAGTTCCTGGCAGGAGGGCATAGTGAATCCGAGGCCACAGAGTTCCAGGAGTCCTTGGTTGAGAGGTACTGGAAAGAAAGGCACAAGGGGAGAAATAAACCCCAGAGTTTGGTGTGAAGAACCGGCAGCAGTAAATGCAAGACACAGTAAGCATTATCTGAGCAAGGATGAAGTCTTTGCTGCAAATGGTAATATTCCTTATTCAAATGGTAAAAGGTGTGAATGTGAGAGAGTGGTGACTCTGCATGAAGGCCAGCTGGAGTGTGAAAAGCCTACTGCTCAAGACAGGCTGAACTACAGCAGGACCAGGCCGTGGGACTCAACTAAACAAGGTAAAATACCTTTTTATTCTGATAAGCAATATAAGTTAAGAAGAAAGGAAACACAAGATACTGGAGTATATCCTCCCTATCAAACTGATGGTGAAACAAGGCACAAGCCCTTGGTAAAAAGACTGTATAACATAAGGCAGCCCGCAAGGGGAAGTAACTGCCATAACAAACACTCACATGGGCGCGGCCCTGACTTGAATGCTGAACATTGGAAGCTAGTAAATGTGTTATATGAAAAACCTCAGTACACTCCTCAAGAGTTTACTGACACTGATTCACAGCTGTCTGATACTCAGCCCATGCAGGTGGAATTCAACGAAGACCCACCTGAAACCCCGATGGACTGTAGCTACTGTCAGGCAGGTAGCCTAAGGTCTGTGCATGAAACATAAAACAGTGAACAGTAACGAATGCCTGTAAAGTTTGTTTATGCCAAGTACTGTGAAGCAACAGTTAAACAAAGCAAGTGTGAATATATTTTCTTTTTGTTGCCTGAAGCAAGGTTTCTTTCAGTTTGTTGAAGTAGTCTCCCATAACTGGAACCATTGTGCTTAAAGGGAAATAAAGCCTTATTTTCCCTACATTCTGGCTAGTGTGTTCTCTTGAACTTTGGCCCTCGGTAGGTCCTGGGAACATTACCAAGACCTCTTACAGAAGGACCAAATTCAAAATATATAAAAAAAACTCTCATGTCCATCTGACCTGCCCATACCAACCATGGCCTCTGGGGCGGCAGCATGACAATACACACACACACTTGCAGTCGCACAAAACATACATCTGCACCTCTAGAAAACAGCTGTATATCATGATGGCATGGAGTCCCAGGACTTCTACTCTGATCTTTGTTTCTCAGCTACACATGTAACCGTCTTACACTCACCCAAATACAGTCCCCTACATCAACAGTCCCACTTCTTGGATGACAGAGATTGTTAGAGTTCCCTAGATCACCTCCTCTAACTCACACATAGCCAGAATAATCATCATTGCACCTCTGAATATTTCTGTAGGGGACTTTAGTAATGTGTCTTAACCATACAACATTCCCCCATCTCTGCATTCTGTTCTTTACAACTGCATCTTGTGGTCTTCCACACTGCAGACACACCAGTTCACAACATCTTTGTCACAGCCATTCATCTCTATGGGATGCATTAGAGAGCAGAGCAGAAAGGTTTCTAAGTCCTGGCCTTATTCCATGTTTCCACTGGAATAATGTGGACATCCACAAGAAACACGCAGAATGTACACAGGCCTACATAAGAATATAAGAAATGCCAAACTGAGTAAGACCAAGGTCCATCAAGCCCAATACCCTGTTTCCAACAGTGGCCAATCTAGGTCATAAGTACCTAGCAGTTTCCCCAAAAGACACAGATTCCACAATGCTTGTATTGGGTCAAGCAGTGAGATCCCGGAACTGTTCCCTCTAAGCTGTGCGCATGTGCGCACGCACACACCTCGCCGAGCGAGCGCACGTACTTTACAACAGAGCGCACAAAAATTACGGCTCTGATTCTGAAAGAAAACAACACAGATGTCTTAAAATTTAAAAAGTTATGATTGTAATTACTAGAAATTTCCCGCTTCATTTAGTAATCATCTATTTTCATTTAATTTGATTAAAATCAATGTGGTGTACATACTGTATTTTGACGTGTAGTCAAATTTTAAAGTATATAACTCCGAGTGTCGTTATGTGGCGCACAAAAATTTAACCTTCCTTCAAAAGCTGCACACAGCTGATATTTTATGCGCACACAACCTACAGAAAATTAGAGGGAACATTGGATCCCGGGTCCCTTTTAATAATGGTTTATGGACTTTTCCTCCAGGAACTTGTCCAAACCTTTTTTAAACACAGCTACACTAACAGCTTTTACTATATCCTCCGGTAACAAATTCCAGAGTTTGATTACACGTTGAGTGAAAAAATATTTTCTCTTATTAGTCTTAAATAGGTTACCCTATAGCTTCATTACATGTCCCCTAGTCTTTCTATTTTCTGATGACATAAACAATCGATCTACGTTTACCCGTTCCACTCCATTCATTAATTTATAGACCCCTATCATATCTCCCCTCAGCCTTCTCTTTTCCAGGTTGAAGAGCCAAAACCTTTTTAGCCTCTCTTCATAGGGGTATCATTCCATCCCCTTTACCATTTTGGTAGCTCTTCTCTGTACCTTTTCTAATAACGCTATATCCTTTTTAAGATACGGCAACCAGAATTGCACACAATATTCAAAGTACGATCGCACCATGGAGCGATGCAGAGGCATTATAATATTGTTTGTTTTATATCCCATTCCTTTCCTTATGATACCTAGCATTCTATTTGCTCTCTTGGCCGCTGCTGCACACTGGGTGGAGGTTTTTAACATGTTATCCACAATGACACCTAAATTATTTTCGTGGATAGTGGTTCCTAATGTGGAACCTTGCATTGTGTAACCATAGTTTGGATTGTTCTTTCCTAGGTGTACAACTTTGCACTTGTCCACATTAAACTTCATCTGCCATTTGGATGCCCAGTCTTCCAAATTATCAAGATCCTCTTGCAATTTTCCACAATCCTCATAGATTTTAACAACTTTAAATAGTTTTGTGTCATCTGCAAATTTGATAACCTCACTCATTATTCCCTTTTCCAGGTCATTTATGAATATGTCAAAAAGCAGCGGACCCAGCACAGATCCCTGGGGTACTCCACTATTCACCTTTCTCCATTGGGAAAACTGGCAATTTAGCTGTACCCTCTGCTTGCTATCTTTTAACCAGTTCCTGATCCACAATAGTACACTGCCTCCTATCCCATGACCTATCTTTTAGTTTTTCCAAAAGTCTCTGATGAGGGACCTTGTCAAAGGCTTTCTGAAAGTCCAGATACACTATATCAACAGACTCACTTTGTCTACCTGTTTATTCACACCTTCAAGAAAACATAACAGATTAGTAAGACAAGATCTTCATTTTCTAATGCCATGTTGGCTGTCTCCCATTAAGCCATAAATATCTACATGTTCAGTAATTTTGTTCTTTATGATGGTTTCTACCATTTTTCCCAGTACTGACTTCAGGCACACCAGTCTGTAGTTTACTGGATCACATCTGGAACCCTTTTTAAAAATTGGCGTTACATTGGCGATCCTCCAATCTTCAGGTATTACAGATGATTTTAATGATAGTTCACAGGTTACTAATAGCAAGTCTGCAATCTCATATTCAGTTCTTTCAACACCCTTGGATGTATAACATCCGGTCCAGGTGATTTGCTACTCTTCAGTTTATCAAATAGTTGTATACATCTTCCCGTTGTATCCATATTTCTTTCAATTCTTCTGCAGTGTCACCTTTAAATACCACTTCAGTCATGGGTACCACCCCTACATCTTCCTCAGTAAAGACCGAAGCAAAGAATTCATTCAGTCTCTCCACTATGGCCTTGTTCCCTCTTAGTGCCCCTTTTACCCCTCTATCATCTAATGGTCCAACTGACTCTCTCACTAGTTTTTTGCTATGAATGTACTTGAAATAGTCTTTATTATGCATTTTTGCTTCCATAGCAAGCTTTTCTCAAATTCTCTCTTTGCCTGCCTTATCAATGTCTTGCATTTAACTTGCCAGTGCTTGCCAGTTTTCGTTATTTGGCTCTTTTTTCCATTTCCTGAAAGATGCTTTTTTGGCAACAACAGCCTCTCTGACCTCACCTTTAAACCATGCTGGCAGTTTTTTGGACTTCCTTCCACTTTTCTTAAAGCGTCGAATACAGCTGGTCTGAATATGCATTGCACGTCTCTGCTGCTGACCACACACATTCCCCTCCCTCCCGCCCATATTCTGAGATCCTCATGCTAGCACCATGTATGTGGAGGGCATGTCAGAATACAGTCATAGATATTTTCACTAGAAAAACATCTATGCCACCTGTCCAAGGGCTTATTGCTGTTCTGGAATTTCCCCTGCCCCCCCCCCCCCCCAAGCATATTCTTTTGAGTGAGACTTAATTTAAAATAAAATACAGAAAAAAATCATCAAAGTGTACAAACTTTTGAATGATTGTGTGCAGAATTCCAGCAGGAGAGTATTTTCTTTCTTTCTAGAAGTGCTTGTTTTCTTATAGCTATCTTTATTCTCTTTCCTATTGGATTTTTTTAAAATTGCTTTCAAACTGCTGTAATAATTTGTAAAATGTCAATGAAGAATTTGAACAAAAAAGAACATTTTCACATTCTGAATCTTTAGGACATATTTACATGGGAAATTCTGCAGAAAAGAGCCCCTAACTGCAGGGCCGAGGTCGCATAAGGAATAATCTTTCTTCCCTGATAGAGTACAGCATAGTTACTCACCTGAATCAGGTGTTCTCCAATGACAGTAGCAATCAATCCTCACATATGGGTGACGTTGGTGCTGACAGAGCCTGTGCAGTAACCTCTCCCCAGCTTTCAAAGAAAGCCTTTGGGAGATGCAGCATGTATGCGTTGGCCCCTTCCCACCTTAGGGTACCATCTTGCCTTATTATCATTACATAGCTCATGATGGCAAAAAAGAAAAGGAACTCCATGGGGAAGAGGGAGGGTTGTTAGGACTGATTCTTGCTGTCCCCAGAGCACACCCGTTACAAGTGAGTAACTATGCTTTCTCTGGTGAACAAGCAGGAAGTCAGTCCTCATATATGGGAGTCTCCTGCTACAGGCTACCAAAAAAACTTGTAAAAGCCATGGGTGACCAGAAAAAAGGTGAACCATGAGAAGCAGTAATGGAGTCAAGGAACAGCAGACCCACGAGTGACCCCAAGTGTCAAGCGAGAAACCAGTTCTCGTTCCACTCATGCGGTTGGAGGACCCGGCTGAGGCGTGATCAGTTCTCTGCATTGGTGGAGCCCACACATTGCAGAAAGTTCAGCCTGAGCTCCTAGTTTCAAATCTTGCAAGACTTTAAACCACAAGATCAGTTCAAACTTTGTGCACAACGCATACAGAGAGCCGATCGCGGTGGGGGAAATGTGAACTGCGGCATTTTGACTAGGCTCACATATGCATATTTGTGCATGCTTATGTATGTGCAAACAAACATGCATATGGACAGACAATTCCCCACTGCCTCAACAATAGGCACTATGTCAGGGGTCTCAAACTTAAATTGCTTTGAGGGCCAAATGAGGACTTGTAAAATAACCCGGGGACCGCATAAGACGTGGGGACTCATTTGAATAAGGGGCCTCAGTTGCATAAATATTTGCATAATGTTACCATACCCTAACTTTTAGTAAACATGCCTCTTAATGAGTGTATGGATCAAGAAAGACTAAAAAAATTCTACATTACTATAATCCAGTGCCAACCACCAGGCACATTAGGAACTACTACAAACAAACACTGCCCATTTAGAACCCATAGCAAACCCGCCATATCCTAACAGCACTACCAGAACTCACAAAGCACCATACCCTACCTATCAAAAGGCAACACTGCAAATATTAAAGCAATACATTTCAGAGAATAACAATACATGACCTACTGGAGAAAGAGAACAAGTAGCAATGTCAAATAGGAATTACATAAACAGAATACCTCAGCTCAGTTACACATGCAGAACATACACCATCACCAAACAAGGACTCAAAATTTAGAAACAAGAAGACAATAATTAAACTGGGAACCCCAAAAGCCAAACTTGGAATGTACAACAACACTGTAGAAATAAAACTATAAATTAATTTCCTCTTGTACTAAACAAAGCGCAGATGTTATTGATGCACATTTCCCAGAGCTGACATATTCCTGTTAATAAATTCAAAATAAAGAGATTTTTTTCTACCTTTTGTGCATTTTTTTATTTGCAATTGTTCCAGCCACTTTCTTCTGGTTTCTTCATGCCTTCTGCTAACTCTCCATCGTCTGCTGTCCATTTGTTCTTTCTTCTCTCTTCTAGTTTTTTTCCATTCTCCCTCTACATCTGCTCTAACATACTAATCTTTCTCCTTTTGCTCTTTCCTCATTCCTATTTCATCCACTCAAATTTTACCCCTCCATCCTCAATCCCCACTTACTCTCCCAATACCTGGCCAATTGTAGATTTGTCTTCCCTCCCACACAAAATATTTTTCCCCTCTCATATCACTCTCCCAGCTCCATCCCATTCTAATCCTCCCCAACACAGCTCCCTTCTAGTTCCAGCCCCACACAGCACCCGCTCCCTTCTAGTCCCTGCATCAGCCCATTTTCAGTCCTAGCCACCCATCAGCCCATTTCCAATTCTAGCTCCCCCCATCAGCCTATCTACAGTGCTAGCTCCCTCCTCTCACAGCCCATTTCCATTCCAAGCCCCCCTCCCCATCAGCCATTTGCAGTTCAAGCCCCCCCTTCCACTCAGCCCATTTCCAGTCCTAACCCCCCCAGCCCATTACCAGTCCTAGCCCCCCCATAGCCCATTACCAGTCCTAACCCCCCATAGCCCACTTCCAGTCTTACCCATCACCCCATTTTCAGTCTTACCCCTCATAGTCCCGTACCAGTCCTAACCCCCATCACCCCATTTCAGTATTACCCATCACCCCATTTTCAGTCTTACCCCCCTCATAGGCCATTACCAGTCCTAAACCCCCCCATAGCTCATTACCAGTCCTTGCCCCCCCCATAGCCTATTACCAGTCCTAACCCTTCTATCCAGCCCACTTGCAGTCTTACCCCCATCACCCCATTTTCAATCTTCCCCCCCCCCCCATAGCCCATTACCAGTCCTAACCCCCCTCACCCCATCAGCCCAGGTAGATTTTAAAAAATCCAAACTTGCTGCTGCTGCCGCCTCCACCACAGTATCAAACGTCCCACGGTGCCCCCCTGCCCGGCAGAGTCCTCTGCTCCCTGCAGCATCAGCTCCAAAAGCAGCAGCTTTCAGAGCCGCAAAGAGAGTTTCTCTCTTGCGGCTCTGAAGAGCAGCAAGAGAGAAACTCTCTCTCTTCAGCTCCAAAAGCTTTTAGTCTTTCTTTATCCATACACTCATTAAGAGGCATGTTTACTAAAAGTTAGGGTATGGTAACATTATGCAAATATTTATGCAACTGAGGCCCCTTATGCAAATGAGGCCCCAAGTCTTATGCGGTCCCCGGGTTATTTTACAAGTCCTCATTTGGTCCTCAAAGCAATTTAAGTTTGAGACCCCTGACATAGTGCCTATTGTTGAGGCAGTGGGGAATTGTCTGTCCATATGCATGTTTGTTTGCACATACATAAGCATGCACAAATATGCATATGTGAGCCTAGTCAAAATGCCGCAGTTCGCATTTCCCCCACCGCGATCGGCTCTCTATGCATTGTGCATGAAATTTGAACTGATCTTGTGGTTTAAAGTCTTGCAAGATTTGAAACTAGGAGCTCAGGCTGAACTTCCTGCAATGTGTGGGCTCCACCAATGCAGAGAACTGATCACGGTGGGGAAAGTGTGAACCATGACATTTTTGAAGAACTGCAGCCAGAAATAACAATAGATGAGTACTTGTAAAAGGGGGGGGAGGGGCAGGGGTATATGAGAGAGAGCGAGATTGGGTGAAATCTGGCAGTGGATTATGAGTGTGAGAGAGTCTTTGTGAAGCCTGGGGCAGTAGTCATGAAAGAGAGACTGGGAGAAGGTTAGTGGGGAGAGGAGGGAAGTAATACAAGGTATTGTTGATAACTCTTTGGCTTTCCCTATTTCCCCTACTTTTCAACTAAAAATAACTATTTTATTTATTTATTTAACATTTTTTCTATACAGCCTCATCTTAAAATTAAGGCGGTTTACAATACTACTACTACTATTACTACTATTCAGCACTTATAAAGCACTATGCACGCAGCGCTGCACAGCTAACCTACAAGAGGTAGCCAACATACAAGAGACAGTACATTAATTAGAACAGTACAGAGCATTAGTCAGTTCTGCGCAAGGTACGGTGTGATACAGTTTTGTCTGTAGTTTGGTCATAAACGTTGATGGGGGTTAGGGTAAGATGAGGAAGGAGTCAGGATCTGAATGCAACGGTGGAGGTGGGTCTTCAACCTGGATGTGAAGAGGGCCAGGGAGGATGCCTGGCGCACAGACGCAGGTAGGCTGACTGGAAGGAGCCAAGCATGAATTTGAAGTGTAGAAGGTCTTATGGGGAGCGGGATTTGGACCAAGCTCGTTCGGCAGAACGAGCGCAGATGCGTAGGTAACGGATTGTGGTGAAAGTCAGGGTTGGGGAGCAATGTTCCCTCTAATTTTCTGTAGGCTGTGTGCACATAAAATATCAGCTGTGTGCAGCTTTTGAAGGAAGATTAAATTTTTGTGCGCCACATAATGACACTCGGAGTTATATACTTTAAAATTTGACTACACGTCAGAATACAGTATGTACACCACATTGATTTTAATCAAATTAAATGAAAATAGACAATTATTAAATGAAGCAGGAAATTTCTAGTAATTACAATCATAACTTTTAAATTTTAAGACATCTGTGTTGTTTTCTATCAGTATCAGAGCCGTAATTTGTGTGCGCTCTGTTGTAAAGTATGTGTGCTCACTTGGCGAGGTGTGTGTGCGCGCACACGTGCACAGCTTAGAGGGAACAGTGTTGGGGAGTAGATTGTTTGACAGGACGTGGGGTAGGAGGGTCAAGAGTGTCAAGGACTGAGGATAATGTAGAATTGTATGAAGATAATGCCTCGTCGACGGACTTGGAGGATAAAATAGTGTAAAGAGATGGGGAGATGGTGGAGGAGAGAGTCAGGGGATCAATGTTATGAAGGTTTCTAAATAGGTCGGAGGAGACTGGACGAGTTTGGGATGGCGGAAGTTGAAGAGTAAATGTTAAGAGGTGATGGTCAGATGAGGGAAGGATTGATTTGCGGAAGTTTGAAGGAGAGGAGTTGGAGAAGAGTATTAGGTCAAGGCAGTGGCCGTGTAGATGTGTGGGGGCAGTGGAGCAAAGTTGGAGGTCGAACAAGGAGGTAAGAGCGAGGAAATTTGAGGCATGGGGGTCAGAGGGGTTGTCGATGTGAATGTTGAAATTGCCAAGAATAAGAGTGGAGGAGGAGGGATCCATAAAGGCAGAAAGCCAGGAGTCTAAGTCGGTGAGGAAGGTTGATTTGGATTTGTCCGGTGGGTGATAAATAACAGCTATTCGGAGGGGAAGTGGTAAGAGGAGGTGAATAGAGTGGACTTCAAAGGAGAAGGGGAAGTGTGATTGGGGTGGCAGGAGGGGTTGGAATTGGCAGGAGGGAGAGAGTGGGTGGCCAACGCCACCACCGCGACCAGTAGGTTGAGGTGTATGGGAGAACTGGTAGCCCCCATAGCAGAGAGAGGCAATGGATGCGGTGTCATCTGGGGGGAGCCAGGTTTCGGTCAAGGCAAGAAGGTGTAGGGCATTGGAGATAAAAAGGTCATGAATAAAATGTTTTTTTTTTAATGACTGAGCATGCATTCCATGAAAATGGGAGAGCGGAGGGGGGGAGGAGAGGGATATGGATAAGGGTTGGATAAGTTATGTGTAGATTTCTTATCAGAGTAGCGTGGGGGTCTATTTCTAGGGTAATGCCGAGATTTAGAGGGAGAAGTGTGTGGTTGGGTGTGTGGGTGTGTCTGGGTGAGTATGCTCTCCAAGAGGGACATGAGGGAGGGGAAATGAGGGGTAAATTGATGGTATCGGGTAGGTTATATGAGGGATTATTTTTGGGGGTAGGGTTGGGGTTGATATCTATGGATAAGTGATTGTGGGATGAATGAGGGAGGCGGAAGGAGGGAGGAGCGGGATGTAGATGATATTAGATAGGGTATGTGAGGAACATTTTTTAGTGTGAGGAAATCGGGGGGGGGGGGGGGTTGGGTTTGAAATTACCTGAGAGAAGGAGAAGGAGTATTAGAGAGCGAGGTATAGTGTAGATAGTACGGTGGAAGTGAGGGTGGGGTTGCCTTAAAGAGAGGGGTCTGGTTAAATGCGGGGGATGGTGTGAAGAAGCTCAAGAGCAGATGCAAGGCTAGGGGGCAGAATGGAGGGAGAAGTGAGGGAGGTAGAGAGGGGGGCTGGTTGAATGTGGGGGATGGTGTGAAGAAGCTCAAGAGCAGGTGCAAGGCTAGGGGGCAGAGTGGAAGGAGAAGTGAGGAAGGTAGGGGGAGGGAAGGGGGAAGAGGAGGGACGGTGTTGGCAGGAGGGGAGGCAGTTGGGGAGGATAATGAAGAGGAGGACGATGAGATGTGGGGCCATGGTAGTGGGCAGCAGGTCAGAGCAAACAATGGGTAGCAAGTTCTAGGCAAACAATGGGTAGCAAGTGATCGGCAAACAAGCAGGCAGTGGGTAGCAGTTCAATGCAAACTGCTCAAACTGCTAACCCAATGTAGCAAAAAATCTGTACGTGATGGAGCAAACTGGTTACCAGATTTGGATTCAGCGCACCAAAAAACGTAAAAATCAATCGAAACATTAGAGGCAGTTTAAAAAATATATTTTTTAGTGTACCTGTGTTATTTAAATGCCTGTCCCTCCTTTCCTCCTGAATATTGTGACACCCACCGGCTGGGCCATGAGGCTGGCAGCTGATAGGCGGCCTTACTGTCCTTTAGAATAAAAGTTCTTTACTTTGTAGGAATGAATTATAGTTGAGGCAGGTGGTAAGGCTTTGCAAGATTTTTATTATTTATACAATGGGGATTTTCAAAGGCACGCGGAGTTTCAAAACACAACAAATGCACTAGGATAACTTCTCCAAATGAAAGGATGAACACAGGAAAAAACAGGAGAAATGAAAAACAAACTTTTCTTCTCTGCTGTTCTCTACACTGCTCCGTGTGGTCACACACTATACTACAGCAGAACTAAACTGGTCTTCATTTAGATTCTTGTAATTATCATTTCATGTATTCACCTCAACCCTGTTGTTGCAATTTATTATCTCATGTATATAGTTCAACCCTGTTGTTGTATTTATTATCTCTGTATATAGTTCAACCCTGTTTGCCAAGTTGTTACTCCTGTTCCTTGTAAAACCAAACAGAATGTTGTATTGGTTGTTTTGTTATATTGTAAACCGCGCTGATACTGAATAGTGCGGTATATAAGCAAATGTAATAAATAATAAATAAATAAATAAACACAGCTGGTTTCACTTTCACCAAACAACGTCTTCCCAAACTCCGTTACTCTCAACAATGAATACAGCACAGCACTGCTTTCTTCTGAGTCACAGGTAAAAGCTACCTTATTAAAAAGGCTTTTAAAACTCTCTCCTGTTTCACTTTCTTACTGTGGTATTCTTGTGAGTTAAACAACAGTCCATTGGTATAGGAAAATCATCACATTCAGGCACAGTGGTTTCTATCTGCATTTCCTCAATGCCATTAGAATTACCAAAGTCTTTCTCATATGTGGGGACTTCTTTTAGCTTCTCTCTCTTTAGAAACTGGTGGAAGTGATCCCACAGCAAGTCAGCCTTTTCAGGTGTTTTGGTACTAGGGGTTTGAATCCTCTCACTAGAGAATAGTCTCTGCAGTGTCCCTAATTTAGAAGCTTCACAAACGTCAGAGTTATCTGTTCTGGAGTTTGCAGCAGGTACTAGGCTTTCAATCCAACGTTTCACAGTAGAGGGGGAGGGTTCTAGCTCCTGCTCATTAAAACTAGCCTTTATCTCTTTTGCCAATTTATCAGATATAAAATGGTCAGTTTTACCTTGAGGCTGTTTCTCTGTGTCAGCACTGGTGCTCTTTCCACCTCTCCAATCTTCCTAGCTGTAGCAATTGTTTGACTGGCCTGCCCGGCTTCTCCAATTGTCTGTGCTTTTACCTTTGAATGCTGGCTTTGTCTGAGTGCGTGTCTTTCCCTTGGCACCCTCTCTCACACAGGCTGTTCTGCCTGGACTCTCTGGTCTCAGACTCTGGTCTTGGCTTTCTCTTGCCTTCCACCTGGCTCTCTGGATATTTTCCTGACCAACTTCTTTGTAGGTTCTCCAATCGGTTCTCCAATCAGTTCTGTCCCCAGGTCTGTAACCGGTGCTCCAATCGGGTCTCTCCTCGGGTCTCTCTTCGAGTCCCTCCTCGGGTCTCTAATCGGGTCTCTCTTCGTGTCTCCCTTCCTTCCCTCTGCACGTGGTTTTTAACCCTGGCTTCCTGCTTCCTTGTGACCAATCAGAATGGGGGTTAGTCTCCACCCTTGCACTAGGGCGTGGTTTGCTTCCTACAGGGAACTGCCTTTTTCTCTGACGTAGGCTGAGTTTTCCTTGCAGCAGTGCATTATCATTGCCTTCAACGGGGACTTCAGGATTTTCATCCCCTTTCAGGCTTTTCATAGAGCTTTCACCATCACAATATATATTTATTTATTTATTTATTTATTTATCTTCAAGTCTCTTCTCATATGCCTTCTAACACAGGCTCCATATCATTTTGGTCATCTTCCAAAACTGAACACAATACTCCAAGTGAGGACTCACCAATGACTTGCAAGGGGGCATTAATACCTCCTTCTTTCTGCTGATTATGCCTCTTTGTATGCAGCCTAGCACCATTCTGGCTTTGGCCACTGCCTTGTCACAGTTTTTTGCAACCTTGAGATCCTCAGATATTATCATCCCAAGGTTTCTCTCCTGATCCAGGCACATCAGCCTCTCACCCCCTACATCTCTGCTCTTGAGAATCTTGTCTAGGTCCTTCGTAGCCATTCTGCCAAGAGCAATGTGTCATCGGATTTCTTGACTGCTTGTTGTTTCTTTATTGATTGATCCAAGCAGAATGAAGGTATCTCCTATTTCTATTTATTCTCCATCAAGGATAAAATTCTTAATTTTACCAGTTGTCAGGATCTTTGTTTTCTTCATATTAAGGTGTAAGGTGCAGACCCATTTTAAGACTGTGGACCCGATATTCAAAGGCATTTACATGGTTTACAGACCTATAAACCGTGAACCATTCTGTTTCTTCTTCTTCTATTCAAATTGTTGCTTCTTGGTCAATCTAAAGTTTTCACATGAGAACTATCAAGTGTTCTGGTATTCCCATGCTTCTTAATGTGGCCCAGAGTTTCTCATGGTTTACACATTCAAAGGCCTGGCTGTCATCAATGAAACACAAGCAGATATCCTTAGGTATTCTTTTGTCTTTTTAAGGATCCATCTTTGCAACAATGTCTCTTATTTCTCTCCCTTTTCTGAATCTTGCTTGCATTTGGCGTAGTTCTCATATTTTGTTTCTAAAATATTAATTGATTCAGAGCTTCCCTAATTAGATCAGGACCACTTAGATTAGGTGAAGAAGATTTAGTGATATACATCAGTGTTTTAGTTTTGTTGCTGTGTCCTGCCAAATGGAATGCTATTTGATAAAAACATTTATATTAAGGTGTGATGGAGAATGAGCACATATACAGTTTGATTCAGAACATTTGAACATAATATTTACTATACTGGTTTAGACCAATGATCCATCAAGTCTAGTATCCTGTTTCCAACGGTGGCCACTCCAAGCCACAAGTACCTGGCAGGATCCCAAAAGGTAGACAGATTCTATGCTGCTTATTTTATGAATTAAATGAATTTATATTCCGCACTATCTACTAGGCGGATTACAATAAAACATACACAAAATACAGGTTAAAAAAAACCAAGACAATCGACATGTGACAAACCTGCTGTCACCTACTGCTGCTGATGGCATAAATAACCCAGAGGCCTTAAGCAGTAAAGAAGGTAGAAAAAGTCTGCCAAAATAATGTGCTTCTAGTTTCCTTTGAAACAGCAACATCTTGGAGGTAGTTCGTAGCGTTGCTAGTAAGGCATTCTATAGTTTGGGAGCTCTCATTGAAAACAACCTCTCCCAGAATTTCTGAAAGTGTTCACAATGAAATAAAGAAACATTCAAAAAGAGGGCATTTTGAGATCTCAAAACACAAGATGCAAAGTAGACTCTCAAGGCTGCTGACAAACTGAGTAGGGCTTTGTGATTTAAGGATTTAAATCCTAACATAAGTACTTTATAGATAATCCACGATTTGATTGGTAACCATTGTAACACATATAAATGAGTAGCGATGTGCTCAAATCTCCCACTGTTTGTGGTCAGACATGCCTCTGCATTCTGATTTAGCTGCAGAATCAGAATGACATATGCTGGAAGCCCAAGGGTAAAAGGACCAAGGCCTGAACTACAGAATGAAGGTTTTCTATAGATAGCAAAGGTTTAAGTCTATGAATCATGCTTCTAATGATATACAAATGATCAGTAGCCATCGTAGTAGTATAATGATTCATTATATTCTTTCCACGTTTCCTTGATCTTCTCATCATTATTCAACATGGATCTTTGAGCTGGAATTTTCTCTTTAATTCTTGTAGCTTTTGGAAAGTCAATCTTGTTCTTCCTCTAATAGCTTCTTATTCTACTTCTTTGCTTGCATAATTTGTAGTAATTCTCTTTGTCTCTTCTTGTTGCATGTTGGAAATCTCTGTTTTAAGTTCCATGACTACCTTTCTTTTCAGAGTTTCTCCAGTCATCCATTTTGACTGTTTTTGCTTTTACACCTTTCGCAGAGACTTTTCACTTCCTTTGACCACAACTTTGTTGATGTCATTCTATAGCTTTGGAATTCCTTGCCTCCAACAATAAAAGAAATAAAAGATCTTACTAACTTCAGAAAAAGATTAAAGACATTCCTTTTCAATGAGCACTATGGTCAGTTTCACTCAGAATTCAGTACTACAGAGCAGAAGATACCTTAACACTACCATATAGCCTTACGCTGATCATTGCTCATCCTGCTCAATCCAACCAAACACTCATCTCTCCCTTATCAGCTAACCACCATGAAACACCAAACAGTCTTTGTCTGTCAGACCATGCAATGTGTGCCTTCAAGTCATTGCTGACCTCTGGTGATCCAGACGTTCCTGGGTTGTTTTGGCAGTGTGACTAGAAGTAGATTGCCAGGCCTTTCTTCCCAGGCAATAGAGGACTAAGTGACTTGCCCAAGGCCACAAGGAGTGCTAGTGGGAATCAAGCCCTGGTTGCTTGGTTACCAAACCAGTGCTCAAACCACTAGGCTACTCCTCCACTCCTCTCCCAGCCCAATCAAACTGTAAATCGTTTACCGTTATACCACTGTTATTGTACATAAATAAATCTGTTTGATGTATTGTTCAAGTTCTGTTTATTGTAAACTGGCTTGATTGCCAGATAAGGTGGTATATAAGAATGTGAAATAAATAATAAATATATATACCAGCGGAGCCTACAGCACCAACGGTAGGCCCTATGGATAAGCATGTTAAGCCCTTGATGGGGGCTGATGCCTCGTTAGACCCTGACTTTTTAGTTTTGCGTTCGTCCGCTGCGTCTTTGAGCTCCCCGGATCGTTCTCCTCCTTCCCCACCGAAGTACATCTCACCGCCTCTAACCGGTCCTGTGGGACAGTTTCAACAGAGTACTCCAGTTGAAATGGTGGGAAAGTGGAAAATGTTTATCTGGACATCACCTCCTGGTGTGGCGATTGAGTCACCTGAGCAGGTGACTCTGGGAGACATCTGGAAGGTGGTGACACGAATTGAAACATCCTTGGTTCCCACAGTTAAGCAGCTTTGTAGTTTCTCTTCACAAGTAACTACAAAGTTGTGTGAGTTAGAAGGGCGGTTGGGGGATTTGACCACTCAATTATCTAGCTGTGAAAATCAATGTTCTACCTTTAAGGCTGTTAGCACATCTGGTATTAATGATAGTTTAATATTCATCGTAGGCTGGAAATGTATGATAATATGTTTCGGGCCAAGAATCTTCGACTGTTAAATTTCCCTTATTGTCGTCTTTTATCTGCTGAGATATTACTTCGTAAGTATTTTAGGGAAGTTTTGGGCTTTGGCTATGGCCGACTCCATGGCTGTCTCTAAACTATATTACTGATTGGTCAAGGGTTGGCTGAGAGTCCTCCGGGTGAATTGATGTAGTTCAGGCCCGTGAAGGACTTGATCTTACTCAATTTCTGGAGGACTCTCAGGATAATATTACTTCTCGTGCCACTTTGATTGTAGGCTTTGTCTATGATCAGGATAAGATGTTAGTTTTTCGCAGCTACTTTAAGAATAAGTCTGCTCTCTTTTGTGGTGCTGGTGTGCAAATGTTTCCTGACGTTTGTCGGGCCACACAAGCTAGGCGGAAGGCCTTTTTGGCCTTAAAACCTAGGGTGTTGGCCCTGTCTGCTACTTTTTTTCTTAGATACCCGTGTAAGTGTTTAGTTAATTACCAAGGGTCTAAATTTGTTTTCCTAGACCCAGTTCAGCTTTGTAGTTTTTTGAATGGTTAAAGAGGGCTAAGTGTTATTGATTGGTCTAGGGTAGGGAACATGTTTCAATTGCTGTCTCGTAAATTAGAGCTATTGCTCTTGATATTTCCTTTATTAATTGCTTTAGCATTGTCTCCTCCTTGTTGTGGGCTAGGTAGAGTGCTTACTGGATGTACTTAGTTATGGTATTATGTTTTCTTGGCATGATTTGGTGTTGGGTGAATGTAAGGCTCTTGTTTCTTTGTACTTGCTTTTGTAAGTTGTTGAAAATATTATAAATAAAAATAAATAAATAAATAAATAAATAAATAAATAAATAATAAATAAATAGCTCCTCTGGTACTCTGTCATTTATATCCAAAATGGTGAATACGTTTTGCAGGCAGTCTATAAATTCCGGTTGTATATTTTCAAGATCATACTTTGCTTCATTCTGAGTAACGTGATCTTTTTCAGCTTTAGCTTGAGTTTGCATACTAGTAGCTGGTGATTTGTACCACAGTCAGATCCAGGTTTTGTCTTTGTTGATGTAATTGAGTTCTTCAATATTGACTTCAATTTTATTTTTGTACAATCAACTGAGCAAAGGCCATGTGTATAGTAATCGTATTATAGTGACAGGCCACAAAACGCACTACTCGGGGACAACGTGGCGTGGCACTTGCTCTGAGTTCTCAGGGCATCAGCTTCAATAGCATCTTCCACTTGTGTCAAAGTTACCTGGGTAAAAGCTCTGAGAAGAGGGAAGCTCAATGAAAGTCTGTTAGTCTGGACTCCATTCAAAGTGTTCCTGACATAAAGGCACAATTTTGGGATTTCTACCCCTTTAAATATTTGCAGTCTTTTGCTGCTCATGTTTTCTTACCTCAGCAACTACTCTGGATGCACATTCACCTTTCAGCTTGAGAGAAACAAACAACAAAAACTGTACTATTTATCGGCCTTCTCCATTTTCTTTCTTTTTATTTCAGCCCTGGGGATCAGGTTCCTGCAGAACCACCCTCATCAGCTAAGCATAAGTTGGCGTGCCACAGCCTCCCATGCTGCCTTATCCTGGAGGGAAGGAAAAAAATGAAAGAAACAACTCATCATTTAAACTCAGTCCAGGAACCTCTGGCTTTTAGCAGGTACCTTGTTCAATAACCTCCATGAGCTGTGGTTCTAAGACACCAGGACTATCACTCTCCAGTTATATTTCTTGGTTTGTTTCTGGTTCAGTCTGCCCTCATGGCATCTGGTCTGCTGGAGTATGATACATCCTTTCCTTAATGGGCTCGAGAGTAACCATTGTTACATAATTGGCTTCATTCTGGCTCTGCCTGTTCCCCTGTCTCACCCTGCCCCCTCTCCTTAAAGGATCCTCTACTTTGTTCTCAGGGATCTTCTTATCAATATCTCAGGTTTCAGTTTCTCTTGTAGGAGAAGGGGCTCTTTCCCTATTTTCCTTGGGTCTGTTTAAGATCTACTTAAGGATAATAGGCATATCTGAATGGAAAAATCAACAAAAATTATGAATTTTCAGTTCATCCCAGTGTTAACAACTAAGTGTGCATGCTCAAAAGTTTTTCATGAATCACCATTCATGGACTTCATTTTCATTTTACACGTGCATGTGCCCAGACACACTGGAACCAATCAGGGAGAGTGAGAATGTCACAAACAGCCAACATGAGGCAATTAAGCCAACCCTGCTTCAAATGCTTGACAGGCAACCAGAAAAACCTCTGTCTGATGTCTGAAGTCACAGCAGGGATACAACACACAGAGGGGGACTCTAGAAAGGGCATCCAGTGCCAAACACACAGAGGGGGACTCTAGAAAGGGCATCCAGTGCCAAACAGGGACATCCTTGCAGACGATGCAGAAAAATGACAGGGACGTCTATGTCTCCGGCTGATTTCAGAAACATAGATGTTCCTGACGTGGAGGTACACACAGGCAGACACATAAATGCCACCAGTAGGAATGCTTGGATCTGGGATGTCCATCCTAGGCAAGCTAGCATATGAGGACATCCAGTGGCATAGCAAAGTGAAAACATGAGCTCCCGTTCTCCATCGGTGTTCCTTGACATATGGTAAAATACAACGGGTAGCAGTGTAGTTCCTTTTCCACACCTTCCAGATGTTTGCCTGAGGAAATGAGCACTTTTCAGATTCTTGTTCCTGCCTGGAATAGGTCTAACTAGATGCAATTCGGGACATTCATAACATTTCAGAGATCAGGCAGGAATGAGAAGGTTCTTAGGGACACCCTGACCTTGCATCCACCATGCCCCCATTCAGACTTGGACATCCCTGTGCTGGGGATATCCATAGTTCTGGCTCCTAAAATGCCTCTGGGGACATCGCCATAATTTGGAGGTCTGCATACTCATTTGCAGACATCCAAATCACGACTTGCACTTTTAAAATACCACCCACAGTGAACACAAATGGCAAAGAACCATTTTCGCTCTGATTTTCAGAGGGTGAGGAAGGAATGCTGGTGTGGGCTTTAGGATTCTAAGGGAGGGATACAAGTCTCACTGTGGATGGGGTAGGATAGCATAATAACTGCCATATTGGGTCAGACCAAAGATCCATCAAGCCATTATCCTGTTTCCAATAATGGCCAATCCAGGTCACAGTATTGACATTTCCCAAAAGTAGCTTGTTCCTAATATCTAACATTTCCCATACACAGCCAGTTCCATGCTACATATCCCCAGGGATAAGTAGTAGTTTTCTCTTGGACTACTTTAATAATAGTTTATGGACTTTTCCTCCAGGAATTTGTCCTAACCTCTTTTAAACCTAGCAACACTATCTGCTTTTATCAATTCCACAGGCAACAAGTTTCAAAGACTATACATTGAGAGAAAATAGACTGTATTTTCTTCTCTCTGTTATAAATATTTTACTTTGTAGCTTCATGTCATGCTCCTAGTCCTTGCATTTTTTGAGGGAATAGACAATCAATTTGTGTCTGTCCATTTTACTCCACTCAGGATTTCAAATCTTCCCTCAGCAGTCTGTTCTCCAGGATGAAGATTCCTAATCTCTTTAATCTTTCTCAGAAATTCCACCCCCCTTATCATTTTGGTTGGCCTTCTCTGTACCATTTCTAATGCTGCTGTATTCTCCAGTGTATGGTATGCTATGCCATGTGTTTTCTACTGATTTGTATTTAATATATCCCCAGATTTTCCTCCACATATGCCCCCTCCCCCCCACTCTTCTAATTAAGGACTAATGGGATATAGGGCTTCTACTTGCAAGGTTTCTTATGACTTAGATTTTTAATGTTTGTTTTTTATTTTGTTTGCAATCCTATACTTGCATTTCTGGTGGCATATGCCTTGTATTTATTGTAAAACAGTTATTAAAAATAATTAAAGAAGGGTTGGAGGAGGTCAATAAGGGAGTGTTAAGTGTTCTTAACACTGGCCCAGATATGGTTAAGAAAGTCAGAGTCTACATTATTTATATGTTGATTTTTGAATTTTAACTATTGTACACTGTTTTGAACAATCCTAATTGTTTGAACTGGGCATGTGGTATGCATTTTTAAAAAATAAATAAATACTTCCTGATAAGCAGATTCACATTAAGTGGTTTATAGAACAGGACATTACTATTTCTGATTTAGAAGATGGATTTAGCAAAAAAAAAATTGTGTGGCCTCTAAAAAGAAAATAAGAGACTCATTTTTAGCAGCCCTGGCTGTCAGATAAAGTAAAGCACCAGCCGTGACTATTTACCTAGAGGCACATTCTAATGTGTGCACCCATGCCCCTGTGCACTGGATCAGAATCAGGATGCACAGGGGCAGACCTGATTCTGATTGCGCAGGGGCTAGACGTGCCCTGTGGGATCAGAATCTGGGTTAGGGTCTGTACGTGCAGGACGGGACCCGATTCCGACTGGCCTGCACATATAAAGCCATGGCCGTCTAAATCAGTCAGGCTCCTAAATGGAGCCGTGGTGCCATGGTGTCCGGTTGCCATGGCACCACAGCTCCATTCAGGAGCCATGATCCGGCTGCGGAGAATCCTCTGTACCCCCTCACCTTTTCGGATTTGCCCGGTCCTGCCGTCACCCATTCAGTCTGCCGACACCATGGAATTGTCCCTATACGTCCGGGGTTCGGGGTCACGGACCTCCCACTGCCCGCCCTCACCCTGCCTCCACAACATCCCGTCCTGCCCCCCTCTAAGCCTCCCTCTACAAACTTCTTGTTTGCATGGGGAGGCTTTCATCAGGGATGGCAAGGGGGGGGGGGGCATGTCAGAATAGACCACATAGTTAGTATATTTAAATGACACTGTTGAACATACATGAATGTGCTGACTGCACTGTATTGCTACTTTGATGCAGATGTTATTCACGCTTTTTTGCTGTACGTACCTCTGCATAGACATTACATGCAAAGTGGCTGAAATTTACTACTCTATGCATAACTTTATTACCTTCTCCCAAAACTCTACCCTATACACAAATGTTTAATGCACAGAACATGTGATGGCATGGTCCATGCTTCAAATGAAAGAAAAATGTGGACAGCATTGCCACTATGCATCAATTTTTTTCTAAAGATCAGGCCCTACATTTTATTCAATATTGTAAAACTAAAGTAGTTTTCGAATCCTGCTGGTATTTCTGGATTATTTATTTTTTGTTTTCTGTTTTTTTAGGGGTGGGTGGAGAGAATTAAAAGAGGTGTGAATTGGTCCAAGGTGGCTGCATTAGCACTCATATGCTTTTTCCAAGCTCTGTGTGGGAATTTCAGTTTCCATTTCTTCGCATCCTAAAGCCAAGATTTTGGGAATAAAGAAAGGGCAAGAGAAGAAAGAGCAACTGAGGATTTGCCTTTTAACTGACTGTTGAGCTTTTACCTCATCTCTACATTGTTGCTGCATTGTGATTGGCTGCTGGAGAATCCATGACTCTCAACTCTCCAGCGAAAGGGACACTCAACTCTGAAATTTTCAGAAACATAGAAACATGATGGCAGAAAAAGACCATATGGCCTATCTAGTCTGTCTTTCCACATTAACTACTATAATCCCTTTTTTTCCTTTAAAGATCTTCTCTGTCGGTCCCATGCTTTCATAAATTCAGATACTGTCTTCATCTCTACTACTTCCACTGGGAAACAATCAGGCCCAGGTCTCGCTCTTCTTTAGTGGACAAAAGTACTTCACTGTTTATACTGTACTGCTCCCTTGGATTTTTGCAACCCAAATGCATGACCCTGCATTTTTTTAGCATTAAATCTCAGCTGCCAAATTCTCAGACATTCTTCAAGCTTAGCTCGATCCCTCCCCATGTTATCTACTCCTTCCTGGGTGTCTACTCTATTGCAGATTTTGATATCATTTGCAAAGAGGCAAGCCTTACCCGACAGCCCTTCCGTTAAATCACTAACAAAGATGTTAAAAAGCATCGGACCAAAGACAGATCCCTGTGCCACACCACTCATAACCTTCTTCTCCTCAGAGTGAGCTCCATTTTCCTGTATTCAGCCTTGGAATATCTTGTATCACATAGTAAATGATTCTTCTTCAGCAGTAACTGGGAGTAAACTGGAGGTCACTGCATTGCTGATGGTTGCAAGGATTGTTACAGTAAACCTTAAGGTCTTGAGTGTCACCCAACTAGACCTGAATGATGGAGTATGCCAGTGGTAAGCCCCATGAGTTGGTCATGGATATTCTGAATTGCTGTAGATGTTATTCAGGACTCTATTCCTGAATGGATGATGTGAGAATAAGGAGTTAAAGCACTGTTTTCCTTTTCATGAGGCTGGTGGAAAATATGAATGTTGACTAATATTCCATTGCTAATGCACTGCATATGTGTCATCTGCAGTGACTCCTAAATTTGCAAACATGAGTGTTGTTTTGGTGCTAGATTCAGACTTGGTTGGACTTTGGCCCAGGAGGAACACCTCTGAGTCTGGAATGGAGGCAGCGCAGCTAACAGATAGATGTAACTTTACCATGCTGCCATGTGGGCCCTCTTCCTGCCCAGGCCTCTCAGCATTGCAGGGGCTGCTTAGGCAGAATTTATGCCACTGGTTGTTCATTTTTCCTAAAATAGAGTCAGTGCCACCTTTTGCTCTTATTTAAGAACCTTATGAGGATTAGATATTTGATTTTAACAGGATCAAAAACAGAAAAAATGAAGGTATTAACAATTTACTAGTTGTGCAATACTGTAAAAGTCAGGATTTAGAGATGTATACAGAATCTGATTTCCAATTTGTAGCTGTCATTATCTTGGATTAAGTTACTATTAGAATTTGCATTTCAAGGGAGAGGCGGAGCCTACTAGCTGGCGGAATGGATGCCTAGGATCGAGCTCCGAGGAGTTGTTGTCTGAATCCGGTGTTTGCACTGTTCAATAGTGAACCACAGTATACCATTTTGGGCTCTTTTGAGTCGGGAGTATGGCGGGACCAAAACCAAACCCGGTTTGGACTTTGCCGGAGGCCAAGTTTCAAGTGTCAAGCGTTCCAAACGGAACCGTCCGTCCCCCCAGAAAATGGCGGCGGGTCGTGAAGGAACGGAGGCGATGCAAGAAATCCTTGCAGAAATCAGAGCGGTCAAGGAAATTGTTACTCTTAATAGTGAACTCGCTACTCACCCTGCAAGGGGATATTCAGGTCTTAAAACAGCAGATGGAATCCCTGACTGTACGCAGAGCTCGGTAGAAATGAAGCTGGCTGCGCACGAGGAGAAGTTTGCACGAAGTGGGAAGCATGCTAAACAGATAAGAGCTCTGCAAGAGAATTAGAGGATAATAATAACAGATCCAGAGGAATAACGTGCGATTGTCGGGTGCCTGAGGGCGTGGAAGGAAAGACATGGGTGCTTTTCTGCAGAAAGATTATCCCTGCAGTTTTGCAGATTTCATTTGAGTCACCCTTCGAAATTGGGAAAGGGCCCATCGGGTCCCCGTCGCAGATTGCCATTAAACAACAAGAGGAGCCCGGCCCCTCATCTTTAAGACATTGAGTTTCAGCATGCCGCGAAAATCCTGGAAGCAGCACGGATGCGCTCGCCGCTTGACTATGAAGGCCATAGGCTGCTGTTTTTTTCCGGACTTTGCTAAGGCAACTGGGATAGAGGAGAAAAGCCTTTTTAGCGCTGCGGCTCAGTACTCCAACATCTGCAAAAGCCAGATACGGCCTATTTATACCCAGCGAAAATGAGAGTTACTCTTCCATAATCAAACTAGGAATTTCGACGAACCAGAGACTCTCAGGTCTTTTTTGGGACACTAAAGAAGCAGAACTGATGTCCTGAATGCTACCTTGGACACCGTTAGGGTCTTTGGTAGTTTTGTAATAGTTGGAGGGCAATGGTGGTTCCCATGTTTCTTAACAGTGGTAATGTTTGAGAGATGAGTGGTAGTAAGTGGTGGCTGTATAACCAACTTAACTAATCCTGTTATGTTTTTCAGTGATCAGTGAACACCACATATGTAAATGTATTGCTGGTCCTTAGGCTCTGTCTGCCTTTTTTAGGCTCACCCACTTTGGTTTTGGGTTTTAAGCCTCCCGAAGGGTCCTCTGGAATCCGGGTCATGGGTATGTTTTATGGGGTTGCACTGGTATGCTGTCTATGGGGTCAGCGCTGTATTTTTTGGGTGTGGGAGGATGCATCAAGGTACAAGTAAACTGGGGTGGAGTTGTTCTGTTTAATAGGAAAATGCTAGCTGTTGCATACATAGGAATAGCGTTTCAGAATCAATATTATGGCGCCGATTAAGATTCTTTCCTTGAATGTCAAAGGCATTAAGAGCCTGCCAAGCGCAAAAAAAATAATCCAATATGGCCAGCTGGAAAAAAAGCGATATCTTGCTGCTGCAAGACGACTCACTTGAATATTTAAAGAGTCGGTGAAATTAAACATCAGGCCTTTTATGGTGGTATCGGTTTTCAGCTGCGGTTCAGAAGCACAATGGGGTGGCGGTGCTGGTACGGAGGGCTTTATCCACCCGCGGGTGGTACAAACATCAGCGGATCAGTCTGGCCGATGGGTTTAGAGTACATTTGCAAGTAGGGGACACTTAGAATTCAATATATTAAATCTCTATGCTCCCAATACTGATAATCCCGATTTTTTTAGATCCATTGTGCAAGAAGTGAACAAGGACGCTGCAGTTCCCTTTCTTGTGGGGGGGGATTTTAATTTAGTTTTAGACTCCTTAGTAGACAGGAAAACCCCCTAGGTCATGCAAGCCTCCCAGGGCTCACTCAGTGCTGGTCTCGTTCCTGCAAGATGCGGGATGGTGGACATATGGAGAATATTACACCCGGGAGACCAGGAGTTTACATTCTACTCTCCCCCACATAAGGTCTTTGTCTAGAATTGATTTATACTGCTTTCTAAAGCCTGACGGCCAATGTTATTGCTGCGGAAATTCATGCAATGCATTATAATCAGATCATGCAGCTCTCTCCCTTCTGATAGAGGACAAACGTTTTTTTTAAGGCACGGTCCCACAGCCTTGGTCTTTGATAGAACCCTATTAGAGAATGGGGACTTTAGAGCCAAAATACGATCGGCCATTAAAGATTATTTTCAATTTAAACGTCTCAACTGACGTCTGGTTGGGCACGCTGGGAAGGGGTTTAAGGCCTCCATTAGGGCGGTTATCACGAGCTTTGGTATTTATCAAGCCTAGACATCATAAGGCGCAGCTTGTCGAACTGGATGTTTGCAGATCAAAGCGGGGTGAAACGTCCTTTTTGATTAAGAGACAAGACCCCTGTATCCTGCTTTCGGCTGCAGCGAACTAAGGCTGCAAGTATAATCGCTTGCTCTCTGATGAGGTCTCTCGGAATATCAAGGCTCAGGAAGGGCTATACTATTGGGAACATAACAAAGCGGGGCGACTTTTGGCAAATTCGCTGAAGGCGAGAAAGAGGCGGGTCGTATCGCGGCCATTAAAGTCCAAGGGACTTCTACGCCTCTAGTAGACGATACTGATATGCAGAGGCCTTTCGGTCCTTCTTCGTAGATTTATATTCCTCCGAAAAAGAAATGTTCCCGAGAGGCCTTGCTTGTTTAATGGACAAAGTGGAGAGGCCTGTGCTGAGTGAAGATGGGAAACGAGCCCTAGATAGTAACCCATCACTTAGAGGAGATTGAGGCTGCTATTAACTCCTTAAAATCGGGCAAGGCGGTCGGCCCAGATGGGTTGCCAGCTGAGTTTTTTTTAAGGTGTTGCCAAAGATTTAGGTAAATTTTTGGCAGGAATACTTTTATGCCCTAGTGGAAGAAAGCCCCCGGTAGGTGCTTTTGCAACTGCTAGGATTATCGTTTTGGAAAAAGCCAGGTAGAGACTCGCAGCTGTCAGTAATTACCGTCCGATCTCTCTTTTAAATGTGGGACTATAAAGTCTTTGCCACAGTGTTGGCGCGGCCGGCTGGCCGCAGTAGTCCCTGGTTTAATTCCATCCAGATCAAATGCGGGTTTGTATGAAGGGCCGGTCAACTGGCAGATAACGCCAGGTTACGTGTCATGTCCTAGCGTGGGGCAGAGAACATTAGTGAACCCCTGGTGGGCCTGTCCCTTAGATGCCGAAAAAGGCTTTTGACCGGCTCGAATGGTCCTTTTTATACTCCGCCCTGGAATGGTTTGGGTTTGGGAAAGGGTGTTTTCTTAGATACTTCATGCTATGTATGTATGCCCTCTGCCCATATATGTGTTAACAACATCTATTCGGGGGACTTTGTGTTAGGTCGCGGTACCCGTCAAGGGTGCCCATTATCTCCCCTTTTATTTAATCTGGCCCTTGAACCGTTTGATCCTTCTCTTGAGGCAAAAATGGGAGTTATTCGAGGCATCGGGTTGGCAGGAGAAGAGATTAAAGCTTCTGCATTACGCAGATGACCTCTTGCTTTCAAACTGTTCCCGGCTCTGTTGCATGTATTCTGCGGCAGATAGAAGAGTATCCTCATTATCCGGGTATAAAAATTAACTGGGCCAAATCTGTAGCTTTTCCCCTTAATGCGCGCACTCATAACTCAGACATGGCCGTTTCCCCTTTGTTTGGGAGCCCGGCAAGATAAAATATTTAGGGGTGTATTACTGTCACTCCTTGAATGATACGTTGACATCATAATGCTGAGATACTCTTAGCTAATGTACAGAATCTGACTACTAAATGGTCTCCATTATTTGCTATCCTGGTGGGGTAGACTCGAGACCATCAAAATGACAATTGTACCTAAAGTTAATTATATTTTGGAAATGGTGCCTTTGTACTTCCCTTTGCAACTTTATCGACCGATTGAGAAAAAGCTGGCGCTTTTTCCTATGGCAGAACAAACCGCCTAGAATTGCTCTAAAAAAAGTCTGAAGCACATAGGAAACTGGGGGTGTAGGGTTTCCGGATTTTTTTTAGCTTAACCATCACGCCTTTATTTTATTGACAGCAAGGACCCGATGGAGAGAACAGTATCTGAATTGAGCTCAGTTATGGTTGGGCACATTTATCGAGAGGAATCTTGCCTCGCCTTTCCCTTTACATCTTCTTCCCGAATGGTGTTTAGGGAGTCGAGTCTGGTAGACCCAGGATGATTATCGATACCCAAAGAGCTTTCCGAGCATTTTGCCACCACGTTGGGAGATTGCTGGTTGTAATCACTTAATCTCCCCCTGTGGTACAATCCCCACTTTAAATCCAACGAAAAACGTTTGCGTGGAAACAGTGGTATGATCGGGGCATTTGGACTGTTGTGGCAGTGTTATGGGATAATGGGGCATGGAGAGCTTTGACACTTTACAGTTAGAATTTCAGCTCCCTAGGGTGTTTATATTTTCAGTGGCTCCAGTTGCGTCATTGCCTGTGCAAGGCCTTTGCTGCTGGGTGTGAGGCGCCGATGGAGGGATGGGAAGTAGAACTTTCGGCTTTTGGCGAGGCAGCAGGCAGGGCAAAGCCGCTTCCTCCTTTTATAAAGAGCTCCAAGTTGGGACGTCCTCGCAGCTGCTGGGTCTACAAAAAGTGTGGGAACATGATACTGGTATCTGTCTAGATCAGCGACACTGGCAGAGCTTTTTGGTCGCGTCAGGTTCGTGTTGCCAAAGCGGCGTCCCTAACGCAGACCCTCTTCCTGTTTTTGCCCATAGCATATGTTACTCCTGTTACACTTAGCAAATGGATAATTCACACTCTGCGATGTGCTGGACGTGTGGGTGTACATAAAGGTACCTTTGAAGCATATGATGTATGAATGTTCTGGGGTAAAGATCTTTTGGTCACGGGTGTGGCTGAGAGTGCAAAAAATATTGGACCTTGATGCACCCCTTACCTGGGGGTGATGCCTTTAGGTCGGCATTGCCCATCTCTAATCTGAGAAAGGAATGTCGTTTCTTATTAGATGTTTTATGTTGGGGTGGCTATTTTGGTATTGGTACGCAACTGGAAAAAATAGGCAGCGTCTCATTTTCAAAGCTTGGTGGCAACAAGTATGTGTTTAGTGACTATTGAGCAATCCCTCGCAAGGGTGTTGTCCGCGGCCCCCATAGCCCTCCAGAAATGGAAGTGCTACGGGAGTTTGTCGCTTCTGTGCATTCTGATGTTTATGTTGAGGGCAGTCGCCAGAGTTTATATATTTGATGGTTATTAGCAAGCTCGTGACCCAGTCTGTATGATGTTTTGCTCTCTTTCCCTTTTCCCGGGTTCCAGTGTTGGGTGGGGGGGGGGGGCGGTGGGGGGGGGGTACGGGTGGGGGTGAGTAGGTTTTGTTTTCCTTTTGTAATGTGGTTATTTTGTGAGTTCCTGTTTGCCATTTTCTGATTCATTTTCTTGTGTGTGGTTTTCTTTGAAAATGCTAAATAAACGTTATAAAAAAAAAAAAATAAAAAAAAAAGAATTTGCATTTCAAGGCTTCAGGTTCCCTAGTAGGGACAGAGATTCTATCTGCATCATGTGCATGCCAAAAGATTTTGGGATTGTTCTGGTACATCAGAATATATCCATTTGGTTAGCCTTCAGAAACCAAAACATTTGTTTGTTCAACTAGTTCGTCCACAATAAAATCTATGGGGCAGCTATTTTGCAAAGTAACAGTCATGTTTGCCATCTCTTTTCAATCAAACCTGTTGAAACTTGATGATAGGCATCTCTAACAGCATTACAAGCTATCATGTGTCACAACCCCCCACGGGCATCACAAGAGGGGCAAAGAATATGTACTCTATAGTGGCAGTATGAATACCAGAAACCACCTTTAGAAGGGCAAAGTGGTACAAAGAGTGCAATAAACACTTCAAGAAAGTGGAAGAAGGCAAAGCAGCACAATTGATGCAAGCACACCAAGGCACTTTGAGAGGAATAAAATGGAAAGGAGACCAGCACAGCACTCATATTAGCTGCAAAGCCCTAAATTATGCCAGGAGGACAAGCACAGCACAGCACCCATCTTGTCTGGAAGATCCTAAATTATGCCAGTACACAGGGGTGGCCAAAGGGTTCTTGCCGCCATAGGCGGGCCCAATATACCTCTCCCACTGCACCACCTCACCGCCCTGACATCCAACCCATCAAAGGAATTGATGGGCAGCATGGCTATCACCTCTTTGAAGCCACGGCAGGCATTTAAGTGCATGCGTGCATTCATGACCTGCCTTTCCTGCCCCTTTTGATGCTTCCCGTTGGAGTGGCAGGATGCAAGTGCATGCACACATTCGCTTTAAGGGCTGCCACGGCTTCAAAGAGGTGATCACCATGCCGCCCATCAATCCCTGGTGAGAGGCTGGATGTCAAGAGATGTGCGGCACATCAGGACTGCCTAGGGCCGAGCTGCCCACCAGGGTCTGCCACCCTAGGTAACTGTCTAGTTTGCCTAGTGGACGAGCCGGCTCTGCCAGTAAAGCACAACTCTCAGATTGGCTGGAAGGCCCTAAAGCCATAGAAATGAATCAATGCAACAGCAGAAAAAATGGTATGAGTCCAGGCCACAAGAGTGGGGTGAGTCCAGCTAAATTGTGTGCCTTCAAGTTAGAGTCCTGACCAGGGCGAGGGCAAGGGGATGAGGCGCCCTAGGTGAACCTCATTCTTTGTGCCCCCTCCCTCTCTCTGGTACCCATTGCTGTTGCTGTCTCTGGTGTTTATGACCACTTCTGCCACTAGAGGTCTCAAAGAGGGACGGCAGTGGTAGGAAAGGACTACCCCTGGAACATTGGTGCTCTAGGTGTCTGCCTAGATCTCCTAATGCTCACACTAGCCTTTGACACCATCTCCCACAACATCCTCCTACACAGACTCCAAGAAATCGGCATCAAAAACGTTGTACTTCAGAGGTTCCGCTCCTACCTGACCAATAGACAATAATTGATCCGCACAAGCATAGCAATCTCCCCCTCCCCTTTCAGCAACACCAAGGAGTACCCAAGGATCCACACTATCCGCCATGCTCTTTAACATCTACCTGCAACCACTCTGCTCAATCATACTTGCCCATAACATCACCTACCACATCTACGCAGATGACATAATGCTCTATGGACCGATCACAACCACCAACCCGACAAACAATCAACTAACAGACTGCTTCATAGAAGTCTCCAGCTGGCTACAAAAGAACAACCTATTCATCAACCTAAAAAAAATAGAAGCCCTCATAGCAACCAAGCATCCAAGCTTCACACCACCACCACACCTCAACTTAGGAATCACACAAATACAAATACAACCACACATAAAATACTTAGGAATCATCATAGATCAAGCACTCACACTCAAGCAACAGATCAAAAAGACTACCGGAATAATATTCTACAAAGCAAAAACAGTACAACGCCTCAGGCCTCTCCTCGATCCACAAGACTTCAGGACAGTCATGCAAGCTATAATGCTCCCCTACCTGGACTACTGCAACATAATCTATCACGGACTACCTGCCACCCACACCAACCCACTATGAACTGCCTTAAATACCACAGCAAGAATTATCCAGAAAGCAAAAAAACAAGATCATATCACCCCAGTCCTGAGAGAACTGCACATACTCCCTCTCGAAGCAAGAATCAAATACAAATCAGCTCTACTTATCCACAAAGCCCTCTATCAAACGCAGACCTCACAGCTCCGAACATTACTGCCCCAACCCACCCACAAAAGAACAACCAGACAAACCACCAGCAACACCCTCACCATCCCCCATGAATGAACTAAATACAATCAACGGACCTGCAACAGAGCCTTTGAACTATACGCACCATCCCTTTGGAACTCCCTACCAAGCCAAATCAGAAACAACGGAGATCCTTCAACATTCAGAAAACAACTAAAAACCACCCTGTTCCAAGAATACCTCGGACCAGAAACAAACATCCACCACTGACTCTCCCCCTGACCCTTTAACATACCCACAGATCTCCCCCCCCCCCCCCCGCAGAGGCGCGAGACCAACGGCTGCCTCCGGCCCAATCGGGGCTGTGGGAGGGGAGCAGCAGCTCCATTAAAACAACGCCGCCGACGGCGGGCAGAACTCCACCGCCGGACCCCGCAGAGGCGCAAGACCAACGGCTGCCTCCGGCCCAATCGGGGCTGTGGGAGGGGAGCAGCAGCTCCATTAAAACAACGCCGCCGACGGCGGGCAGAACTCCACCGCCGGACCCCGCAGAGGCGCGAGACCAACCGGTGCCTCCGGCCCAATCGGGGCTGTGGGAGGGGAGCAGCAGCTCCATTAAAACAACGCCGCCGACGGCGGGCAGAACTCCACCGCCGGATCCCGCAGAGGCGCGAGACCAACGGCTGCCTCCGGCCCAATCGGGGCTGTGGGAGGGGAGCAGCAGCTCCATTAAAACAACGCCGCCGACGGCGGGCAGAACTCCACCGCCGGACCCCGCAGAGGCGCGAGACCAACGGCTGCCTCCGGCCCAATCGGGGCTGTGGGAGGGGAGCAGCAGCTCCATTAAAACAACGCCGCCGACGGCGGGCAGAACTCCACCGCCGGACCACGCAGAGGCGCGAGACCAACGGCTGCCTCCGGCCCAATCGGGGCTGTGGGAGGGGAGCAGCAGCTCCATTAAAACAACGCCGCCGACGGCGGGCAGAACTCCACCGCCGGACCCCGCAGAGGCGCGAGACCAACGGCTGCCTCTGGCCCAATCGGGGCTGTGGGAGGGGAGCAGCAGCTCCATTAAAACAACGCCGCCCCCCCCTTTTTATGTTAAACCGCTTTGACCCGGTGAAAAGCGGGATATAAATACAGTTAAATAAATAAATAAAAATAAATAAAATAAATAGTCCTGGTCCTGGCCCTAAGGACTGTGGTTCTAACATAGGAATCTTAAGTACAGAGGAAGATTTCCCTATGTGGAAAAAGCATTCATGCCATGCCTAGATGACGTGCTGAGGGATGTCAAGCAGAATCAGAGGATGCACCATGATGCAGGCCTTAAAAGTAGTGGGAGTGGGCTGCAGCACTAGCTGTGACAGGCCAGAAGATCTTAGGAGGACCAACGTAGGAGGAATAGAGAGACTGGAAGCTCCTATAATGAAAGGCTAATAGCTGTGGCATAAGACTGATAGTTGACAATTGCAGTTATGGAAGATGGTGAATGTGAGGGCAATCTGTCACTCCATGATAAGTATAGTGGAGTCAGCAATCAGGCTAGCTAGGCAGATGTCCCATTCCTCCATCAATGCTCCGTTGCTCATCCCTCCTGATAGAAATACTATTTTTCAGTCAGTTCTATAGCAATGATTGTGCTACCCTGCTAGAACATCCAAACAAGTACAGTAATGGAGATTTCAAAAGAACTTTGAAGAAAGAGCTCAAAGATCATTGATACAAATACAATGTGTGCCTTTGAGTCAGTCCTGACAACCCAGAGGCTCCTGGGTTTTCTTGGCAGTGTCACTGGAAGTAGATTGCTAGGCCTTTCTTCCAAGGCAATGGAGGGTTAAGGGACTTGCCCAAGGCCACAAGGAGTGCTAGCAGGAACTGAACCATGGTTGCTTGGTTACCAAGCCAGTGCTCTAACCACTAGGCTACTCCTCCACTCATTGATGGAGGTAGGCTTTTGGTATCCCACCACAGTGCCAGCTTCAGTTTCTTCTGGTCTCAGGTTGTTAGGAATTGTATGTTAAAAAGATAGCAGAACAGAGGCATATAATAACAAGCTAAAAGGATCCCACAAAGATACAAAAGCAGGAGGAGGATGAGGGGTGGTCCATAAAAGCCAAAGCAGACTGGTTGCAGAGTCGTGCATCTAGAAGGGTGGTGACAAACAGGTCTGGTATTTCAGGATGGAGGAAGTTATACAACGACAAGCCTAAAGCACCCACAAAGATGCAAATAGGAGGATGAGGAAGAGAAGCTCAGGAAAAGTCAGAACACACTGGTCACAGAGCCAGGCAGCTAGAAGAGCGGCGACAAATTGGCATGACATTTAGGGCTGACAAAAGTTGTACAATGACAAGCCTAAGAATTGCATCTATAAAGGTGCAAACAGGAGGATGAGGATGAGGAAGAGAAAAAGCCAAAGCAATGAAGGCCATAGAGACAGAGAGCCACCGTGCCCCTGATCCAAGGAGAGCTAGTGCAGTTCACCATGGGAGCCGTCTGCTGGACATCGGTGGCAGCACTGTGAGAAATCTTTGTACAGATGTTCAGCATTAAAAAGTCTAGGGTAAAAGCATATCTCGTTCCAGGCCATGGAAGCCTCCTCTGTCAGGCTTTGCCAGAAGTTATTGAGTCGCAGGGATTTATTCTTCTTGAGACTGTCTGAGAATATGTGGATCACATCAGGCCAGTTAAATCCAAGGCTATAGTCCTGATCTTGTTCAACAAAAGCAGCAACAGGGATTCTCAGGCATACACTGTACCATGTTGTAGTCATACCTGAGCAGCAACAGGATGGAAGTGTACATTTCAGGGGTCATTTTAGAAGCCTCATTCATGCTTTGGATGTCCAAAAACAGGCTTTGAGGCGTCTCCAGAGCCATTTTTGAAGCTGCTGCTAGGGGCATCCAAATCTGAATGGGGGCATTGAGGAGACATGACTGGGACATTCTCGGTAACCTGGAGGTGTGGCTGGGGTGTTCCCAGGATCCTGGATGTCCCTGCCTGATTTCAGAAACCCCTTGCATCACGTCTAATGTTAGATCTGCTCGAGGCAGGAACAGGCATCTGAAAAACATTTGATTATTTTAACTGAAAAACATCCAGAGGGTGTAAAGAAGAAAGCATACCACCACAAGCATCAAGGAATTTAAACCCTAGTTGCCCTGTTCCTAACCCATGACTCTAACCATTAGGCTACCCTAGATATTTGGATTCTGACGTATGGTTCTGGAGATGTCTGTGTAGACACCCCTGAAGATGTTCATATCGGGCATATACATGTTTGTGAAATCACATCTGCACCTAGACATGCCTGCTTTTTTTTCAGATGTTCTAGCTTAAACTCCCAGATTGCACTTGGACAGCTGTTCTAAAATTCACCTCTACATGTCTACTAGACTTTCAACTAGAGTCATCTAAACTCTGCAACACATAGCAGCCTATAATTGGAAACCCTCCACCCAGTGTGCAGTGGCAACCAAGAAAGCAAATAGAATGTTAGAAATCACAAGGAAAGGAATGGAGAATAAAACCAAGGATATTATAATGTCTATGTATCGTTCCATGATGCGACTTCATCTTGAATATTTTGTGTAATTCTGACCATCTTATCTTAAGGAGGATATTACAGAATTAGAAAAGGTACAGAGAACAGCAACCAAAATGGTAGAGGGAATGGAAGGATACTCCTATAATGAGAGGCTTAAAAAGATTAGGGCTCTTCAACTTGGAAAAGAGACAGCTGAGGGGGGATATGATAGAGGTCTATAAAGTAATAAATGGAGTAGAACGGGTAAACGTAGATCGGTTATTTTACACCATCAAAAAGTAGAAAGACTAGAGGACATGTAATGAAGCAACAATGTAACCCATTTAAGATTGATAAGAGAAAATATTTTTTTACTCAACACGTAATCAAACTCTGAAATTCGTTACTGGAGGATGTAGTAAAAGCTGTTAATGTAACTGGGTTTTAAAAAATGTTTGGACAAGTTCCTGGAGGAAAGGTAGATTAACCATTATTAAAAAGGTCCTGGGAAATCCACTGCTTACCCTGGGATGAGCATTGTGGAATCTTTGTACCTTTTTGGGACCCTGCTAGCTACTTGTGACATGGATTGGCCACTGTTGGAAACAGGATACTGGTCTGACCCAATATGGCGTTTCTTATGTTCTTATCCTACCTCAGAGCTCCTCATTAGCTCCTGCTACAGAGTATGGGATCTGATAAGCTGAGAAAGAAAAATCTCTACATTTCAAGAGCAAACCATTAGGAAATATCAGGGCTAAACTTCTGTCCATGAGTCCCAAATAAGTAGATTAAAAAAGTAGTTACAGACACAGTTCTGTAATGTGGATCCAGACTTTTGTCCCTTTGAGAAAGAGATCCTCACACGTTTTTGTTTATGTTTATGTTTACTTGAGCCTTAATATACCGCCCATAACAAATGCATCTGAGCGGTTTACAATAAAACATCAAACTACTGTGAAAGAGGAAAAGAACGCCAAAAAAATAAACAGGAGAGGAAAGGCAAAAAGGCTAAAAAGGAAAGAGCGGACTAGGCAAAAGTTAGAAGGGAAGAGAGAGACTAGACATCAGCGGGGGGAGGGGGAGGTGGGAGGAGGGGGGAGAAAGTCAAAGGCAGAGCAGAAGAGGTGAGTTTTAAATCTGGCTTTGAAGGTGTTATAGGAGGATTCCAAGCGAAGGGCTAAGGGGAGAGAGTTTTAGAGCCGGGGACCAAGAAAATAGAAGGCTGAGGAGCGGGTGGATTCCAGGTGTGCCTGGGATGGGGATGGAAGGGACATGCGATTAGCATGAATGGATCTAAGGGATTGGTGGGGGGTGTGGAGATGAACCAGATCAGCGAGGTAAAGAGGGGTACTGGTGTGGACTGATTTATAAATAAGAATGAGAAATTTATACTGAATCCGGAAGGGAATCGGAAGCTAATGAAAGCGTATGAGAAAGGGGGTGTTGTGATCTGAGCGGGAGGCGTGGGTCAGGATATGGGCAGCTGTGTTTTGGACACGTTGAAGTCTTCAGAGTTGGGTTTAGGGAAGACCGGCCAGGGAGAATTTGCAGTAGTCCAGATGTGACATAACAAGGGAGAGGAGCAGTGTAGTCATGGAAGGGATGGAGAGAAAAGGGTGGACTGCACGAAGTTGTCTCAGGGTGAAAAAGGAGTGCTGGACTACAGATGAGATGTGATCCTTGAAGGACAGAGAGGAATCAAAGGTAACACCCAAGTAACGGAGGGATGTGACAATAGGAACAGGGGAGGAGGACAGCAGGGGAACAAGAGGGGGGGCTGGGCTGCCAGAGGTGAACCAGATAGCTGAAGTTTTAGAGAGGTTAATGTGAAGGAAGTTTGAGGATAACCAGGAGGCCAGAGAGGAGAGGCAGGCATTAAGAGGAGTGATGTTGGGAGCGGAGAAATCGGTATGGTGGACGAGGAAAATGTCATCTGCATAGTAATATGCAGAGATACCATGTTGCTGCACCAGGAGTGTGAGAGGGGCTAGGAAGATGTTGAATAGAGGGGTGCCAGGATGGATCCCTGGGGGACATCGCAGGGAAGAGCAGTGGAAGGAGAGGAAATGGGCCCTGAGAAAAATGAGGACCTATTGGTGAGGAAGGAACCGAACCAGAGGAGGACAGAACCAGTGAGGCCTGCAGCGTGGAGACATGCGATAAGGGTGCAGTGGTCGATTAAATCAAAGGCGGCAGATAAGTCAAAAGAAACAGCAAAAGAAAAGGAACCTCGGTCGTGGGCAGCATGCAATTCATTGAGGAGGGAGAGAAGGATGGATTCTGTGCTGTGGCCGGGATGGAAACCAGATTTCCAGGGGTGAAGGTTGAGTGAGGCTTCAAGGTGGGAAGAGAGTTGGGCAAAGACAAGTTTTTCCAGGAGCTTGGAGAGGAATGGGAGATTAGAGATGGGTCGCTAGCTTGAAGGGGAGGAGGGATCCAGAGAGCCCTTCTTTAAGATGGGGTGAATTGAGGCATGCTTCCAGAGGACTGGGAAAGTACCAGAAGAGAGGCTAGAGTTAAAGATAGAGAGAAACAGGGGGGAGAGAGCAAGGGAGGGTTCTAGAAGCCAGCGAGAGGGAATGGGGTCGGTAATGCAGGAGGTTTTACGGATGGAAGCATAGGTTTTAGATAGAACGGAAAGGGTAATAGGCTCAAAAGAAGAAAGGGGAAATAGGGGGGGAGGTGGGGCAGGGGGGAAGTAGGGACTGCAGGAGGGGGGGACATGAAGAAAAGGTGAGACGAAGAGAAAGGACTTTGGCGGCAGGGGTAACTGGGGATGGGGTAGGGGAGGCAAGAGAGCAGGGAGCAGAGAGAGCACAGAGAACTGAGTAGAGATGACATGAGGAGTTGGCAGAGGAAGTGATGAGATTAGAGAAGTAATCTTCCTTGGCTGAGTGGAGAAGATAGTGGTGGTGGCAATAGCAGAAGTGGTCCAGGTTGGAAGGGGAGGGGTGTTTGCGCCAGAGACGCTCAGCACGGCGAAGGTACTTGCAATGGAGGAGAAGACCAGGGTGATACCAGGGATGATGACGATGGCTGTGGGAGGGGGGAGAGAGCGAAGGGGGGCAAGCTTGTCAAGGGCAGCTGTGAGGGTTGAGTTCCTGGCCTGTACCTGGGAGTCAATAGGGAGGAGAAGGAAGTCTGCGGAGAAGAGAACATCGGATGGGGGGAACTGAATGAGGGTGTTGGGGGTAATATGGCGGGTCTGGGGGGGTGGCAGAGGGGCAGACCTTTGGGAACATCCCGGGGAAGGGTATGGGGAGGGGGAGAAAGCAGAAATAGAAAAGAAAAGGCAAAAATGATCGGACCACAGAATGGGCAGAGGTGAGAGGGAGAAGGGGACGAGGGGGGAGGCTGAGTGAGAGATTATGAGGTCCAAAGAGTGCCCGGCCAAATGCGTAGGGAAGGAAACAAATTGACAGAGGGAAACAAATTGATGGAGGGAAAGATCTGAAAGGAGGGAGAGGAAAGCAAAGTCCCGGGGGGTAGAGGGGGAATCGACATGGATGTTGAAATCCCCTAGGATTAGGATATGAGGGTAGAGAAGAGAGACCTCGGATAGTGTAGACAAGAGGGAGTCCCACAAATGGGCTGACAAGGAGGGAGGGGCATAGACAAGGAGAAAGTAGAGAGGGGGGAAGGAACCAAGACGCTGGATAGTGAAGGGCAGATGACGATTGCTCCTGGATAGATAGTGAGAAGCAGTAGAATACCGCAACCCCCCCACCGCTCCTACCCCAACGGGTGGTGGATAGAGCGGAGTAACCAGGCGGTAGGCAGTGGTTGAGCAGGGGTTCCTCACCGTCCTTTAACCAGGTCTCTGTTAGAAAAAATAAATTGAGGACGTGCTGGGAGATGACGTTGTGAATTAGAATTGATTTTGAACGGATGGAATGGCAGTTCAGGAGTGCAAGCTGTAGGAGCAGAAGCATTGGGGGGGGAGGGAGGGGGCAAGGGGTGAGAGAATAGGGAATAAGATTAGAAATATTTCTTGTGGGAAGGCCTGGGGGGGGGGGCAGGGGCAGAGAGAGTGGGCCTCCAGCCCCAATGAACAGGAATAGCAGACATGGTGAAGGGGAGTGAGAAAAGCAGGAGGAAGAACAGCAAGACCGAAGCTGGGGGGAGAGACTTACTGAGAAGCTGGACAGCTGGAGCAGAAAGACAATGAATCCCAGAGGTGGATGTATAAGACTGAACATTGGGCTTGAGAGGGCAGGGGGCGGCGGTGAGCAGTAGGGACTTTGAATTCCCGCCCCCGATCTCACCCCAAGGAGCTTGCCCAAAGAGCATGACCTGCCCTTGGGCGCGCCACACTGGAGGCAGATTTATAAAGAGTGGAACCTCGGAGGGGGGGGGGGGGAATGCGGTCACGTGAAGCACGGCCGCGTCACTTCCGGTGGTCTGGTGAGAGCAGCCAGTCAGAGAGGAGCAAGCAGTACCTGGGGAAAGAAGAGACACAATATGAAGCATGCAACAGCAGGAGAGCAGGTACTTCAGGGTGCAAAACAAAACAAGGCAGTAAGGAGGCAGCAGCTGTCAGGACGCCGCACTGGAGGCAGATTTATACAGAGGGGACACCTCGGGGGGGGGGGGCGTGGTCGCGTGAAGCACAGCTGCGTTACTTCTGGTGGTTCTGGGGAGAGCAGCCAGTCAGAGAGGAGCAGAGGTGGTACCTGGGGAAAGAGGAGACACAATATGAGGCAGGCAACAGCAGGAGAGCAGGTACTTCATGGTGCAAAACAAAACAAGGCAGTAAGGAGGCAGCAGCTGGCAGGATGCCGCACTGGAGGCAGATGTATCGCGTCACTTTCAGTGGTTCTGGGGAGAGCAGCAAGTCAGAGAGGAGTCTCCCTGCTGCTTCTCTCATGTCTCCCTAGTCTGCACATTATCAGTATCCCTTTGCCCATCTGTGGAGCTTAAGCCAAACACCTGCTCTTCCACAGTAACACCAGGAAGTGCAGCTCTTTCTAGTTTTTATGTAAGGACATCTCTCTTTAAATTAGGTGGTAGAATAGAGGAGCCCATAACCATACCTTAGGAATGTTCTCTCTCTTTCTGTACACTTGTGCCAATACGTATCTCACCTTCCCTCCCTTCTTTCTTTCTATGACCATTTAATTTTCCAGATGTACCCTTCCCTCGCACTATGATATACCTTGGCTTGGTCCTGCGGTGCAGTGCCTGTTAAGGCTGGGTGTTTCTTTTGACACTCTTGAAAGGACTGGGGAGGAAGGGGGTATATTTGCACAGTGTCCAGCTATGCAGTTGTAATGTTTCAATGGGACTGGATTTCCAGGAACTGTGCTTGTATTGCAGCTTTTTACTTTAATATTTGTTTATCTGTTCATGTTCTATGAACAATGGAAGATGTCCTGTCCCTTTCCAACTTCCCAACTACAGTACTGTCATGGACAATACATGAAAAAGATTGTTGCAAATAATATTATTGTACTAAGTCTTATGTTCTGCAATGGAATATTTATTTATTTAACAGGGGTGTGCTTTTTATACCACTTTATCATTTCAGTCAAAACAGTTTACATTGTAATTTAAACTTGATAATGTACATTAAACAGGGATATCAATAACTTGGATTTTTCTGAGGCAATGGAGGGTTAAGTGACTTGCCCAAGGTGTACTAGGAGAATCAAACCTGGTCTCCTGGCTCCCAAACCAGTACTCTAACAATTAGGCTGCTCCCCCACACTGCTCAAAACATAGAGGTTCAAGTCCTTAGCTTGGCAGTCTCTTCAAAGGACAGCACAGACAGCTTGAATCTCTATATGAAGACAAAGAGACCCCAGGTACAAGCCAGGCTTGAAGCTGTTTGTGTTTCCTCTTTTAAAGTTCTCCTTTGCCTCTGACACTGCCGTATGACAGCAGCCACTAATAAAGCAGACATATTTTGTTTTCTTCAAAAGGAAGACTACAATAAAATGAGGAAAATTACTATAAAGAAGCTAAAAGGAGCAGTTGCAAAGATCAACAGTTTGCATAAGGTGTGGTTGTTTAAAAATACAATATTGGAAGCCCATATAAGATGCATCCCACACATTAAGAAAGGGCAAAGAAAGGCCAAACAACATCTTCCTTATTCAAAAGGTGAGGTGTCTCTTTGGATTAATAAAAATAGGTTTTGACATAAAATCAATCTATCAAAAAATGGTAAAGAAACCAAATGAAAAACAAAGGACATAGCATAAGCATTGGCAAGTTAAATGCAAGGTACTGGTAAGGAAGACAAAAAGGGAATTTGAAAAGAAGCTAGCCATAAAAGCAAAAACTCACAGTAAACTTTGAGCAAAACACCAGGGAAAGAGTCAGTTAGATCATTAGGCGATAAAGGGGTAAAAGGGGCACTCAGAGAAGAAAAGGCCATAACTAAGAGACTAAATGAATTCTTTGCTTTGGTATTTACTGAGAAAGATGTGAGGAGGCTACCCATGGCAGAAAGTGTATTTAATGATAGTGAGTCAGAAGAGCTGAATGAGATTTCAGTGAACCTGGAAGATGTAGTAAAACAAATTGATAAAGAGCAGCAAATCACCTGATCCAGATGGTATACACCCAAGAATGCTAATAGGCTCCTTAGTTACTTTAGCCACCTCAGGAAATACCTATATTCGGTGTATCATGAAAAAAGCTTGAGCCAACTTCACAATCATATTCAAATTCTAAACAAAAATAAACAATGCCAACAAAGTTGCTCTGTTGGTTTCCTCTAGGCTGGGATCTTTCAAAATTGCTGTCAAGTTCAACCTATCTGATGAGGATGGATTGACCCTTCCCCCATGAGCAAAGAGACAAGAAATACACCTTATTCAAAGGTAGAATAGTTCCTTCTGGAATTTCCAGAATTTCACTTAAGTATTTATTGAAGACAAACTGATTTTTCCCTTGCACACATCCTCCTACAAGTCACTTTGTTAGAAGGGTGGTTGGATATTTCCAAATGAAGGGACCAGGCTTCTAGGCTTGAATGTTGGAATCAAGATAATGATCTATGATCATCTCAGGGATTATACCCAAGTATTTGGTTCTTGATCTAAATCATTGCTAATGAGAAATTGAAGGGCCAGTTTATCAAACACATTCATTGGCATGTTAAGTAAAAGTCACCCTCCAGAGCTTCAAATGAAAGTGGTTATCTTGTCATTTCAATTTTGGTCTAGCCATTCTGGCCAGAATTGTTCTTGATGAATTTTCCTCTGCAACCTGAAAAGAAATTGTGTTTGAAGATTATGCACCTAGAGATCAATATTCAAAAAAAGCTGTTGAGCAGGAGATTCCACAAGACAATTCTAGTTAACATTTTATAGATTTTCAGCCCATTTGAATTTGATCTGAGCGTTTCCAGATAAAGTTAATAGTGTAAAGTTGTCCAAGTCACTTTAGGACAGCTATGGTGTTTATCTACCCAGAGTTACCAGGCTAACTTTGTGCACTTAGCATTGAATATCAGTGCTGAGTGAACAGATTGAAACCATGCCCGTGAAACGTCCCCTACACCACCTCTTTCTTTCCCGGTAAATGTTGAGCATGCTATGACTTGTCCACACAAAATTTTAGACTTTGGGATGTAGGAGGAATGGAAATTAGTTGAATCCATCTTCATAGTTAAAATCTACCTCCCGAAGTAAGCCATATAAACATTGTAAGTGTGGAGTTCTACAGCTCAAGCCCTACCCTTCCCACCCAATAAAAACACAACTTTCCCCCCTTTATCTACGATGCCTTTATAATGTATATAGTTCCATATTAATAAAACTCTGTTTCACCAATGTTAATGTATATAGTTAAAAACGTTCTATGTAATGGAATATGCAGATGTTTGTACTTTCCAAATTGTTGTTATATGTAAACCGCTTTTGATCGCCTGGAAAAACGCGATATAAAAATGTTAAATAAATAAATAAAAATAAAATGATTAAAATATGGTTGCTAAACTAGTTTGTGTCTACTGCAATTTATTCTGAAATATAAATCATTGGTTGATAGTCATGCAGAGCTTTAATGCACAGAAGGGATAATTTTATACAGAGGCAGTAAAAATATGTGTAAATGTCAGTAGTTTAGTCATTTACATGAGTAAGTGACCACTCCACATGCAAATGACCTCATAAAGCACCAACTAGCATGAAAGTATGCACATAGTTTATTTATTTATTTTATTTATTTGTCTGAACTTTTATACCGCTTTTCACGGAGGTCAAAGCAGTGTACATAGAACTTTGAACAGGTTAAACAACATTTATATGGAACATTAACTTTATACAATAAGGATTAAAGAATGGAAATGTATTGTCATAAGTTAAGGCAGGGGTTTGCTGCCTTTAACTTTATAAAGTGTGTTCTTCTTGGTGGAGGAGGTTTGGTGGGGGTTAAGTGGAGGTGGGTCCGAAGTGTAGGGTTAATAGGTGGCTCTTGAGGAGTTTGTGGAAGGTGCGGAGATCTTTGGTGTTTCTTATGGAGTCAGGGAGGGAGTTCCAGGATGTGGGAGCATAGAACTCAAAGGATCTGGCGCATGCTTGTTGGGTGCTTTTTGTTATTGCTTGGGGAGTGACTAGGGTGTTCATTGTGGAGAATCTTTGTGGTCTCTTTGTCTGTACTGGAGCAATGAGGGCTTGAGGTAGGAGGATGATTGGTGGTTGAGGTTTTTGTATATCATTAGGAGAATTTTGTATTTCATTCTGCTCTGCAGTGGGAGCCAGTGAAGGTGTTTGAGGATGGGGGTCATATGGTTGTGTCTGGAGGCGCCTTGGATGATCCGAGTTGTCATGTGCAGGGCTGTTTGCAGAGGAAGGAGTATTGATTTTGGTAGTCCTTGGTATATTGAGTTGCAATTGTCAATATGTCGCAAGAATAGAGCTTGTAGGGCTGAGCAGAAGTCTGGTGGAGCGAGGAGAGGGTGGAGGTGCTGGAGGATTTGGGTTTTGTAGTAGATTGCTCTTGCTGTGTTCATTATTTGTGTCTGCAGAGTAAGGTGACGGTTGAGGGTAATGCCCAGGTATTTTACTTCAGGCTTGACAGATTTCTGTGTGACCGAGGGTGATGGATGAGGGTGGAGTGAATGATTCATTTTTGGTGATGAGTAAGGATTCAGTTTTCTTGAGGTTTATGGATAGGTGGTTTGTGGACAATCATTGCGAGATGTCTGTAAAGCACTGTTGTAGCTCATGGTATGAAGGTTTGTTCGGGTTGAATGGTGCATATAGCATGATGTTGTCTACATAGATTTGAAAGTTGATGTTGTGTGATTGGATGATGGTGCAGAGTGGTTGCATGTAGATATTGAAGAGAAGTGCTGAGAGGTGGATCCTTGGGGGACATCTTGAGTCTGGATGTATGGGGTTGATGATAGTGATACAGTCCTTATCTGCTGGAGCTTGTTGTGTAGGTAAGCTTAGAACCATTTTAATACAGCATCTTGTATTCCTATTGACTAGAGGTATTGTAGGAGGATGTTATGGTTGATGGTGTCGAAGGCTGCTGAGATATCGAGGAATATGAGTATGAAACCTCAGTGAGTGTTCTGAATTCCTTTTATGAGGTTGTTCAAGAAGTAAGTTAAGAGGGTTTCCAATCCGTGGTGTCTTCGGAATCCATGTTGTTGTGGATCAAGCAGGGCATGGGTGTCAAGCTATTCTTGCAGTTGGTTTTGGACAGTCTTCTCGATTACTTTGGCTATGAATAGTAGGTTTGCTATGGGTCTGTAGGAGGATGGGTCAGAGGGGTCAAGCTGGATTTATTTTAACAGAGGGTGGTTTGAGGAGGTTTTTGGACAGATTGGTATATCGCAATGCAATAGGGAGCTTTGAGTGAATTTATATGGCATATACTTTCACTATAGGCATACTTATGAGTGGAGTGTGTGCAGTGCAAGCAAGTATGTTTGTTGATTATAGAAAATGATAATTTATGTGCATACTTGCAAAACATAGGCATGATCATTTACACCAGTTCTAGACCTCTGTCACCTATGTTAGTATTTATAAAGTATGGGCCCAATATTCAGTGCCAGCGACTTATGCAATTACAGTGGCTGGCCGCCAGCACTGAACATTAAACGTGGATATTCAATGCTGGGGTCATATGTGACCCTGGCATTGAATATTTGTGGTTGTCGCACAACTGCAGCCACTGCAAAAGTTAACCAGGCAGCAGCAATATTGCACCCTTGCCCAGTTAGCTCCCATGGTAAAGATAGGTGCAGCGGTGCAATATCACTGCTCCCCGGTTAGCAATGGGTGCCACCTCTGCTCCGTCCTGGAACGCCCATGACATGCCCCAGTGCTACACTGTTAGCTCGGGACATGTAGTGACATTTCTCAAGGATATCACTGAATATCCTTCTAAGTGACATTTACATGGTTTACAGGTCTGTAAACCGTGTAAATGTCTTTGAATATTGAACCCTACATGTATACTTGACTTTATAAAACGAGGTTGATATTCAGGGCACCTGACTGCCACCACTTCAATTAAAATTGGATATTCAGTGCCAGATCCTATTTGGTGCTCAGAGCTGAATGTCTGGTTTCATTGTCCATAGGTTTTATGATCTGTTTAGTGGTAATAGTCAGTCATTGATCTGTTCTAACTTTATGCAGTTTAGCTATCTGGTTAGCAGAAAACTAGATAGCTGTCAGGACAGCCCCAGCTTTGCCCACAGACTGTTCCAGAATTAGCTGGGCATCTTTACTGTGGTCGGTGGGGATATTTAGTGGTACTATCCAGATAGTGCTGCTAAAGATCGGTATCGCCAGGTTTTATGCTGTTGCAGGTGCTGCAAACGTCAGAAACTCATCCGAATATCTACCCCTCTGAACACATGCATTAATTGGATATGACTTTAACAAATTACACTCATTGTCCAACAGTAGGGGTCTGGAGTTCCACCTCTCCCTGCTGCTATGTAAAAGAATGTTCACAGGTTGTTGTATACAAACTTAAAACATTGTGACACTGAATTGTCAAAGAATTCAGAAACACTGGGGAGGATGCAGGTGATCTGCATATTCCTGCCAGTTTTCTTAATGGTGGCTCAAGTCCACCATGACCTGCTTGCAGGGCTGGCACAAGGAGATGAGGTGCCCTAGGCAAGTCTCATCCCTGGCACCCCCCTCCCGTCCATCATTGCTGCCGCTGTTGCCCCTCACTGGGACCTAAACTGGCGGCAATGTCTTGAAACAGCACCCTGATGCTTACCTGAAAACTTGGGCGCTACGGGACTGTATGCTTCCGCCTCTACCGATCCAGGCTTTTTTCCATGGGGGTGGAGGCAGCTTCCGCCCTCATGCAAAAAGAAGTCAGCATCAGTGGGGGCGGAACAAACAGCTGCACAGTGCCAAAGTTTGAAGGTAAGTGCCACGGGACTGTTTCAAGACATTGCCGCTGGTGTAGGTCCCAGTAAGGGGTGACAGCGATGGTAGTGGGTGCCCCCAGAGGGCTGGTGCTCTAGATGACTCCTAATTCACCTAATGGTAGCACCAGCCCTGCCTACTAGGGTTTTGGCTACAGATACCCTGTACTCCTTTCAGCTGCTTGCCAGAAGGTGTGTACCATACCATCACTCCAGGTTAGAATTTTGTTTCTTCTTTCTTTATTTTCTCTGTTTCTGCTACATTTGTGTTCATGATACTAACCCTCCCCAGTCATATTCCCTACCTCAAACTGCTATAAACCTCAAGACCAGACCATCAGGGCTGGCCTCCTCACCAGGCAGACTAGGTATCTGTCTGGATGACAGGCTTCGGGGGAGGGGGCCTGGCACCAATAACTCTCCACATTCTTCAGGACAGCAGCAGAGCTTGGTGCTTCTGCGGGCCTTTAAGCAGTTGTGTCCACATGTAAAGACTCAAAGCCTGCCAGTTTTGCCTCCTTTGATGCAAACTTCCTGTCAGAGGGGGCAGAAGTAGAAGGCAATGAGTGCACGTGTGTATGCAGCTGCTGCCTTGAATGTGGAGGGGCCGCATTCAGTTGTAGGAAGCAGCAGCACCACTACCTCTATCCCCACCATTTCACAAAGGCCAGAGAAATCCACAGCAGCAACAAAAAATGAAGAAAGGAAGTCAGGGACAGTAAATGCAAGCAAGAAACACAGCAGACGGAATGAAGGGACTGACAGGCAAAGCGATAAATGTAAGGAACTCTAGTTTTCCCCTCCTGCTGCTTTGAAAAATGAGGAGGGACTGTGGTGAGGCCATGATGCCTCCCCCCGACAGATCTGCTACTACCTTCTATGGGTGAGGGGGAAGGGTAAATGCTGGAAACCTAGGGCAGGGCAATGTGGAAAGAGTACAGAAGGGAAGGGAAGGGAAGAAGGAATTGGAGAACTGGGCGAGGAGGAAGGGAAGAGAGATGCTTGATACCGTGAGTGGGAGAGAAGGAGAAATGTTGTTCTACAGGTTAGGGTAGAGTAAGGAAGGGAAGGTGCTGGACTATGGAGGGGAATGCAGGACTCTGGACCACCCCAGAAGGAGTGGAGAGCAGCATGGCTGCAACAGATTTACTTGTCCGGCCCCATACACCACCCATTCTTCATCTCACCATCAATTTTGTCCTCTGGTTTTGAGCTGCAAAGTTTTCTTCTCATTCAGTATTCTCCCTGAGAGCATCTCATCCTTTTCATTGTTATCATACTTCCTCTTCACTTTTCCATATCCTTCTTCCCCTCTCAGAGGGTCAATCTCAAGTCCTGGACCTCCAAAGGCAGTGATGTAGCCAGAAATTATTTTTTTGGATGGCCAAAGGTTAGAATGAGTGGGCACTAAGCAACTAATGTTATAAGGAGCCACGTAAAGATACGTGCCATATGCACACATAAACCACCTATTTTCAAGGACTTATGCACGCGAATGAACACTTATGTGCATGATTTGACTGGTCACTATTATGTAAGTATGCGCATAAGACTGCTCACACGTATTTTCACTGTGGGCATGCAAATGGGAGGAGCTTGGGTAGAGCACAAATATATACACACACATTATAACATACTAGAACCTATGCTGTTTCTTTAGAAATCCAGACGTGGGCATTTACACCAGCCCATGCCTGTGCCAAGATTTAACCTGCGATTTTGGATACTTATGTCCCTAATTTATATCGAAAAGCAAGCACTTACTTTTCTTTATAAAATAGTCTCATGACAGGCACGTTCTGGGTGCCTAAATCTAGGCTTCTAGTTATAAAATTATCCTCCAGGAGGCATTCAGTTCCAAGCCATATGAGTTATAGTATTTTCAACAAATAATGTTTTGGAATGTATCTGACAACAAATTTCTAAGTAAACTTTGACAGCTCGCATGTATCATGGATAACACTTTAAATATTTTGAACACAATTATTAGAAACTTTTGCCAGTGCTAAACCATATACATGCTTATAGAAACATCCCAATTATATTAAAAGATATCCCAAGAAGCAGTATCCCATATCTTAATTTGTACTTGAGTAGACAAGTCTGCCACAAGGACAAATATCTCAACACATATCTTACAAAATATTCTAAAATCTGGTTAATATCATTGCAAATGAATTAGTTACCATAATTTAGCACACGTATCATTCTACTTCATTTTATGACAAATAAATGCCTTATAGATGTATATTAATGAAACACTTAAATACCTCTGAAATTGTTTTTTTTATCTGTTGCTCTTTATAAATACACAAGTGTGGAAAGCAAAGGATACATTATAGAAACCTCAGATCCAATCACATAATAAAGCAAATATCAATGCATTATTTCATATTTCCCTTTGCAGTTATTTTATTCTGTGCTCAAGGCAAAGAATAAAATAACTGCAATAGCACAGCAACAATCATGATAACCATAAGCACATAGGAAGAGCAGTGAGTGTGAAGCAGAACTAGGATGATTCACTTGACAACCTATCATTCATTATTTTGAAATTCTCGTGTGACCTCAGTAACAACAAAAGCTCTATCCACTGCCACTCAGAGGCCCTTTAACTAAAGGGTGCTAAGGTGTTGCACTGAACGCACCACAACTATGACGTGTTAGATGCAACACCACCGAGTTAACTGTTGGGGGTGTGGAAAGCATGTCTCCAGCAATTAACACGGAACCCTGTTCCTTAGCGCATACCACGTTATTTATTTATTTAACTGGTTTTCTATGCCGCCTTATCTGGAAATCAAGGCGGTTTACAAGGAACAAGAGCTCAACAGGTTTACATCAAACGTTTAGTTAATTAACAGTGGAAACGTGTTAACAGTTGAACTTACGCACAACAAACTGTGTACAGAAGAAGGGGTGGAAGCCAGGTGGGGCGTGAGAGGATCGTGGGGGAGGACATGTGAAAGTGTCTACTGGGCTGTTGCAGGGAGAGGAATGTTCAGAGGAAAACAGTGGGCTCAGGTGTTAAGTGTTCCTATTAGCGCATGTGCACTTAATGCCACCTATTGAGGTAGTGTTAAGTTATCCCACACTAATGCAGTTAGAGCTTGGTATGAACCCAGCGCTAACTACATGAGCACACCACACCCAATCTCCGCGTTCAGGGCGCACCAGGACATGCATTGTCAGCTAATGCCCTTTAGTAAAAAGCTCCATTTGTGAACTAACACAAATCCCTGCCAAAGAAGACACCCAGAATTATATTATACCATAACACCCAGTATTCAAACAGCAAAACACCTAGACAGGAAAAGTCAACATTGTAAAATTACACCAGGTCCTTGAATGCCAGTACGTCCTATCAGAAAAAAAGAACAAGCTAGACTGCTGCTATAGTTCCCACATAGAAATTATTTGCTGAAAGAATACCTCCCAAACAGAATGCAGACAGATCCTTACCAAATATGGAATAAAGGATTACAACTCAGAAAGAGAGGCTTGAGAAACTGGACTCCTTCAGCAATGGAACACTAAAGAAAGAGAAAAGAAAAAGCATATTGTCCTATATTGAACAATATACAAAAGCATAAAAAATTCATATCCCCAAAACTGAAATATTTTTTTTAATTTATTATTTATGTAATAGCTCGTTCTCTTCCACATTCTTGAGGAAAAAAAATGCAGCGGGAAGGCAGAGACAGGACAGAGGTGGCAAAATCTAAAATTAAAACAGCCATAGTGCCCCCGCCACCGCCGGATGAGAGGTGCAGGTGGAGGGAGGGGGGACAGGAGGAGGACAAGGAGAGACAAAGGTGAGAGATGGGGGACAAAGGGAAGACAGGGGACAAGTACTAGACAAAGTGGAGAGACAGTGCGGGTTAGAATTATAATGGGCTGATGGGGGGGCTAGCACTGGTAATGGGCAGATCGGGGGGCTATGACTTGTAATGGGTTGATTAAGGAAGGCTAGGACTGAGAATGGACTGATCAAGGGGGGGTTGGAACTGGTAATGGGCTGATTAGGGGGACTAGCACTGGTAATGGGCTGAGGGGGGACTAGCTATAGATATGAGCTGATTAGGGAAGGCTAGGACTGGTAATGGGCTGATGGGAGGTAGGACTGGTAATGGACTGATGGGGGGCTAGCATTGGAAATGAGCTGATCGGGGAGGTTAGGACTAGAAATGGGCTGATTAGAGGAGGCTAGGATTGTTAATGGGCATGGGGTATAGGACTAGTAATGAGCTGATTAGGGGAGGCTAGGACTGGTAATGGGCTGATGGGGGGTAGGACTGGTAATGGACTGAAGTGGATAGGACTGGTAATGGACTGAGGTGGCTAGCATTGGAAATGAGCTGATCGGGGAGGCTAGCCTGGAAGTGGGCTGATTAGTGGAGGCTAGGACTGGTAATGGGCTGATGGGGGGGGGGGTAGGACTGGTAATGGGCTGATTAGGGGAGGCTAGCACTGGTAATGGGGTTGAGGGGGGACTAACTGGAAGTCAGTTGATTGGGGGGGGGGGGATTCAACTGGAAATGAGCTGATGGTGGGGAGGGGAGGATAAAGCTGCTGGCCTTGGAAGAAAACTGGGGGCTAGGGCTACAAATGGGCTGATGCAAGGGGATGGGAGAATGGGACTGGAAGGGAGTGGATACTGAGAGGGGCTGCCATGGTATTTGGACTAGAAGGAGCTGGACAGCGGGGAAGGAAGGGGATTGGAAGGGAATGGACACCAGTGGCAGTCATGGGAATACAAGTTGACATTGGAAGGTACCGGGAGGGAGGACTGGAAAGGGGTTGATACTGGGAAGGGTTGAGGGGACTGGAAATAGGCTGATGGAAAGAAGTGAAGAAAACAAAAGAAGAGATAAGAAATGACATAAGAACATAAGAACATAAGATATGCCATACTGGGTCAGACCAAGGTCCATCAAGCCCAGTATCCTGTTTCCAACAGTGGCCAATCTAGGTCATACGTACCTAGCAGTTTCCCCAAAAATAACACTTATTAAAAGAGGGCTGCTACACAGTACCCTGTCATGTGCTGCTGAGGTAAGCTATATTCTTATTTGATTTTACATTTTAAATTATAGCTCTTTGCTGCTGCTAGGCTCTAACAGCATACTACAAGGACTCCCCCGGTCCACCCTGAACCCCCTGCAATTAGCCATGAATAGTGCAGCGAGGGTACTCCTCGGGGCATCCAGGAGAGATCACGTAACACCCCTTCTAAAACAGCTACACTGGCTCCCCATTCAAGCAAGGATCAATTTCAAGACCTTATTACTAACATTCAAAGCGGCTAAGGGGCTCACCTCTTCCTCTCTCTCCAACCTCATACAACCACTTGCACCAAACAGGCCACGAAGAACAGCAGAATTAAACACACTAGTTATCCCAAATGACACCACAAGATGCACTAGATCAACAGCCAACAGAGCCTTCCAATTCTGCGCCCCATCTCTATGGAACACCTTACCAGCTCAAATCAGAGCAATACCTAATCTAAGTCAGTTCAGAAAGGCTTTAAAGCATTTCCTCTTCCTTAAATATCTCAATGACAACTCCGAACATAACCCCCAGGTGAATAGCAGAAGTGGTCAAACCAGATAGACTCCCGCAACAGACCAACTTCACAATGTAAATAACTAGTTGTTCCATATATTATTGTACCACTGTTGTATATAGTTAACCAGGATATCCTTCATCAGATAACCCTGCATTGTATTTAGTTTCCCCTATTTCGCCAAGTTATACTTCCTGTTAAATGTAACGACCAGACATGTGTAAACTGTTGGATGTTTTCTGTTCAATGTAAACCGCGCTGATGTCTAATAGTGCGGTATATAAGAATTGTTAATAAATAAATAAATAAAATAAATAACAGATGGACAAAACAGATGGACCAAAGATCACAGAAAGAGAGCTAAGAGAAGACAGGAAAGCAGAAGCCTCAGATCGGGACCAGCATGATCAGAGAATAAAATGGTCAGACAACAAAGGTAGAAAAAATGATTTAATTTCATTTTAGTGATTGGACTTTGCGCTATCTTTATATTTCACACAGTATTGGGGAACTGCATCTCTTATTTATCTGATGTTGCACTGCATGTGGATTCTGGCTTCTTGGGATGTCAGTTTAAATTTTGTCTACATATTTTTATTTTTACTTTAGATTATGGTTACTTTTCTGCACTTGGGGAGGGTCAATGTTGTGAGTTTGTGACTGAGGCCAGGTGTTCTGTTAACACGGAGTTTGTACATAAAGATCTATACTGTACTGTAGTAATTTGACTGTTTCAGCTTTTCAAATAGGTGTATGGATGTTCCAGGGCCCACTGTAGTATTTACAGTGACACCTTTTAGGATGGGATCCTTATGTGAGTTTTGAAAGTTTGTGCTGATATGATATGGTATGGTAGGTTTGCTCTTTGTTGTAGGGTTTTGTATTAGTTCACAATATGCCCAGTATTGGAGAATACGAGTGGTTGTTGTAGTTGTTGTTGTTGTTAGTGAGATGATCAGCATCAGATTTTTTTTTTAAAATATTGAGTTCTGTGGGTGAATGTCCTGGTTCTGCTCTGTACCCACTGTGGATGCAAAATATATGTTGAAAAAGAAAAAGCAAGAACCATAACGCAGTTCATAACATCAAAATAAAAATGAATTATAATTTAGTTTTATAAACTGTGCTGTTAGTTCTTGCTCTCCTTTAGTTCCTTAGTGTGCAAACAGGACCGTACCTAGCCCTTTGCAAGCGGTGCAGCCGCACAGGGTGCAAAGGCTTGAGGGGGTGCATTTCAGCTGTCTGCTGTTGCCCTGCTGCCGCTGGCAGGACAAGAGCAGGAAGCCAAAATGTGCCCCCCTCTCCCCCAAGCCTTTTCACAGCATTTTTAGCAAGTCTGGTCCCTTCTTCCTCCGACGCGATGTCAGAGCAGGGAGGGACAGATCTGCTTAAAGTGCCAGCGACTTTCAGATCGAGCATATGCTCCCCTCCTCCTCCCCATACCTCCATCCATCTCTGCCTGCTCTTTCCCTGCTGCCGGCCCTGCCGTGAAAAAAAAGAGGGCGGCAGCAACAGGGAAAGAGCAGGCAGCGCTGGGCAGAGGTATGGGGGGAGGAGGGGGTGCGCACCCAAGCTGCAAGTCACATAGGGCACGATTGCAGCTCGATACGGCCCTGTGTGCAAACATCTTGCATTTCCTCAATATAATCGAATTGGCTTTTTGGTTTGGTTCAGTCCCCGATTGGAGTTCTGAAAAAGCCCTGCCCCCTCTAAAGGGGGGGGGGGCACCATCTCATTCTTCGCCTCAGGCAGCAGATTGCCTTGAGCCGCCCCTGAACATATAACACCAACATTGACCCAAATACACTGACTAGTGATGAGTAGTCATGTCAGGTTCAAGGCCACACTTAATATATTTAAAATAATACATAATACCTCAGCTGAGTCTCTCCAAGATCTGATAACAAAATATCCTGAAAACCAGCCAATGAGAACAAACTGTAAGAGCGCATTAATTATGTCCAAAGATTACTCCAAAACCAAATAGACCACCTCCAACAGGGCACAATCATTATATGCATCAAACTTATGGAATTCCCTCCCGGAGTATATTAGAAACATGAGAGACACCAAGGACTTCAGAAACCAGTTGAAGACATTCCTTTACATAGAACACTTTGGCGACATCACATAGAGCAACACCAACTGTCCACCCACACACTAACATACCCTGAGAAATGAATACTACCAAACGAACACTACACAAAATCCCAATTTGTAAATAAGTTAAGCTAATTATACTGTTAAGTCTTGATCTTATTAAGCCTCCTGCAGCTGGGCGACCCCACCCTGTATATAATGTTAATTGTAAAGTTAAAAGTAAACTGTTTGAGTTAAATGCAAACTGTTGGAGATGTAATATAAACCACCTTGATTTAAGGAAAAGGCATTATATAAATCTTGTCAATTAAATATATAAATGCATTTAGTCCTACTCTTAGGTTCCCTGTCTTTTACCTACTTTAGAATCCGCGCTGTAATTTCCTAAGGAGAATCTCATGAGGAACTCCTCCCCTTCCTTCCCTTTGCTCCTTCCCTTCCTGATCTTGTAAGGCAGTGGTTCTCAATCCAGTCCTCTGGGACCCCCAGGCCAGTCAGGTTTTCCGGGTATCTACAATAAATATGCATGAGATAGATCTGCATATAATGGAACCTGACTGACCTGGGGGTGCCAGAGGACTGGATTGAGAATCACTGTTATAAGGCACACCAAATTCCAGCCTTGGCTCAGTTCCAGAATTTGCTCCCTACATTCCTATGCCAGCTCTGCAGAATGTCTCTGGATAAAAACTTGTGCTGATGCTGACTTTGTACATTTCATATTCATCCTGATCTCCTTCCAGTCTGCTATTGCACTCACAAAGCTATTGTGTTTATCTGACTTACTCCCTTACTTCCAACCCTTACTATTTTTGCCACAATCAACTCCCTCCCCAAATGCCACTATCACCAACCCCCCTTCAGTCTCTGCCAGGTTATTGCTGACTACTTCCATGACAAGTTACACAGGTTAATCATGAATTCTGTACAAGGGCACCTCAATCTTCTCTTTCTCCACTTCATTCCTATATATAGTAACATAGTACATGACGGCAGATAAAGAACAGCATGGTCCATCTAGTCTGCCTAGCAAGGTGGTAAGAGTAGGTGCACTTGCCACTCCGTGCAGGTCACCCCTCCCCATGCCTTTCTTTAGGGGTGTACCCACCACTCCATGTAGGTCACCCCTATTTGTTCAGATATAAGAGATAGTTAAGTTTATTTTGATTTTATCCTGTTGCTATAAAGAGTTCCACTGTGTTGTCCCATGCCATTTTGAATTCTGTCACTGTATTTGCCCCCACCACTTCCATCGGGAAGGCATTCCAAGCATCCACCACCCTTTTAGTGAAAAAGTATTTCCTGACATTGCCTTTCATTTTAACCCCTTGCAGCTTAATGTTATGCCCTCTAGTTTTACAGCTTCCTTGTCTTTGGAAGAGGTTTGTTTGTTCATTATTTCTCTTTTAGGTATTTAAAGGTCCTCCAGAGTACACATATTTAGGTCTTCAAGTCTCTACTCATAAGTCTTCTGACACAGGCTCCAAATCATTTTGGTTGCCTTCCTCTGAACTGCTTCCAGCCTTTTTATATCGTTTGCGAGATATGGTCTCCAAAACTGAACACAATATTCCAAGTGAGGCCTCACCAGCGACTTGTACAGTGGCATTAGTACCTCTTCCTTTCTGCTGGTAATTCTTCTCTGTATGTAACCTAGCATCCTTCTGGCTTTTGCTACTGTCTTGTCACGCTGTTTCGCCAACTTCAGATCCTCAGAAACAATCACTCCGACGTCCTTCTCTTGGTCTGTGCACACCAAACCCTTGCCCCCAAGTGCATGACACTGCACTTCTTCACATTAAATCTTAACTGCTTTGTCTAATGCTTGGCAGTTAAGATTTAATGTGAAGAAGTGCAGTGTCATGCACTTGGGAAGCAGAAATCCAAAGGAATTGTATGCGATAGGGTGGCGAGAGTTTGGTGTGCACGGACCAGGAGGAGAACCTCGGAGTGATTGTTTCTGAGGATCTCAAGTTGCCGAAACAGTGTGACAATGGCCAGTACCTTAACAGTATTCAGTGAATCCCCAGACCTGCTGCGATATGAAGAACACTTATTGCTCCCCCCCCCCTCCTCCTTTCTCTATTGATATGACTTTGCATGGTCTGAAACCCATAACTTTTGTGTTGGATAAGCATTGCCCTCCTGTTATGCTTCCTAAGGAAGATGGGTTTTATTAGCCTATACTTAGCTGTGTCTTGTATACACTGTTCCTGTTTCCAGATTGGCCCAAAAGCTTGTCTGGCCTTGGGCAACATGGAGAACTTTTCCTGGATATTTTGCCTTATAAATCGATTGACTCCAGGTAAGGAGACTTACTCCAAAAAGACCTTTCTTCTGCCAGAGATTCTGTGAAACCATATCCATTTTTTTTAGACATGGTTTCACAGAATGTCTCCAGGATCTGAGTAAGCTACTGTCTCTGATAGTATAAAATTAACTGGAAATTTCACACAAGCAGCCCTGCCGAGTTACCCATTTCCAAAAGGGAGATTTTAGGCCATTCCTGGATTTGACAGGCCATACCTGGTACATTATGGAACTGTCCGACATCTAAGAAGAAGGCATAATAGCTTTTCTCAGAACAAGGCTGCCTTTCCACTCTGGATAAGTTTAAGGTCAACCCATGATAACTGTTAACAACAATGGGTAAAAAAAAAAAGAAATTGTGGTGGGTTTTTTATTAGCCTGGAAACCTCTACTTACCTTTCATCCATTATCTATTTTTTTTTGTTGGCAGCAGCAACATCCCCTATTTAATTAATACAATTGCTCTGAAATAAAAATGTATAAAAACAAAACAAAAAACCTGCAAACACAGGAAAATACAAATGAATTCTTTTTTGCCAGCACATCTTTAGAAATACAGTAGCTGCTCCTGAACTGCACATGACTCAGAGCTGCAGTTTCTGCACCTGCCCTTGGGAACTACATCAAGCTGCATAGCAGCCATGGTGACTTCTTTTTTTGATGTTGTTTATAGAGCCAAGTTGGGAGGACGGCTTGTTGTCTACTCAGGTTGCACCGCCCCCAACCATCAGTACTAACATCTTTGAGCCAGCCAGGAGCCCTTTGTCCAGTGCTCTTCCTCTCCTCGGGCCTGTCACTGCACTGCAGTACCAACTCTTCTGATCAAACAACCATCCTCTGTTCTTTCCCTCTAAGCTATAGTGCTGCTGTCTGCTAGAACTGGGGAAACCTGGCTGGGCTAATGGGCTATTGAATTAAAAAAGAGAACGACTAAGTTATCATCACAGAGGTAGGAGAAGAAAGGGTCTGTCAAGTCCAATGACCTTTTTCTTTAGTCTGGTCATTAGTAGGGGGCAGAGAAAGAGAGACTTTTAAGCAGCAAGAGAGAAGAGATGGGGCAGTGGAGTACGGGTGAGTGCGTGTGGGGCTGGGTCTTGATATAAGGATCGGGGGACAAAAGGGGAAGAGAGAAGGGATGGGGGCCAGATGGGAAGAGAAAGGGGAGTTGGTGCGTTAAAAGGAGAGTAACAGAATTGAGAGGATGGGATGGAGAGCAGAGTGAGGAGAATTCAGAACACGAGAAGGGATGAGGGGTAGGATCACACTAGGAAGAGACGAGGTGCAGAAACAGGAGGGAAGAACAGAGTGAGACCTGCGAGGGTGTGGGAAGAGGCAATAAGAGAGCAGCAGGAGAAAGGAGAAGGGAGTATGGGGTGAAAGGATGGGAGACAAATATGTGAGAAAGCACAAAGGTACAGAAAGAGAGGAGGAAGTTGTTGGGCACAGTGTGCAGGAGGAAAGAGGATAGGATATAGGTGGTATTTTTATGGGGGTGTCTAGCCCCTCTTGTTATGGCATAGACTAGATAATTCAGAAAATGTTGCAAGTGACTCTCAGAAAGATCCTAAAACATGACATTTGTGACTAGTTTTGTTTCAAGTGGTAAGGATGTAGAGCCCGTGCGCAGTTGTTGCTCCCGATTCCGTCCCCTTTACTCCCTGCCCATCTCAGGCAATAAAATCGGGGGCACAGCAAGTGCCCTGATTCTGCAACTGAGGGAACTATAGCTCCTGTGGTTGTAGAATCAGGTATAATTAGATCCTGTACATCTTTTGTGCATCTGGATGGTCCAGAGGTGCCCTGCTCAGAATCGGCCTCTATCTGGATAAACTTATTCAGATAACGTTTTGTGTAGAAAGTCAGCAAAACTTAAGTTCTCTGCTGAAATACCTTGATAAAGTTATCAAAAAATAGTATCCAGATAAGTTTAGAGCTACCTTACACCCTGATCAGATTTACACACATGGCTTTTTCTAGCCAGCACTGAGTGCATATGTTTATTACATCCCAGAAATGTCTGTAGCTCCATTTCGATTTAAGCAACAGAGAGTACATGCATGTAGACAGTTGACAGGTACAGTCTTGTTGCTCTTTACAGAACAAGAAATGGAGTCCGTGAAATGGAAGCAGCATTGTCCTGTTGCCAGTAAAAACAACACAGCTAGCAGATGTTAAAAGTCCAAAAGCTACTGCCAAGCATCACGGCAATCCTTTTCATTGGGGCACTGCTCTCCTTTTTGGTGCTGCCTGGGTGATGGAGATTTGGTTCCGAGTTCTAGTTGTTTGGCAGTAATCTATGATGATCACTTCCCTCTCCCTGCTCCCCTTCCTTCCTGTCCTCCCGCTTCACCATTCTTTATGGTCAGGTTTCCATTTGGTCCTCTCCACCCACCTCCCTAGCCTGATTGTCACTGCCCACCACTCTGCTGCTCTTGTTTTGTCTCTCTTGCCTCAGCTGACTCCTTTCCACTCCCCTTGTGGCATGTGCTCTCTCTTCGTTGATCCCTCCTGCTTATTCTCATCCCCAGCCCTCTTCTCTTGTGTCTCAACATATTCTTGAGCAGTCTCTCCCCTTGCAGTCTTCTCTTACACCCACTCAGCACGTCTAGCACCCTCACTTCACGTACCATCAATGCCACCTGCTTCGCTCTTGCACACTATAAACAAAATGATAGACAGAGAGAAATAAACTAGAAACTTGACCAGCCAAAGCTGCTCTATACAGAAAGACTCGGAACATCTACACAGAAAGATGAGACAAAATGTCAAGAGTTAACAGTGAGGGAAGACAGTTATGTCACAGAGAGACACAGCATTCGGAACTCTGAAATCCTGCTTTCTCTCTCTCTTTTCGGTCTGTCAGAGTAAAGACCTCACCTCCCACCTTATAGCACCTACCCTGAGTGACAGTGTTCAGTGTATATACAGTATAGAGAAAGCAGAGGTTGTGCTACTACACATTGCAGTGAAATAAAATGGTCAGTAATAACCAGAGGTAGCCAGAGTCAAATTACAATACACAGACTATAATTGTCTTTATAGAATGCACATTCTTTAGTGTTTTAGTGTGTTATAGTTTAAAACCCACATTAAACAGCAGTTTTATCATGCTTTTAATTACTAAACTTTGCTCTGTCTGTATGTGTCTGACCACTCTACATGGGGGTAAAGCATGTGCTAAAGGTTTTTGAGTTTGCATGGTTCTCAAGATCTTTGGCTTGAACTACTGCTGCTTTATGCCATCCCTCAGAAGCCGCCACCTTAGGCGACTTCCAAGTGCCTAGAAGCAAAGCCCAAAAAACAGATAACATCATGGAGCAACACATTTAAGATTGCCAGAATTAAATTTGAATAGCTCAGAGCAGCTCTTTCATTTAGAATCAGTTGCTTAAGCAACTGATGAAATCAATTTACAATTTACAATACTCACAAAATACAGTAAAGTGTCATATTTCCAAACAGTCACACATTTTTAATCAGTAGCTTATTCATATTAGCTTGCCTCCAATAGGATGCAACCCCAAAGCACATTAGGATTAAAAAAAAAGCCCAAGCAAACCTATAATAGAAATCATTCCATAAGAGCACATGAAATTTGCACAATAAAGGCTATGCAATGAAAACACTGAACAGATACATGAATTTTGACTAATAGTGGTTCAGGTTGCTAGCAGCAGCATAGTATTGGTTTAAACTTTATGCCATGCTGTGCAAAATCAAATGGCAATGCATCGTCAAAGTATTAGCTAAATTCATGGAGCATAAGAAATGTTCAAGTAATAAAATCTGCAAGTGAATCATTGAGTTAATGACTAGCAAATTCTGCTGCCTACACTACAAAATAAATATAAAATCAACAACCATTCACAGCTAAATCAGAAAATTACTATTACTACCACTATTGAACATTTATATAGCACTACATATATATACATACATATATATCTATCTATCTATATACAGCTATTTGAGCAATAAAAGGGGAATACAATCTCAGACAAATGTTTGGCACGTAATCAGAATATTACTGAACAAAAAAACTAGACAAGGAGCTGGTAAAGTGTGGCTTCTTACCTATAACATGTGTTCTTCAAGGGCAATAGGAGATCTGCAAGCATTGTGCATTCATTTTCATACGAATGGTAAAACTGATGAACACTGCAATCTTTGTTTCGACCTGTCAGAAAATATCCAAGGTCACATGCTCCAAAAATGTTCATGAATCGACATTTGTTGGCCTCTTTTTCATCATGCATTTACATGTGCCCAAATGCACTGAAGCCAATCTAGGAGGGAGAGGAGGTCGAGAAGCACGCAGGCTGCTAGAAAAATCTATTCTTTTCTGACTTCTGTAAATCCCATGGCTGATGACATCATAGTAAGGCTTCAAAACACACAGAGAACAAGGACAGAAAAACATTTGGACTCCGAGTTTTAGAGGGATAGGCAGGAATGTTGGTGCAGGTTTTGGTTACAAAAGAATCTACCAACTTTGCTACCGGCACTGCTGATACTGTCATAGGAATGTGTCCAGGGCAAAGGAGGACTTTCCGGCTGAGAAAACACAACTACTACTACTACTTTTTATCATTTATATAGTGCTACAAGGCATACGCAATGCTGTACAGAGACAAGTAAGAGATGATCCCTGCTCATAAAAGCTTATAATCTAATCAAGACAGACAACACAATTTGGGACTAGGGAAATGGTAAGGAAACACATAGGATGTGAACAGGAGACCAGCAGGATGTATTCCACAAAGAACTTCAAGCATTACTTGTGCCTGAGGTCTCTTTGCTTTGCTATATCAAAGCACAGAAAAAAGAGATTTGAGCTCATTTTTCACAAAGGGCATTTTTTACTTTCTTCTTCTAAGACAGATTCTACTATACAAGGGGCTTCAAAGGGCACTGCCTTGGCCCATTGAAATAATGCTGAGTAAGTGGCAGAACAAGCTAATGTATCAAAATATATTCCATTGTGGATGCATAAGATACATTGCAACAATATGTCCAGTGTTAGGCTATAGTAAAATGTCCCATACCCTGCCAACCTCACAGCTGCTCTCAGACAATACACAAAAAAGAATATTGGTTCCATGTCATTCTTCATAGACCAGACATGAGGTATGTGGAAGACAATTTATTGAAATTCACAGAACCTATGGCAACCCGACACAGGCCGTGTTTCGTAACCTTCGTCAGGGGTTGATAAGGCAAAATACTACAAACATAAAAACATAAATAACATATTAAAAAAGTAAAAGAACAGATAGAATCATATTGTGTAAAAAGCATTAGGAAATTAAAGCAATTGGCATAGTGGAGTCAAATAAACACTAAAAGATAAATACTTAAAAATAAATAAATAAATAAATGTTGGAACGCTAATTGACCAACAAAACACATTACGATTATGTTGCTGAAGACATTATAATCTCAACTAACCTCATTAAAAAACATCATATAGGCGTGACAAGCAAAAATTAAAAACATACATAAATCCTTATAAATCTATTAATGAGGACCTCAACTAGACAGCAATAACTAAAAACTATAAAATGGTTACATATACATGAAAAAAACATAATATTAATAATTATAACCACTTAGAATCAATTGACAACACACAAATAAAAAAAGGGGGGGGTACTATTGTAATGCAAAGGGATATCTAAGAGAAAGCAGCAGGAGCAAACAGGGTGTTCTTTCAATAGATGAAAATACCTTATTGTGATGACTCAAGGACGTACTATCCAAGAGAAAAGTGATGGTATCACTAAAACAAATAAATAAATAAATACATAAATAACTCTAAAAACTATCACTAACCTGATATATAAAAACACTAATAAATAAATAAAACCTAGGCGAGAGAAGTATATACTTAGGGGAACAATTAAGAAATCTATATATATACAAAAGTTAAAAACAATGAAGAGGATAGTGTTGAAACTTGGGACAAATAGTCAGGTATAAATGAGATGTCCAAACTTTTAAAATATGTTAAGAACAAATGCGTGGTGACATATCATGTGCCACTGTATCAATCGCCCTTATTATGGGATTGTAGCAAAAGGCATATCCTAGTAGATTGGGTCGTAACCGGGGATCCATACCAGGCGCTTGCCATCCTCCCCCACCCTCCTAGGTCACCCCCCCCTTCCCCCCCCTTCCCCCCTCAACATTCCCCATACAATTACACAGACACAATTGCTTGGAAAGAAAACCAGGTCGCAGCTTTATTGCCCATACAATTAACATTTTAACAGTCAACAATAACTTAACCATGAATTCCCCCCCACCTCCGGCAGAGCGACACGTCACCCGCCCTACTATTAGCAAGGTGACGTTGCTTCCGCCCCTGGTCCGGTCAACCACCGGTCCAGCTCGAACCACCCCTGCTCAACCTCGCCATATCACTAGCAAAAGTAAGCTCAGGGTTCTCCGGGTCATGGGCACCCTGCCCCCGCCCCAAGTAGCTTATGTCTCCGGACCCCGGAAACCTCCGGGATCCCGCCACCCCCATCCCCCCCCAGCTGCGACACCCCCAAAATCCCCCGAAACCCACCCTCAACCTTAATGGTGGGAGGGCGGGATGCTGCCGGCTCCCCGCAGATGGACCATGTGCTCTGCGCGCACCCGCGCTGCCGAAGCACATGGCCCGTCCACTCTTCTGATTGGATGCTGGCTCACTCGCGAAGCCAGCATCCAATCCTTTTGAATGATGCTCTCATTCTCCCCCCCCCCCCCCGTGACCGATGGGCCCGCGCCCGGCTGGAAACGCCGGTTACCGGCGTCCGCCGTGACGCTGCCCGCGGCCTTCTCATAACCGGGGATCCATACCAGGCGCTCGCCATCCTCCCCCACCCTCCTAGGTCACCCCCCCCCTTCCCCCCTCAACATTCCCCATACAATTACACAGACACAATTGCTTGGAAAGAAAACCAGGTCGCAGCTTTATTGCCCATACAATTAACATTTTAACAGTCAACAATAACTTAACCATGAATTCCCCCCCCCCCCCCACCTCCGGCAGAGCGACACGTCACCCGCCCTACTATTAGCAAGGTGACGTCGCTTCCGCCCCTGGTCCGGTCAACCACCGGTCCAGCTCGAACCACCCCTGCTCAACCTCGCCATATCACTAGCAAAAGTAAGCTCAGGGTTCTCCGGGTCGTGGGCACCCTGCCCCCGCCCCACGTAGCTTATGTCTCCGGACCCCGGAAACCTCCGGGATCCCGCCACCGGCATAGACACAACTATGTGGCTTTGCCGCCCCATTACCCGGGCAAAAGCTGCGACCTGCCCAACACCTTCTCCAATGCCTCCTGCCAGTCATTAAGCAGAAGGTCAAGCCCAACCGGAGACAAATGCACCCCATCCGACCTGTACAACCCCGTACAGGCCACATCAACCCAATCATGCTGCACATGGGACCCCCCATGCTCCACCACCCACCTCCCAATCTGCCGGTTGATCTTAGCCAACCCCCGAGACCAGCGCCGCTGCCCCGCGCACACCGGTCGGGGGATGACATCAGACCAAAGCAGCACCACCCCAGCAAACATTAACAGAATTCGAGAAAAATCCCGCTTGGCAGCATTAATCAATTGCTTACAAGTCCAAGAAGTCAGATCATTACCCCCCAAATGCAAAAGAAGGAACCCGGGCTGTGTGCGAAGACGCGCATGATGACGAAGCAAGGGCATTAGCTGTGGCCACCTCAGTCCTCTCTCGCCCAGCCATGAAAGCGTCATCCCAGCAGACTCTAATCGCAGGTGCCGCCCAAGAGGCCGTTCCTCAGCACGTCTGCCAGCCCAGTAGACAAAGGAATGCCCCAGCATCCAACAGCCCCGCACCACTCTGCCCCGTTCTGCAAAGAAAACACAGTGTTAATGATCTGCCCTTGGACTGCCCGCATATCACAACCGCACATAAGTTTGAAAAGCCCTGGACCGCCACCCGCCGATCGCCTGTATTTGCGCCGGCGACAAGCCAACCCCGGCCACACTGGTGGCCGCCCCGATGCGGAAGGAATGCGCCGAAAACTGTCGGGTGTCCTCACCCATATGCCGCAGCCCCAACCGTAAGACCGCAGTCACCTGGTAACGAGTGACTAGGCGAGTATCGGCATGAACAAAAAACCCACCCGCCGCCCTAGGACGACCCTCCATATATGAGCGAGTCACCGCTACCGGGCAGGTAACCCCACCAATCGCTCGCAACACCACCCACCGACCCCGACCGTGCGGATCGGTCTTGGACTGCTGCAACAACACCCACAGGGAATCCCGTGCCAAGTGCACCTGATGTGTCTGCAGACACCTACACCCCCCCCTGCTCCTGGAATCAGCCACCAACTCACCCACCCTGAAGGCTCCAAAAAATGCCAGACAGAAAAGGGCCTGGAACAGGGTAACCTCGTAGGCCGAAGCAGCCACCGCCGGCAACGCAGCGCAAACCCCAGCCAGCAAGTCATGCGTGAGCGGGCGACGCGCATCCGGAAATGGAGGATGAACACGTCGCCAACCCTGCATCAACTGCTGCACCAATGAACCCCCCCCACAGGGGACCATCCGAGCACTCTAGCGAAAAAAGAAAAGCCCGCTAGGTGCTGCCGAACAGCCGACCGGGAGACGCCCTGGCGCTTGGCGCTCAGAACATAGCCCCCCAATAGTGAATCTGGTACCACCCCCCCTTGCCATCCCAGCCCCTGCAGGAACGCCACCACTCGCCGGCAGCCCCGACAATAAGCAGTCCACGTGCCGACCGCCAGAGAACACCGCAGCAGCTCCGTCATCTCCACCGCCCACTGCTCCATAAGCTCCATGGGACCTCCGCTCCCACCGGATCCGCCTCCGGGGCCAACAGCCGGAAACGCTGTAATTGCAAACGAGACAAAGCGTCAGCAATACCATTCTTATGTCCCGGAATGTGCCGCGCCCGCAAGGTCAGATTCAAACGTAGACAGGCGAAGACCACCTGCCGCATTAAAGCCGCCACATCCGCACATCGAGGGGAATAATTATTGACCACACTCACGACGGCTGCATTATCACACCACCACACCATCTTCTTATTACGCAACCGATCGGGCCACAATGCCAGCGTCACCAAGATAGGGAACAGCTCCAGAAAGGTAATGTTAGTTAGAAGCCCCGCTTCCCCCCAAGCGGCCGGCCATGGGCTCGCGCACCACGATCCCCGGAAGTAAATCCCTAAGCCCACCCCCCCCCGCAGCGTCGGTGTACAACTGCAAGTCCTCACTCGAACAGTCCTCCTCTACCAGAACCGCCGATCCATTAAAATCCTGCAGAAAGGCAACCCACACTGCTAAGTCCTCACGCAGACACCTGGAAATCCGAATACGATGATGCGGTTTGGACACACCACACGTAGCCAGCGCCAACCGCCGGAGAAATACACGACCCATAGGAATCACTCTGCATGCAAAGTTCAGGGACCCCAGGAGAGCCTGCATTTCCTTCAGGGTATACTTTGCCGAGACGAGCGCATTGGCCACTAGTACCCGCAACTTCCGCACCTTGTCCGTGGGCAAACGCGCTATCATGGTCGTGGAGTCCAACTCAATGCCCAAAAAATTGAGGGTCGTGGCCGGACCTTCCGTCTTCTGTTCTGCCAACGGGACCCCCAACGCGCCGGCCACAGAAACAAAACCGTCCAACAACTGTTGACACTGCGAAGTGTGGGCTGCACCCACAAAGAAAAAATCGTCCAAATAATGAACCAGATCAGCACAACCCACCTGCGTCTCAACAGCCCAGTGCAGAAAAGTGCTAAAAGTCTCAAAGTAAGCACACGACACTGCACAGCCCATGGGCATGCATTTGTCGAAATAATACTCGCCTGAGACCTTAAAACCCAGCAACGGAAAGGAAGAGGGGTGTACCGGAAGCAAACGAAAGGCGGACTCGATGTCCACCTTCGCCATCAGCGAGCCATACCCGGCCCGCCGAACCAATCGCACCGCCTTATCGAATGACGCATACCGGACTGTGCAGCACTCTCGCGGAATATGAGCATTGACCGACGAACCCTCAGGGTAAGACAAATTATGAATTAAACGGAACTTGCCCTGCTCCTTCTTGGGAATCACCCCCAAAGGAGACACCACAAAGTCCTTAAAAGGGGGGTCTGCAAAGGGGCCCGCTATCCGACCCAACCTCAATTCCCCCGCCAACTTCTCGCGAACCACTGCCGCAAAACGCCGCACCGACGGGGCGTTTCGCGCAGCAAAAGAAACCACCTGCCCCTTAACCGGAATAACAAAACCCTACGAAAACCCCTTGAGAAGCACCCCTCTGTCCCGCCCCCGAGGGTAAGATAGCAACCAGTCCCGCAATACCTCGAGCCGAATAGGGGATGGGGCCAATGCACAAGTCGCCCTATCACTTAGTGGAGGGCAAGGGGCCCTTTCGCACACATTTCGCTGCGGCATGCCCTCCCCCGCAGACGGAACATGCATGCTGGAACTTACAATCCGGGAACGGGCAAGACGACTTGTTAAACCTCCAACACACGTCGGCCCCTGCCCCTGCAGCCGGCTTGCCAAGGCTCCCCCCCCCGCCCCCCCGAAAGGGCCGGTTCACTACAGGAATGGCCGCCCCCCCCAACCTTCCCGCCGCTTCCCCCGACACCCACCCCAGTGGACCTAACGGACATTTGGGTGAGCCACAAATTGATATCCTGCGAACCCCAAGATAACAACTTGTTCTCCTCCATCTTATCCCGAAACTTCTCGTCATAATTGAGCCAGGACCACCCTTCATGGACCTGAGAAGCCTCCAGAATCGAATCAGCATAGGACAAAAGCATCCCGGACTGCTCCGGCCAATGACGTCCCCAAACACTCGACAGGCGCAAGAAAGCCCGCACCCAATTGACCACTGTCCTCGCCACCTTCCGAACCCTACCAGCCTTTTCATCCTCCTTACGCTTCTTCCTGCTTTCCCCGGATCGCTTACGACCTTCCAGGAGCCGAAAATATATCAATATACCGTCTTTTACGAATCCTCCTCCTCAATTTCCTCGGAACGCCCTCCCACAATTCCGACAAAACCGTCACCGCAGCCGAACTGCTTCCCGCCGAACCCTTCACTGCTGCCGGCCCACCACCAGCAGAGGACCCCGTGGAAGAACTGGAAGAAGTGGACGAGGACGAACCAGATCCGTGACGCCGCCGGCAAGTATGCTTCCTCTTCCTAGCCGCCTTACCAGAGGTATCCGCCCGCGCGCCACTCCCAGTCCGAGCCGCGTGCTCAAACGCCGACACACCCGAGGTACCCTGCTCTATCAGCAACTCCCCAGCGGAATGCTCTTCGCCCGCAGCCCCGCCGGCTGGCGCCAATGACAACTCACCCGCAGCCGAGTCCAACGCCGACGACTGGGTCGCCCGCTGTTGCTCCACGCCGGATGAGGACCGGGACTCTCCACTGAACCCCAATCCGGAGGCCGCACTGGTCGCAGGAACTGCCGGCAGAGGATGCATCGCTCCTGCAGTGGCACCACCAGGAACCTGAGAAGACAAGAAGGGGAAAAAGCAGGAGGAACCGCCGCTGGCCACACCGACGGCCAGGCCCCTGACCAATCCCCCTGAGAGGAACCCAGCCCACCGCCCAGCCAATGCTCCCAACCCGCTGGCCCCAAGGACCCCGCCCCCATCGGAGAACCGGGCAGGACGCCCCCAGCCCCCCCAGCACCCCGCCGAGACCCACGGGCCCCAGCACCCCCCCGTGGCCGCACCCCCTCGCCCCGCTGTCCCCCAACTGCCCCAGCACCAGACCCGCGCCCTGAAGACGCTCTAGCTCCCCGCCCCCCCCGCAACAAGGCAGGAGCCCGTGCCCTGCGGTCCCTGCCCCTGCCAGACCCCTGAGCCTGAGAACCAGGCCCCCGGCCAACACCCCCAGAGACCACAGGCAGGCCCTCCCTGTCCACCCCCAATACCGCCTGTTCCGAACCCCACGGCCCCCCCGGGTGCCCCACGGCTACCCTAGGGCCCCGCCGGCCCAACAGACGCCGTCCGGGAGCAGCCCCTCGCTGCCCCCGCCCCCCTTTTGCGCCTTTGCCCCCCCCAGCCATAGCTAGAGAAAAGAGGCCTTGCAAAACAAACCCCGGTACCCACCGCCCACACAGGAAGCCCTCCGGGACACCACCCCACCTACCGGCAGGGACGGAAAGTAAAAAGAACCCCACAGGGACAGCCGCTCACTCCGGAAGCCCCCCCCCCCCCCAGCTGGCCGGCAGTGAAGGCGATGAACGCACTGCCGCGGGGACTGCAATCCAGCAGGCCGGAGCGGAAAATACTCCGCTTCACCCTCTCGCGCCGCTCAGCCGCCCCACCCACACCTCACCTCCGGAACGCAGCACCCGCACTGGACAGGCCGCACCTCAGTCTCTCGGACCGCAAGCTCCAAGAAGGTGAGGAACCCCAGCAAAAGTGAGCTCTGTTTCAGCTCCGTCTCCACCACGCTGCCGGCTCCCCGCAGACGGACCATGTGCTCTGCGCGCACCCGCGCCGCCGAAGCACATGGCCCGTCCACTCTTCTGATTGGATGCTGGCTCACTCGCGAAGCCAGCATCCAATCCTTTTGAATGATGCTCTCATTCTCCCCCCCCCCCCCGCGACCGATGGGCCCGCGCCCGGCTGGAACCGCCGGTTACCGGCGTCCGCCGTGACGCTGCCCGCGGCCTTCTCATTATCATCTATTTCTATCGGATAATTAAAATCCTGTAAAACAAACAATGTCTAGATTCTTATTGCATGCTATTTATCAATGGCAGGAGAAGTATATGCTTAGAAGAACAATTAAGAAATCAATATGTGTACAAAGGTTAAAAACAATGAAGAATATAGTATGGAAACTTGGGACAAATAATCAAGTATAAATGAAATGTCTAAACTTTTAAAACATATTAAGAACAAATATATGGTGACATACCATGCGCAACCATATCAATTGCCCTTATTATGGGATTGCAGGAAAAGGTATATCCCAACAGAATGAGTCATTATCATCTACTCATATTGTTTAATTAAAATCCTGCAAAACAAATGATGTCTAAATTGTTCCTGCACGCTAGTTATCAATGTCAGCCATGTGCCTGCACTGGTACTGAATACCGGAGCGATACTCTTATAAACAAATTTCTTAGAAAAGAAGAAGAATAAAAAACATAAAACTCAAACAGAAAATGAATAAAATACTAGCAGGAGAGGACGTATCTACATTCCTCTGCAATGTTTAGATACATTATCTGTATATACATTGCACAACCGTGGGGATAAACAAAATCAATACAAACTAAAAAAAGTTTAAATCAAGGAGTAAACAAACGATATGAAAAAGAAACGATGATATAGATAGAAATACCAGTTGAAGTAATATTCTCTCCTGATATAACTCCTTGGCAGGAAAAATCTTTAGAATTCAAGGCAGCAAACCGCTCGCATTGACAATCAGCTGGGCTGTTACAACGCCGGCACATGCGCCCTTAATATCTTCCCAAGGGCGGGAAAAAAGGAGGCGTATCTAAATAAAGACAAATCATCTATTAGATGTAAAAAATTAATTAAATATTAGTGCCATAAACTATTTAGTGATAGAATTCCCACCAGATAGCATTTCCGTATTAACAGCATTGTCGAAAAAAGAAACTACAACAGATATAAAAGACTCGAAAAAAACAAGCACAAAAGCAAGAAAAAAACAATCTCCAAACTCTGCCATACCTTTCTCCGCAATATGTGTTTATAATGTAACTATACATATTTGTGAAGGACAAAAAAAATACTTTCTCTCTTTACCGATGCAACTTTAAAATCAAGGAGTAAACCTGCACAAACGATATGAAAAAGAAACGATGATATAAATAGAAATACCAGTTGAAGTAATATTCTCTCCTGATATAACTCCTTGGCAGGAAAAATCTTTAGAATTCAAGGCGGCAAACCGCTCGCATTGACAATCAGCTGGGCTGTAACAACGCCGGCACATGCGCCCTTATAATCCTACCAAGAGCGGGAAAAAAGGGGGGCGTATCTAAACAAAGGCATATCATCTATTGGATGTAAAAAATTAAATATTAGTGCCATAAACTATTTAGTGATAAAATTCCCACCGGGTAGCATTACCGTATTCACAGTATTGTTGAAAAAGAAACTACGACAGATATAAAAGACTTGAAAAAACAAGCACAAAGGCAAGAGAAAACCAATCTCCAAACTCTGCCATACCTTTCTCCACATTATGTGTTTACAGGCATAGAATCGACTGACATATAGGCATATAGGCATATAGTAGACTGGAACTACAGAGAAACTAGAGAAAAACAGAAAAATCTTGATCCAAATTCAGACCATGGGGAGCGAGGGAATTTAAAAGGAAGATGTATTTCTGTTGCAATTGTAGGATAGTTTTATTCATATCTCCTCCTCTCCAATTGTGTTTAACTTTCTTAATTACAAAAAAGCTCAAATCTGTCAGTTTATGTTGTGAATCCCGCCAGTGCGCGACCAAAGGCTTGTCATCTACGTTTCTTCTGATGCAGCTTTTGTGTTCTATGATTCTGGTTTTAATGCTGTGTGTAGTTTTGCCAACATAAAGTAATTTGCAAGGACATTGAATTACATAAATGGCATTAGATGTATCGCAGTTGGCAAAATCTTTAATAAAAAACTTCTTTTGTGTAACAGGGTGAGTGAAACTATTCCTGACTGGCAATACATTCAAACAAACCGAACACTTGCCGCATTGAAATTGCCCCTTGTGTTGCGACAAATATTTCTTCTCTGTAAGGGCCGAGGGAACAAGTAAATTACGCAAGTTGACATTGCGCTTATGTGCAATAATAAAATTGATATTTTGAAATGCTGGTAAGGCTTGCAGAATGTGCCACTCTTTCTTAAGTATTGCAATAATCTTGGCTGAATGTTGAGAGTACAACAGAGGACAAACTAAACCTTTATATTCTTTTTTTGTCTTGGCCTTCAGAAGTGATACCCGCGGCGTATCTCTCGCTCTTCTATACGCTGATTCAACAAACCGTACAGGGTAATTCTTATCTAGAAACCGTTTTTTCATAGCAGATGCTTCTCGCTCAAAATCACATTGATTAGAACATACTCTTCTAACTCTAAGAAATTGACTAACTGGAAGGTTATTTTTTAGGGATGGATTATGAAAACTATTGTAGTGTAGAAAATGATTTTTATCAGTGGGTTTCTTGTAAAGCGTTGTAGAAAAACTGTGACTGTCTTTCTTAATCAAAAGATCCAAATATGCTATTTTATAGGGATCATAAGTCATTTGAAATTTCAAATTAGTATCTAATTGGTTGATCCAAACATTAAATTTGGACAAAAGACCCTCTGTACCTTTCCACAATATGAGTATATCATCTATATAGCGGATCCACATTACAACATTATCTTTAAACGGATGTGTCTTGAGGAAGCTCTCTTCAAAGTTGAACATGTAAAGATTTGCCACATCTGGGGCCATTGCTGACCCCATTGCTACACCCTTGATTTGTTTGTAAAACAGATTCCGGAAGCAGAAAAAATTCTCAAAAAGTACAATCTGAGCCCAGGACATCAAAAAAGAAGTCGGAATGCGGCGATGTTCTGTTCGTTTAAGAAAATAGTAAGCAAGAATATCCAATGATTCTTTCTGGGGGACGGTGTAGAGGGACTCTACATCTAAAGTGACCAGGATAATATCATCAGTATAAATTCTAAAGGTAGATAGGATTTCCATAACATGAGACGAATCTCGTACATAGGACCACATCTCTTTAATAAATGGTCTTAAAAATATATCTATAAATTTAGAAAGAGGTTCTAAAATCGAACCAATCGCGGAAACGATTGGACGTCCAGGTGGTTTGTCAAGAGACTTATGTATCTTAGGTAGAATATAGATGGTAGGAGTTACAGGCGCGTCTACAATCAGAAAATTCCTCTCTTTTTTAGTGATGTACCCAATCTCGAAAGCAGTATTAACTATATTATCAATGCTCTTCTTAATATCTGGGGTAGGGTCACCATTCAGTCTAAGATAAAACATCTTATCATTGAGTTGTCTGTTTATCTCTTGTATGTAATCATACTTGTCCCAAATCACCACAGCTCCCCCTTTATCGGCAGGCTTAATAATAATCTGACTATTTTCTTGTAAAGATTTAATAGCTGCCCGCTCTCCATACGTGATATTCTGATAGGAGGATGGAGTATCCTTGGTAACATCGTTAACTTGTTTAAGTACTACTTTCTCAAAGGCTTCCAAAATGGAATCTGTGTTTTGAGGTGGAATCCAAGTCGATTTCTTGCTGATAACCGAAATCTCACAGGAATTATCTGGTTGGTTGGAAAAGAAATGATGTATTCTCAATTTTCTAAAAAATTTATAGAGATCAATTTGTATCTCAAAATTATCTGCCTTATTTTTGGGAATGAAGGATAGCCCTTTACTAAGAATAGACACCTCATCTTGTGTAGGGGTATAATGTGAAATATTAACAACGTTACTTAAAATGTCTTTATTGGGTAAATCTATAGATACCGTCTTTCCTCTGATAGGTCTGTTCTCCACTGTCCCCTCCCCCTCCCTCGACCCCGGCCCCGACCCCTGTGATATTGTTCATGATCTCTCCGATAGGGGCCTTGGCCATAGTGTGTCCCATACTCCTGTCCCTGATCTCTGTCTGATTTCTTTTTTTCTTGGCGGGTTCGTGAATTCTCTCGGCCCCCTCCTTTCCAAAGTTGGTCCATCCTGAAAAAAGGCTCCTGGTCAGGTTGTTCTCACATCTCCCTTAGGGTGTTATTCGGCACCACAAATAGTGGGGATGTACATCCAGGCAGGATGTGCATCCTTGCTATTCGTCTCCCTGCCACTCCCAGTGCAAAGGCTCTCCATACGAACAGTGTTGTTGCATAGGGAGTCTTATATGGGGGCAGGAGGAGACAGTCTGGAGGCAGAGTAAGGATGGGGCATGGGCAGACCATGACCCCGGATGTACCGGGCAAATTCTGAGGTGGAATAAGTCCCCCTGGTTGTCAGGGGATGCCGGAGCCAGGGGGAAGCAACAAGGTGAGGAGGCACAGGGGGATCCCTGCAGCCCAACCCTGGCCATGGGATGCTGGATTGGGGGATGTGCTGCAGGGAAAGGATGTTGGGCCTTGTGGTTGGTGATCACAGCTCCTGAATGGAGCCGTGGTGCCATGATGATGGGGTGCCATGGCACTGTGACTCCATTCAGAAGCCTGGCTGAGTTAGCCGGGGATCTGCTCGGCATGTGCCCCATCAGAATCGGGACCCAGCCAGTATGTCCAGGCTAGTAGACCTGATTCTGATCCTGTGGACATGTCTGATCCTGGACATGTCCTGTGGTAGTCCTGATTCTGATCCTGTGGACATGCCCCCACAGGATCAGAATTGGGTGCTACCTCTGTACACCACAATTCTGAGGAGCCACACAGTAGCTGGACAACCAGAATAGAATTGGCCTCTTAGAGGGCAGGCACTAGAGTGCAGAGCCAAGGCATATTATGCTTGGGAAGGGTACATCTGGAAAATTAAATGGTTTGCAGCTTGTCATGCTCTGAGGACTTGTGTGCATCAGTGATGCTGAGAGCTGAGCAATTAGTAGTTTACTGGTAGGGTCTCCCAAGATGAACAGGTCTCAGCTGAGGTGCCAGACTAAGGAAAAACACCTATCTGGGCAGCAGCAGAATGGGATGGTGTTGGTGGTGGAGGATCACATTTCTGTGACAATGGCAACAACAATAGCATAACCTGTGAGAAGAAAGGCCTGGAAATCAACTTCTGTATCTTGCCATGAAAACCCAATGGATAGTCACAACAAAACAAATTGTACTATAGTGCTGGAAGATGAGACCCCCCAGGTCAGAAGGCACTCAATTGGCTACTGGGGATGAGCTGAAGATGTTTCAGAGTAAAGCCAGCATTTATGATGTGTTGTATGAAAGCCCTTGGGTCATCTGACTGTTGATATTGCTATGCATCAGAAGCTGCAAAGATGTCTTACATATTGGGACATGGAATGTATGAAGCATGAACCAAGGAAAGTTGGAGGTGGTCAAGAATGAAATAGAACATGTACTACTCAATCTGTTTGGAGTTATCAAACTGAAATGGACTGACATCAGGTACTTTGCATCTGATGACCACATGGTATACTATACTGGAAATGAAAGATAATAGATAATGGTTAACCAGCTCTCCCCTCTGCCCATTCTGACCCATGTGTACTAGTATTCGTACAGACCCCTTACATACCTTCCGTGATTAATCATTACTGTAACATGTACATAATCTGTATATAGTATCCCCCAGTTTCTTCCAAGTTTTTGAATATCCTGTTCTATGTAAGCTCAATGTACTATTTCATTGTAGTAAAGTTGTTCCTACTGTAAACCGCACTGATTATAATAGCGCGGTATATAAGAAACATAAATAAATAAATAAATAAAGACAAAGATGAAATGGTATTGCATTTATAATTAACCCTTTCCAGGCCGGTCCCGAAATACTCGGGACCCAAAATTCTGACCAAATGGCCGAGCCCGAAATAGTCGGGATCGGCGCAATGACGCAGATACTAAAGATTAATGAGCGAAATACCAGAAGCTAATGACAACACACATTTGGGCTGATGAAAAGAGAGTTGTGCTAGTGTTTCTATTTATACACCAGGCCAAAACAGCCAGAAAACAACCTGCAAATAGGTCATTAGCAATAGGTGATTTAGAATTAAAAGCAAAGTAAACAAGATGGAGTCAGCTGGTAAAAGAATGCGAAAAGAACGATATAAAGCTGCTGAAGTCATTAGGTTTCTCACAGAAAGTGATGGTAACAGTAATAGCAGTGGCGAAGATGTCATTGATAATGAAACTGAAGAGGTTTTCACAAAAAATGTGGACTTTGAAGGCTCGGATGACAGTGACCCAGATTCAGTAGCAGCCACAGCTGAACCTCCAGGTTAGTAATTATTTGCAGACATTATTTATGTCACCTATATATCAGCTATGTCTTTAGGTATAACAAAACGCTAAGGGGTATGTTTACTAAACTGCGTTAGTGCAATTCGCGTTAGGAGCCGCGTTAGTGGAAGGAAAACCAAAAAAGGACATGGGCGGGACATCGTAACCAATAACGCGCAGGTATGTGCGTTATTACGTGCCACGCAGCAACGATCGCTACAGCGCATGCCACTGCACGCACGCCTAAGACAGCGCGCAGACACCCAAAGACAGAAACAGAGCTGTAGCACAATGGTTACTACACAGACTGATGGTACAAGAGTTATGGGTTTGATTCCCCAGTGTGCCTAATAAAAAAGGCTGGCTGAGGTGACCTGTGTAACCTTTTGAAAGCCGACTATAATAATTTAATCCACAGTCTGCAGGTGGGTTACAGTTTGCATATGTCTGGAAAATTGTGCAATATGTTCCAATAGTGACATTCTCTCTGACATGGTCATGTATTATATACCATTTGATAGGAATATTTAGGCGCTCCCTATAGGGAGAAGTGGAAAGCGCACCGTATAGGGTGACTTGTAAGGCACGCCCTATAGGGCGCTGTATAAGGCGCCCTATAGGGCGCCTTTTGAACTACCCTAAGGTGATAGGACCCTGAGGGTGGTTCTGCTGGCAGCACTAATATACAGTAAAAATAGACAATGCCTATGACAGCCCTATCAATGAACCCCACTGTGGGTTGTGAACCTATGAACTCTGGCTCCATGGGCAGTGAGGTAACCAGTGGGCTAGAGCTGCTAATAAACACATGGCTGGCTACAGGAGGACTGCACGGCACGGCACGGCACCACACCCACATTCTGCTGTGATTACTAGGGAGATTACATACCACCACCCAACACACCCTCTAGGGCTCAAGGTGCGGGACAGGATCCCCCACCCACAGATCCACTTTCAACCCCCTGCAATGGTGGCAGTAGAGGGGACCATCACCCCAATCCTACTCGGGCTCAAACACCCTACAGGGCAGGCAATGCAGAGCACTACACATCCATAAGGCAAGAGCAGACAGACAGCAGGTCTGGAAATGCGCAGCTGCTCCCCACCATTATCTGACTTTCTCCAGCAGCAAGCCTCCAGCCGCTGCACCCTGCACGGTGTTCCAGCAAGACACATACTAGCTGCAGACAGTCCGCCAGCTAGTCCATAGTGCATGGTCCTGGAAGAGATGCATGTACCCAGAACGGGGATATCAGCATACACACCAAGCAGATAAGACAGTGATTGGGCCCCAAAAGGAAACCCATACATATCACATAAGAGAAATACTATACAGCACTATGGGGGAACCTAGCCATGCCATGGTCACTGCTCAGTCAGGGTGAGAGTGACCTCCCAGCAGGACATGCTGTGGCCACGCTGTTCGTGCAGGTGGTGGCCGGGCACTACAATGTCCGAGCCATTGCCCTATGCCCTGTACAGATGCGGCCAGGCCAGGCCACCCTATCCAGGCTATTCCCACAGTACCTTGCTCCTCATTATGCACATTGACAGGCCAATACTGGCAACAGTTCTAGCAGTGTGGGCTGTGGAGGGTGTTGGCAGCCACCACACACTGGATAGACAGACACACGCTCCCCACACCTATGCCAGCATTGTGCAACTATAGAGGTGTTGGGCAGCCCAGGCCACCACATCAGTCCTGGGCACAGTGCAGGCATGGCTATGGTACGCAATACTGTAGGAGTCCCCCCCCAGATTGGTAAACACTGTCAGACACAAGACTTGTAGCACACACCACAGACATCAGAAGGGTTGCTATGACGCAGCCCACTCCGACCATTGTACTTAACCTAGGAATTGCTATCTGCCAGTACTCATAGCAACCTTTTGATAGATGTGTACCATATTCCCAGGTTTAGGGTGGCATTACTAAGGTATGCAAGTGCTAGTATTGGGAGATGCACGCAGAGCCCAAAGTCCTGTCTCTCCAGGAGTCTTTGGATAATGGGGCCTGTGGGTGCGGGTGTGTCTGCCCCTGTTGGCTGCTGCTTTACGGCAGAGGTTCCCAACTCCAGTCCTGCGGTGCCAAACACTGTTCGGGTTTTCATGCTGTCCCTCATGAATATGCATGAGATACATCTGGATACCATGGGGGTGGCGCATAGAAATGCAGCACAGGCATCTTTATCAGAGGCAGCATGGAACCGGAATGGTGTTTGGCCCTCCAGGACTGCATTTGGGAGGCTCTGCTCTAGGTAATGTGCATGTTTATGGTGTCTGTGCTCTGTATGGTAAAATGTTGGTGTTTTGGGCATGTTAACATCATCTGCAAGAACGGTTCTGCCTGTATTAGCACGTTATAGTAGTGGGTAAAATATGAGGACTGGTTTGGCAGAAACCACAGCTGGGACTTGAACCTGTGACCCTCTGCTTCTGAATACAGTGGTTCTGTGCACTGCACCACCATGTTCTCACAGAGATGGTGCATTCCCTGGTGATACCATGACTGTTGATCAGACAGGGCCTGCCTGTTGCAGTGCATGCCACCCACCTACACAGTGTTAGGCCACGGTCTGCTCCGGTCAGCTGCCACTGCCCCTCCACCACCAGTATCCCTCAGCCACCATGCTGACATGCCCTTCTGCTGGTGGAGCTGGTGGTGCACGGTCTCAGGCCGTCCAGTGTACAGGTAGGTGGCTGCCTATGGTGCATGTTCTGGGGTAGGGGTGCCTGCATAGACTTCCACGCTCCCCCCCAGCCCCGCCTGCCAGTGTTCCGTGCCCTTGGGGGTTGCTGTTGGGTACTCTCCCCTGGGACGCTTTGGGAAACACACTCGTGCCCATGTTGGGCCCTCATCAGTTGCTGTCTGGCTCTACTGTTTACGCATTCCTATGGGCCAACTGAGCATCGCCCTAGTCCCCACTGTAGCCCAGCTGCGCCACTGTATGTACCGCCTGCAGCCCTCTGTATCCCCTTTTCCAGCATCTGCCCGGTTGCCCGTTCCGACATGCCCGCCCTGATCTTGCGGGACATGTGCATGCCATAGGAACCCTGTCCGATGGTGGGGAAATCCCTGAGCAGGTTGTCACTTGTTTGTCCCTTGCTCGTTTGTTTATGTTGCCTGGCTAGGCTATGGCTGTCTATGATTTGGTTGTAGTGTGGTGTTTCTATTCTGTCCTTGCCTCCTTCTTTCCTATTTATTATTGGCGTTCCTTTTCTGGTTTGTAGTGTTGAATCCATCCATTTTATTGTACACCGCTTAATGTTTTTGCAATAGCGGTTTATCAAATATGAATAAAGATAAAGATAAAGATAAAGATATTTCACTGTGGGCCCATGCACCTTGTAAGGGGACGGGGTATGGACCCTTCAGCGATTTATAAATAAATAAATAAAATGAATAACTAAATAAATATCTGTTCAATGGAGCTTACTCGGGGGGGGGGGGGTATGTTTCTCACTGATACCACTATTGGCCAGCTTGGTTGTTGTTTTTTTCCAGTTTGTTGGGGTCATTTTCAGTGTTTCTGTGCCCTTTTGTTCTGTGCACATGTATCACACTTATCACCTTTTTTGGTTTCCCTGCCTAGGCTGTACATTGCTGACAGTTAAATGGTTTCTCTCCCCTTTAAAGTGCATTTAACGGCAGGTTTTCATTCGCGTTGGAATTCAGCTCTGAAATTTAGCGCGTTAGTATAATGGGAGCCTCTCCCCACCCAATCTCCTCCCATTGACCCCTTTTCTCTGCCCTCTCTCTGCCTTCTGCGTTGTTTTACTGCGCTGCGGAGCATCACGCGCGTTAGCGCGTGATAACGCACGTTGTACGATGTTAACGATCGTTAATGCATTATAGCGCATGCTATAGCGTGCTAACGATCATTAACGTCGTACAACGCGCGTTATTCACGTTTACTGCAGTTTAGTAAATGTCACATTTATATTGATAAATTGTTCAGTTTGAAAAATGTCAACTATAATAAAACATTTTCATTTACAGTTGTGGCTGCGGCTGAACCATCTGTAAATATAAATCCTCTTGGCACAGGGAAGCTTTGCCGTCATACTGCAGACCGTGGCGATAATGCAACTACATCACAAGTACGGACAAGAAGCAGTCTTCCATGGAAAACAACTCCAAAAGACGTCCGTCAGTTTCCTTTCATTGCACAACCTGGCATAGCCAAACGTATGGGTGTCAATGCAACTAAATTGGACTTCTACAAGCTCTTTGTTACAGATGAACTAATTTCAATGATTGTTCTTGAGACAAATCGCTATGCAGCAGAACTGTGTGCTAAAATACCAGCTGACAAGCCTCATGCCCGAATGAGAAAATGGCAAGACGTTGACCATAATGCTATATGGAGAATGTTGGCATTGACGATGGCTATGGGAATAATCAAGAAGCCTATGATCGACTTGTACTGGTCAGGTCAACTACTGTTAGAAACTCCATTCTTTCCATCAATAATGAGCCGAAATACATATAAGCGAATATTACAGGCCCTTCACTTTCAAAACAATGCAACACAGAAACCCGAGGGTGATCGCATTTGGAAGCTTCGTCCATTCTATGACATTATCACAAAGCGATTCCAAATTGTTTATATCCCGGAACAAGACATTTCAATTGATGAATCTCTACTGCTTTTCAAAGGAAGGTTATATTTCAAACAATACATACCTACAAAATGCTCAAGATTTGGCATCAAATCATATGAGCTGTGTGAGTCACGTAGTGGATACACCTGGAAGTATATGCTATATTCAGGTCAAGATGCAGGTCTAAGTGATGGTTTACATGGAAGTAGCTACTGTATTGTGCTGAATCTGATGGATGGACTGCTTGATCAAGGCTATCGATTGGCTGTGGATAACTACTACAACAGTCCAGAACTCTGTATGGATCTGTATGACCGAGCAACATCCTGCTTTGGAACGGTATGATCCAGTCGATTTGGTATGCCTACTGACCTGCGTCTAAATGTAGATGGAAGGAAATTGAAACGAGGAGATGTCACATATCGTACAACAGATAAACTGCTAGCACTTTGCTGGTATGATAAGAATTATGTAACAATGTTGTCCAACTGTCATGATGGCTCTGTAGTTGACACTGGAAAAAGAGATGGGAATGATCAGCCAATTCGAAAGGCACAAGTTATAGTTGACTACAACAACATAATGGGCGGTGTAGACAGAACATATCAGTTATTGGAGTATTATGCTTTTCTGCGCAAAACTGTAAAGTGGTACAAGAAAGTTGCCTTTCATCTGTTGGACATAGCAGTACTCAATGCTCAGATACTCTGGAGCAAGTCCCACCCAGAGGAGAAAGTGACAGGACTTGACTTCCGTATGAAGCTTATCTTGGCTATCATTGAAGCAGTTGGTCCTGATGCTAGTGCATGTGATGCTGGTGGCCGACCAAGTACTGGTGTTTCCCCATTTCGCTTGACTGCTAGACATTTCCCTAGCCTCATTCCACCAACTGAGAAGAAAACTACCGTATTTCGATAGTGTCGCGTGTGCAATGAGAGTCTCGGACATCGACATGTTGCTGGTGACAATCGTAAACGTGTTGAAACTAATATCACTGTGCTGACTGTGGAAATGTACCTCTCTGTGCTGCACCATGTTTTGCATATTTTCATAATAATGAAGATCTTAAATAACTTGTAATTGTTATGATCAGTTAAAATTAAATCGAATGTATGCAACTAATAATGATTGCTTTTATAAATAAAGTGCACCTATTTTCATGTTTTTGAGCCTTCAGTTATACATATTTGTGTTGCTGTCTCATTTTTCTATCAAATGGTATATAATACATGACCATAGCAGAAAGAAAATCACTGTTATAACATATTGAATAAGACCGGCACAATTTTCCTGAGAGATGGAAAAATTAACCCGGCTGCAGAATGTGGATTAGAAATTTAAAGGGAGCCTTGATAGGGTTAAGAAGAAACTTACAAGAACTGCAGTGGAATACAATTTCTATTTGTCTATGAGGAATGCCCATCAATACAACTATTACTAAGGTATATGCTCGAACAACAGCTGCAGGAGAGGAAGAGGTTGACCAGTTCTATGAAAAGTACAAGCTGAAATTGACAGAACATGCAAGCAGGATATCTTGATAGTCATAGGTAACTGGAATGCAAATGTTGGCAACATAGAAGACAAAGTTGTTGGAAAAAATTGGCAAAAGAAATGAAGCTGGAGAAAGACTAAAAGAATTTTTCAAGATCAATGATCTATTCACCTCAAACATCCTCTTCCAGCAACACAAGTAGTGACTGTTCACATGGACTTCACCCAATGAATTGCACAAAAATTAAATTGACTACATCTGTGGAATTCAGTGATGGAAAAGCTCAATAACATCAACGGAGACAAAATCTGGAGCTGACTGTGGTACAGATCACCAACTACTAGTAAGCAAACTCAAGTTGAAAAAGAGCAAGCCACTCATGAATGTAGCAAAATATGATGTTGAGAATTTTCCACTGGAATTTAAAGATTGCCTGCAAAGTCAGTTTGGATACAAATGACAGAGCACCAGAAGAGTTATGGGATGGCATCAAAAAAGTTGCATTTGAAGAAAATGAGAAATCGGTTAGCCTCGGCGCCTTAAAGATAGGCATGAAAAACCTTGCCTATCTTTATGGTGATGGAGCAAACTGAGTAGCATCAAAAACTGGTGCTACCCGGCTAGCTCTTGTGGCTTCTGAGTTGTACGGCGATAACCAGATTTTCAATGCCATATGACCCCTGGCATTGAAAATCCGGGTTAGATGGACGATGGGCAGGCTATGTGCCAATGCAGCACATAGCACTGCCCAAATGAATACTGGGCCCAATATTTCTATCAGGAGTGATGAACATAGAGCCTTGATGGAAGAAGGGCTTACTCACCTTGCTAACCTGATAGCTGAATCAACCCTAGCTATCATGGAGTGACTGATTACTCTCACATACGCCATTCTCCTTTACTGTACTTATCAATTAAGAAAGAGTACTTGTCAAGCTGAGAAAGAAACCCTTAGATTAGTCTTCAGAATGACTGCATTCCATGAATGCTTCTTCCATCCCCACAGAGGATCTTACTCCATTCTTAATGTTCCAATGTTGAGACCAAAGTCCTCAGTGCCAGAACACTAACTTGTGGGCACACAGCTTAACTAAACTCACTCCAGTCCTGCAGCCTGGGCTTGTGCCACCTCTTCTGCTCTTGTGTTGGCTCTCCTCTGCTGTTTTAGGGCCTTCCAATTTGGGTGATGTATTGGTTCTTTTGGCAAAATTTAAAGCCTTGCAGTTAGTCTGGGTGCTGTGCTGGTCTCCTTGCCATTTTACTGCATTCAAAGTGCCTTGGTGTTCTTGAACCAATTGTGATGTTGCTTGCCCTCTTCTCCTGTTGGAAGTGTTCTCTGTATTCTTTGTATCGCTTTGCCCTTTTGATGATGGTTTCTGGTACTCATCCTGCCATTGTACGTACTCTTTAACCCTCTTGTGGTGTATCAGGGTGGATGGGGGGTGATGCTCTTTATGGCTTGTAGTACTGTTACAGACATCTTCCATCAAGTTTCATGCGTGTTTGAAAATACTGTAGATGACAAACTTATTTCATTGTCCTCATAGACTTTAATGGGGACAAATTGAATGAATGAACAAATGTTTCAGTTTCTAAATGGCTATATTCTGATGAATTAAAACTAGCTTGACAATCTTTGGCAGCCACATGCCTAAAGATCTGTCTTCATAAGTGGGTGACATCATTCAATGGAGCCCAGGTCAAAAATTTGTTACCAAAGCTCTTTGAGCTTTCTAGAATGGTGAACCAGGTATTAGGGATGTGAATTCATTAGTATACATTCAATTCATTAGAACATTTTTTTAAATGTTGGGGTCTGTTTACTAAAGGGAACTAAACAGTTAGTGTGGGATTTAGTGTGGGGCAGTAGTAATGGCTACTGTGTGGTAAAAACAAGTTCTCTAAAAATCCCACACTAACTGCTTTCTATGTAGTAGGGCTGGAACTGAGTGAGTTATGAGAGGAGACTGGATATGGAGAGTGCTTGCAGTTAACGTGTGATACTTTTACTGCACACTGTCTTGGCTGCTGATAGTGTGGGTGCACTTAATGACTCCTCAGAGGAGGTAAGCACACCTATACTACTGTCAGGCAGGTAGCATGACCCACACACAAAAAAACCCCATAACATACTGCAATTGGCAGATGAGCATACTGATCATCTCCCCCCCTCCCCACCCAGTCACCAGCAGCTTTGGCCCTCCCAAACCACCTCTCTTGATCCCCTTCTCAATCTGTATCAATCTCCCATCTCCTCCAAGAGCATCATCCTGCTCATTAAGTAACCCAGGGTCAAATTGGCAGTTCTCAACCCAAGTATGGTACTACCACTGAGGATTAAGCCACCAAAAAAGCCCCAACACCCCTTCTAGCTCCATTATAAATATCCAAAACCACCTAACAAAAAATCCCTACACTATAAATACCAAAAATCAAAATAGAGAAAAATCCAAAATTGCTAGCATGAAAATATATGTATTTTTTGTCGGAAGCGCAGCCATGAGGCATTAAATACCTCTTGAAGCTAACATTTCCATTTTGCTCAAATTTATGAGCCCCTCACGGAGCCAACAATAAATAAGGTAAAACACCACAATCTTAGTGTCACCAATAAAACTTCTTCAAAAACGCTGTATTTCAGCATATATAATCGAAAAAGACCCACAAAAACTACTGTGCAAAACTGCTGAAGAAAACGGAGGTCACTTATCTGAGTCTCTCGTTTGTTCACAACGCTTAAGTAGTTGAATCTCAAAAGTTCATTTCTTTTCAAACGTGCTCCATGAAAGAAAGACTTGCAATCCAATGCATTTAGAAAGAATGGCGCGGACACAGCACTGCGTTTCGGGCGGTTAAGGTTCTCTCGCCCTGCTTCAACGCTCAGCCCACTGCACCAGAAGCAGTCAATCCAGCAACTGATCAAACACGCCAGCGCATGCTCAATAGCAATCTGAAGCCTGAAGCAGGGTTCACCTGTTTAAATAGCCCAAAAATCATCAGCAAGTCCTTAAAGGTGTAAAACATTGCAAAAAGCGGCAAAAATTGTTATTATTAGCAAAATCCTGATTCAATAAGTTGAAAGATTAAAAAATTAAAAAATTAAAGAACACTTTGCCAGTCCAATTCTCTGTTTAAACCAGAAGGCTCAACTGTAGATCATCGGAAAATCCACTGTTGTTCAAGCAATTGAAGTTGTTGCTCACGATCTCCTCCTCTAGGATGTTGAGGCACAACATCCAATACCCTCCACTGGAAATCTTCAAATTTGTGTTGGAAAGCCAGAGAGTGTTGAACCATCGGAGCTGACAGCACAGAATTCTTAAGCCGAGATGAATGTTCATTCAAACGAATTTTCACAGGCCGGATAGTACGACCTATGTACATCAGATGGCAAGGGCAGATAAGCACAGAGAATTGGACTGGCAAAGTGTTCTTTAATTTTTTAATTTTTTAATCTTTCAACTTATTGAATCAGGATTTTGCTAATAATAACAATTTTTGCCGCTTTTTGCAATGTTTTACACCTTTAAGGACTTGCTGATGATTTTTGGGCTATTTAAACAGGTGAACCCTGCTTCAGGCTTCAGATTGCTATTGAGCATGCGCTGGCGTGTTTGATCAGTTGCTGGATTGACTGCTTCTGGTGCAGTGGGCTGAGCGTTGAAGCAGGGCGAGAGAACCTTAACCGCCCGAAACGCAGTGCTGTGTCCGCGCCATTCTTTCTAAATGCATTGGATTGCAAGTCTTTCTTTCATGGAGCACGTTTGAAAAGAAATGAACTTTTGAGATTCAACTACTTAAGCGTTGTGAACAAACGAGAGACTCAGATAAGTGACCTCCGTTTTCTTCAGCAGTTTTGCACAGTAGTTTTTGTGGGTCTTTTTCGATTATATATGCTGAAATACAGCGTTTTTGAAGAAGTTTTATTGGTGACACTAAGATTGTGGTGTTTTTACCTTATTTATTGTTGGCTCCGTGAGGGGCTCATAAATTTGAGCAAAATGGAAATGTTAGCTTCAAGAGGTATTTAATGCCTCATGGCTGCGCTTCCGACAAAAAATACATATATTTTCATGCTAGCAATTTTGGATTTTTCTCCATTATAAATATCAGCACCCCCTTTCTCCCAGCCTAGCATTAGCACCTTATTTCTCCATTCCCATCCCCCCTTCTTCCATTCCCAACATCAACCCTCTCTTTCCAGCATCAGCACCCCCTTTCTCCCAACCCCAGCATCAGTACCCCCTCTCTCTAGTCATGGCCCCTCCTTTTACCTGTCAAAGAAATGTGGAAGCTTTTGCCTTTCCTCCAGTGGCTCTGCGCTTAATCAATGGCTCTGTTCCCAGCACTGCTTTGTGATTTCTACCATACAGTAATTACCTCATAATGTTTTTTGAAAACGGGGACCCTCATCATTTGGGTGATATACCTTAATCAAAGAGACCAGCATACCATTGGAGATGTACCTCCCTTCAGGGTCACCAAGCTGCCAAACACACTAAAAAGATGCAGACTTACTGAACAGTACAATTACTCCCATTTTTCCCCACACTACTAGAAACAGCATATCTATCACCCACCCATTTAGCCATAATCTTAGGAGTTCACCTCCCTCCCAAGGGTTTCTTGGAGGAACACTACACCTAGGGATATGCACTCTGCTTGTTAGTGTGCCATAAAAATTTAGTGCACACCAAGGAGTATGTTTACTAAATGGTGGTAGCGGCTTCCATGCGATATCGGAGCCGCGGCCCCATTGAAATCAATGGGGCTGCGGCTCTGATATCGCAAGGAAGTCACTACTGGCATTTAGTAAACATACCCCTAAATGACTTAGTATGCGCTAACCTATGAATTAACAGGTGTTAATTCAATTAGTGCACATTAAATTGTATAGCACTCATTAAAAATTCTGTTAAAATAGATGCATGAAATGAACCAAAAAAGTCTGAAAATTGGGAAAAAATGAAAACAAACAAAAATTGTTTTCCTCTGTACATCTCTACTACCTCTGCTTTTTTACTCCTCAAGGCCTACAACACTTTACAAAATATAACAGAGTTATTCACTCCCTGTCATACCAGAAGCCTAATTTTTCACTCATCCCTCCACAGCACACACATTATCTCAAGCCCTCCTTTCACTCCGCTCTGCTCATAGTCTCCCCCTCCCCACCAAGCCTCTCTCTCTTCTCCCTTTCCCCAACACCCCAGCCTTCCCATCCCCTCTGACCCAGCATGTCATCAAACCTCTCCTTTACAGAGCTGACTCTCTTCTGCTCTCCCCAACCAAACAGCACATTCATACTGAAATCATTCATACATCGACCCTCTTAATTTCCCCCATCCACATCACATCTTTGTAGTTCCAGTCAGTCCAAAACATGCCCCCCTCCCACTGAACCTAGACTGCAATCAGCTAAGCTCATGCTATACATTGATGACAATCCCAAACTTGAGAACTTATTAAAAAGGAAACTGAAATGAGGAAAAAAAAGAATAACATAAGACCATTCCATCTCAAGGCCCACAAGTCCACCCAGCACAACAGTCAACGCTCCAAACAGCTGTGCTCTGGAAGGGGTTCTCATGCACCATTCTGCACTGTGATTATACACATTTTCAATTTTAGCCAGTCCTCAGAGTTTCACTTCCCCCTGACATGGCTCCATACTATCCTTTCTCTGTACCCTCAAGAACTCTTCTCTCCTCTGCTTGGCTGCTTTATCTAGCATTGACGCTAGTCTTCTATGGGCCTTCCATTTCACAAGCTCATTACAGGTACCCCCATGAGCAGCATGATTTATTAAAAAAGCTTTACCTGATGCAGGGGTGCTGAAGAACTGCCACTCCCTCTCACCATGAAGGGTATATTATAAAAATATTCAATTTTCTTTCATGCAAAATTTTCCAGATCAGAGTAAATGCTGCTCTCCTTTGGGAAGTATCTATACTCTAATCAAGAAAAAAATAGTGCCTGATTCCTCTTATGCTGGATCCATCATTGCTCTTGTTTTTGTAGAATCCACTCCTTACCCTGGTAATAATACAACTTTACAAGAAAACCATAAGGTCTCTCCCTTTCAGTATGAGGGTCCAGTACTAGCTGTGTAGCTGAATTTACATAGAAACATAGAAATATGATGACAGAAAAAGACCACATGACCTATCTAGTCTGTCCTTCCATATCAACAACTAAAACAGTCCCCTTTTTACCTTTAGAGATCCTCTGTGTTTGACCCATGCCTTTTTAAATTCAGTTACTGTCCTCATCTCTACCACCTTCACTGAGAGACTATTCCACGGATCCACCACTCTTTCCATAAAGAAACATTTCCGCATATCACTATCTCCCTTCACCCTCATCCCATGTCCCCTCGTAGCAGAACTTGCTTTCAATTGAAAGAAGCTCTCTCCCTGAACATTTATGCCACGGAGATATTTAAACATCTCAATCATATCACCTCTATCCTGCCTTTCCTTTAAGGTGTACATATTAAGATCCTTCAGTCTGTCCTCATATGCTTTATAATGAAGACCACTAATCATTTTAGTAGCCACTCTCTGCACTGACCCCATCCTGTTCACATACTTTTGAAGGCGCGGTCTCCAGAATTGCACACTATACTCCAAATGAGGTCGCACCAAAGACTTATACAGAGGCATTATCACCTCCATTTTTCTGCTAGCCATTCCTCTCCGTATGCACCCAAGCATCCTTCTAGCTTTTGCCGTCGCCTTTTCTACCTGTTTAGCTAATTTAAGATCATCAGACACAACCACGCCTAGGCCCCGCTCTTCTTTAGTGGACAAAAGTCCTTCACCCCCTATACTATATTACTCCCTTGGATTGCTGCAGCCCAAATGTATGACCTTACATTTTTTAACATTAAATCCCAGCTGCCAGATTCTAGACCAGTCTTCAAGCTCAGCTAGATCCCTCCTAATGTTATCTACACCTTCCTGGGTGTCTACTCTATTGCAGATTTTGGTATCATCCGCAAAGGGGCAAACCATACCCGACAGCCCTTCTGCTATATCACTAACAAAGATGTTAAAAAGAATCGGACCAAGGACAGATCCCTGGGGCACACCACTGGTAACATCCTTCTCCTCAGAGTGAGCTCCCTTTACCTGTATTCTTTGTCGCCTCCCACGCAACCAATTTCTAACCCAAGCAGTAACTTTAGGGTCCATCCCTAGGGTACTCAGTTTGTTTATAAGTTGCCTGTGAGGAACAATGTCAAAGGCTTTACTGAAATCTAAATACACCACATCTAGGGCTCTCCCTCGGTCCAACTCCCTGGTCACCCAGTCAAAGAAATCAATCAGATTTGTCTGACAAGACCTGCCTCTGGTGAATCCATGCTGCCTCGGATCCTGTAATATGCTGGACTCCAGAAACCTCACTATTTTCTCTTTCAGCAGCATTTCCAATAATTTACTCACCAACGAAGTTAGACTAACCGGCCTGTAGTTTTCAACCACATCCTTACTTCCGCTTTTGTGTAAAGGCACCACATGATCCTCTCTCCAGTCCTTTGGTACCATTCCCGACTCTAATGAGGCATTGAAAAGGTCAGTCAGTGGAGCTGCTAGAAACATCCCCAAATATACCTCAGTATTCTAGGGTGCATCCCATCCGGTCCCATCGCTTTGTCTACTTTAAGTTGAGCTAGTGTCTCACGAACACAGTCTTCTGAAAATTGTTCAAGATGTCCCTCATTTCTGTTCCTGTTTGTGGGTGTTTTCTGATGTCCTGCTCCTGGTTCTTCATCTATGAACACAGAACAGAAATATTTGTTAAGCAATTCCGCTTTATCCTTAACAGCTTCTACATATTCCTCCCCTGCACCCTTGAGTCTGACAATACCACTTTTGCCCTTCCTCGTCTCACTAATATATCTGAAAAATATCTTATCCCCCCATTGTATTACATTGGCTATTTCCTCCTCCTTTTGAATCTTTGCCTTCCTGACTACTTTGCTAGCTTCTCTAAGTTTTTCCAAATACAGATGCCTGTCTTCCTCTCTCTGTGATCTCTTGTATTTCATGAAGGCCTCCCTCTTTTTCTTCACTTTTTCAGCTACTTCTTTTGAAACCAATAGTGGTCTCCTTTTCCTTTTACCTTTATTTACCATTTTAACAAAAAGGTTGGTTGCCCTTAAAATATCCCCTTTCAGTTTTCCCCACTGTTTTTCGACATCCCCCAGCTGTTCCCATCCCACTAACGACTCCTTGAGGTATTGGTCCATCTTGGCAAATTTAGTCTTCCTAAAGTCTAAGATCCTCACCTTTGAATGGATTCTAACAGCCCTAGTCCTAAGACTGAACCACACAATCTGGTGATCACTGGATGCAAAATGATCTCCCACTACAACATCAGAAACACTTTCACCATTGGTAAGCACCAAGTCCAGTATGGCCCCTTCACGTGTGGGGTATGTTACCAATTGCCTGAATAGTTCTCCCAGTAGAGAATCCAGGATCTCCTTACTTCTAGATGATACTGCAGCAGGAATGTGCCAATCAACATCTGGTATATTGAAATCTCCTATCAGTAGCACTTCCCCTTTCCTAGCAATGCTGCATATGTCTTCAATTAACTCTCTGTCCACCTCTTCCTCTTGTGAGGGAGGTCTGTATATCACACCAATGCAAATAGATTTCTCTTTCCCTCTTTCTAGTTTAACCCACAATGTCTCCTCTCTCCCTTTTAAGCTCTGTAATTCCAAAGCTTTAATAGTTTTAACATATAGTGCCACTCCTCCTCCCCTTCTTAATACCCTGTCCTTCCTGAATAAAGTATAGCCAGGTATAATTTGAAGAGATTGAAGGGCAGAAAGATGATTCAGCGGGAGATCAGCAAGGAGAAGGTTGCAATAGTCTAGACGGGTGGTGATTAAAGAGTGGATAAGTGTCTTAGTAGTGTATTTAGAAAGGAGGGGGTGAATTTTTCTGATGTTATAGAGAAAGAAATGACAGGTTTTACCTATCAATTGGATGTGTGAGGAGAAGGTGAAGGAGGAATCAAAGATGACCCCAAGGTTGCGAGCTGAGGAAACAGGGAGGTGGGTTTAGCAGGAAAAATAACAATCTCAGTTTTGGCTATGTTCAATTTCTTTTTTTTTTTTTTAATTCTTTATTTTCATTTTATAACAACAAAGGAAAAGGAAGACATACAGCTAAAAGACAGATACATAAAGTGTAATACATACACCAAAGTAAACCCCTGCCACCCCCCTCCCCCCTGCGTCTTCTGTCAGAAAACTAATCATTCCCGAAACGGGCGTGTACTTACATTATTGTGTTACAAAACCTAACGGTGATCTGAAACATGATGAGTGCACATTATACAGGCATGTTGGAGCAATGAGCAGATTGTACATAATCATTAAGCATCTGCCATTTAAACAAGTGAGAGTGAGGTTGGGCATGGGGAATAGCTCTCCGAGGTATCTGCTCATATTTACTATATAAGCAGACGAGGTTCCACCATTCATTGACAGTAAGTCGAGAGCTATCCTTCCAATTCCTCGTGATTAAGCATATGGCTATACCCAGCATGAAATCAAGGAGAAAGCGACCCTTCTTAGGAAGAGAGGGGACCTCCGCCACAGAGCGGAGTCCCACGATCTTCCAAGAGAGAGGCTCGTGAAGGTGTAAGATAAATTGAATACGACCCCAGACCCGCCCCCAATAAACCTGTAGTTGAGGACATTCATAAATAACATGAGCGAAGGTTCCCACAGCAGTATGGCAAGACCAACACTGGTCCCTAGCATTTGTGTTCCATTTGGCTATTTTTTCTGGGGTATAAAAGCATCTGTGTGCAAAAAAGAAGAGAGTTTGGGTAACAGAGGCAGACCGGGAAACCCGCACTACTTTGCTCCAGAAAACGCTCCATTGCACAGGGGTTAAAGTGGTTTGCAGTTCGCGCTCCCAGGCTTGTTGGGCTCTAAAAGTGGCCATGTCTGTACCCTGACATAATATTTTATAAAAGTTAGAGGCTACCCCATGTGTACTACTAATAGAGTGAACTATCTCTAATAGCCCGTCCTCAGTAGGGGCAGAGGGCGGCATGATTCGAGCACTTTTGAGGCAGTGTTGAAGCTGCATCAATTGAAAGTAGTGTTTCGCTGGTAACGCAAATTCCTTTTGTAAATCAGAAAAGGTTTTCCAACGAGCTGCAGAGAAAAGCTGTTGGGGTGTCCAGATCCCCTTGAGTACCAGGGTTTCCATGCTATCGTTCTATTTAGGACTTGAATTCTGGGGTTATTCCATAGCGGGAGTCCGTCCTGAGGACATACGTTCGGGCCCAGTGATAGAATGAGAGTATTAAAGGCCGCAAGAGTATCGACAATCATTGGTGGATGGCGGGTGTCTACTTGATAGGACATACCGGGGAGATGGGTCAACGGAATTGGGCTACTAAGCACCTCTTCTAAGTCAAGCCAAACTGGTCTGCTGTCTGTTGAGGCATCTAGCCATCGGGCACCTTGCTTAAGTAGGAAGGCTTGATGATATCTAAGAAAATCAGGAAATCTGGTACCCCCTCTTTCCTTTGCAGACTGTAGTTTTTGTTTAGCTATCCTTGGTGGCTTGCCCTGCCAGAGATAACGGACGAGAAGGCCCTCAATATCTTTATAAGTATGTAGCGGGAGTAAGCATGGCAGCATTTCTAAAATGTAGTTCACTTTGGGGACTATCATCATTTTCACAGTTTCTAAGCGGCCCCACCATGTAAGAGATAAGGGAGACCAACGATTCGTGAGCTCACGGACTTTGGAGACTACCTCTTTGGCATTAAAACTGATAGTGTCTTCTAAAGGAGAACAGTAATGGACCCCGAGATACTTCACCATGCGGGATTGCCAAAGGAAGGGAAAGGCCTGCATGTCAGCCTCATGTACCCAGCGGTTCAGTGGGAATGCTACAGATTTGGTCCAGTTAATTTTATAGCCCGATAATTGTGAGTATCCGTCAATCAGATCCAAGACAGCTGGAACCGAATCGAGGGATACGAAAAGCATAAGGTCATCTGCATATGCAGAGAGTTTAATCTCCCTATGACTGAAGGGGACACCTCGAATTCGAGCGGACTGTCTAATAAGGAGGGCTAGGGGTTCAAGAGCTAGATCAAAGAGCATTGGTGATAGGGGGCAACCTTGACGCGTGCCTCTTTGGAGATTAAATGGCTGAGACTTGATGGCATTTACACAAATACTGGCGACGGGTTGAGTATACATGACTTGAAGATATCGGAGGAAGCCCTCCCCAAAGCCATACCATCGGAGAACTGCAAATAAGAAGGGCCATTCTAGGCGGTCAAAGGCTTTTTCGGCATCCAGGGAAAGACCCACCCATGGATGATCTAGATTGGCAGCACTGGATAGCACATGGCACAAGGTCCGAGCATTGTCAGCAGTTGATCTGCCGGGTATAAAACCGCATTGGTCGGGGTGAATTAGGGTGGCCATCCTGTCAGATAGCCGGGTGGCCAAGATCGTTGCGAAGATCTTATAATCGGCATTAAGTAGGGAGATGGGACGGTAGTTGGCGGTTAGTAGCGGGTCTCTGCCTTCTTTCTCAAATACTACCACATTAGCGGCAGAAAAGGATCCCAAAGAGGATGTATCTACCGCAAGGGCAGTAAAATAGAGTTTTAAATAGGGAACTAAATCTGCACTGAACGTTCTGTAGAATTCAGTCGGGAGACCATCGGGCCCTGCGGCACGGCCCGAGGCTGTTCGTTTTAGGGCAGATTGAATCTCTGAAGTAGTAAAGGGTTCATCCATCGCATCCCTATCATCTTCAGAGAGAGTCGGCCGCTGAATGCCAGAAAGCAATCGCTCGAATGTCTCTGACGAGAACTCACATTCAGATTGATATAGGCGGGTATAGAAATCCCGAAAGAGCTCTACAATGTCGGAGTCTGTGGTCACTATGCCCCCTCCCTGTGGAGCTCGAAGGGCCGCTACGCGTTTGGCTTCTTTTTGACCTTTCAAGGCGTTGGCTAAGAGTCGACCGGCTCGGTTATTTTCACGATAATATGTCCCTCGCTGAAGCTCAATACTCTTAGAAGCTGCAGTTGAGAGGATTGAATTATATTGAAAACGGAGACGCTGTAATCGAATTAATACACATGGATCAGTACGTGAGGTTAGAACTCGTTCGCCTGCTTTTATTTGTTGGTCTAGTATGAGTAGCTGCTGTTTGCGTTGTTTCCGCAGGCGGATTTGATAGCTAGTGATCGTTGCTCGAATGGCCGCTTTGAAGCCCTCCCACCAAGCCCAATTCGCAGTGTCCTGGGGTAGATTAAAATGGAAGTAATCCTGTATGGCTGCTCGAATTTCTAACTGGAACTCTGGCTGAGTTAACAGGGCTCTATCAAAGAACCAGGCCCCCGAATTCCCTTGGGGTGCAGTAGTGTGTAATTGAAAGGAAATGGCAGCATGATCTGAAATATGTTGGGAGTGAATCTTTGCAGTGTCCACCTGAGGAACTAACAGTTTTTGATATTAGAAAGAAGTCTATGCGAGACTGGGATTTATGAGGGGAAGAGAAGAAGGTGAAGTCAAGCTCATTGGGGTGTAATAACCTCCATAGATCAACTAAAGCAAGATCTTTGATCAGGGAGGTAAGCGTGGTGTGACTCTTGGGGGGACCACTTGTCCTAGGCGGCTGTTTGTCAATCAGGGGATCAAGGACTAGATTGAAATCCCCCCGATTATCAATGAAGTATTTGCAGAGGCCTGCTCAACCTGAGCAATGGTAGCAAAAAAGGCAGGGTCATCCACATTAGGAGCATAAAGGCATATACATGTAACTTCAAGGCTACCTATCTTGAGGTGAACTCTGGACCATCTACCTTCTGTATCTGAGCTAGTCGCAATAATAGTAGCATGCAAAGATTTCCTAACCAGTATGGCAACCCCACATTTCTTAGAAACGGCTGGGGAATAGGCGGCCACCATGTAAGGTTTAATATTGAGTTTAAGAGTTTCCTTCGAATTTAAATGCGTTTCTTGGAGAAAAATCAGATCCGCAGCTTCCTGACTTAGGTAGCTCAGGATTTTCTTCCGTTTTATCGGATTATTAATTCCTTTTACGTTCAATGAGAAAATCTTACATGGTGCCATCAATCAGTAATAGACATTTTAGGTAAGGGCGCTTGAAAACATACAACATAATCAGAATCTGTGCAACAATGACATAATCACCGAGTATTCTGGCTAATACACCCCATATTGAAAAGTATGTACCAAAGTATCTTAGAGAAGAAGCAAAACCCCCAAAGAATATGGCGACCATATGTCTGCGGGAGGAGGCCCTAGAGAGGAATAGAAAGACATGAAAAAAAAAGAAAAGAAACACCAGAGTCCATAATTAACACTGTCTCTGATACTCATCGAGGCTACTGTGGGTAGATGGAGTCGGTCACAGATATCATCAAAAGTAAGGCAACAAACTGCCCTCGCCAGACTCTTTGCTGGGCTGCGGCAGATCCAATATGGCAGGTATAGCGGATATGAGAATACTTGCAGGAATATTCTGGAAGTCAGCGCATCAAGTCGGCTTCTTTGGAATCCAAAAACTCCGCTAGTAGATCAGGGTCCTCAAATGTTCTTGTCTGATTGTGAAGCGTGACTCGAAGCTTGGCCGGGTACATCAGGCCATAGCGTGCTTGTAGTTGTTGAAGCCTCGGCCGGAATTCCAGAAAGCGCTTTCGGCGGTCGACCGTGGGTTTAGCCAAGTCGGGATAGAAGGAGATCTTGTGGCTCTCAAACTCCATATGGCCCTTTGCCCGAGAGGCATTCAGAATTTGCTCAACGTGTTGATATCTCAAAAGTCGAAAAATGATAGGCCGCGGGGTCTTCCTGTTGAGCGTTATGCTTGTGGGTACACGATGAGCGCGATCGATCTCCAAATCTTTGGTAAAGGTGATTTGGAGCAGGGAAGGGAGGACCCCGCACAAAAACTCTCCCATGTCTCCCGATTCCGCTCCCTCCGGTATGCCCACGAGTCGTATGTTGTTGCGGCGCGCTCTATTATTGCCATCTTCCACTTCTTTCTGCAAGGCCCGCACCTGACGTTCAACTTTGTCGAGTTTGGACAACCGGGCCACATGGGAGTCCAATATGCTCTCCATTTTGTCCTGACGCGAAGAAAGCCCTTCCAGCTTGCTTTGCAGCACACCAAGATCCTCCCACAGCGCTCGGAGTGCTTCACCGTTTGACTGCACGAGGTCTTTGACCCCTCTAATCTCTGCGAGGATTTCCTGCTGCATTTCGGGGCCTTCGCGCAAGGCCAGCCCCTTCTGCGGGGACGGAGGTTCAGTTTTGGAACGTTTGCCGTGAGAAGCCGCTGGAGATCCAAATTCCAGGCGCGTGGGTTTGGTCCCCGCCATCTCACCAATGTGCCCCGGCAAGATCAGAGTAGAAGTTCCAAGTATGTACGGTGTTAATTCAGGATTCTGAGTAGGCCTCTCGGGAGCCTCAGCGTTATGCGACCATCCCGCTGGACATCAGGCTCCGCCCCCTCGGCTATGTTCAATTTCTAACAGCGATCCAGGTAGCGATGTAGGATAGGCAGACAGAGATTCAGGTCTGCATTGCTGGAGAGATTTCAGGTGTAGAGAGGTAGATCTGTGCTGGGTCCGCTGCTTTTAAAAACTCTTTATTTAAGTTTTTATCAAACAGCTACAACACAAGCAAACCCACAACACAAATTAGCCTACACAATACCAGATACAAAATAAAAAGTAGAATTAAAAACAGACTTACAAAAAGGTCCCCCCGCCCCACACTACCCTCCCCCCCCCCTTAGCTCACTGAGAGACACACCAAATTAATAGATTACTAGGTCTATAAAAAAGGAAAGGGTAGATAAAGTTGTTGAAGGTACCCACCAGGTTCTAATGAACCCGAGAACGAGCCACATAAGTATCCAGGGGTATCCACCTACGCACATTGAGATCAATCCTTTCCGGATGGTGAAGTTTGCTGTAGAGTTTCTCCAGTTTTGAATAATGACAAACCAAGTTCCACCATCCGTCCGGGCTTAAGCTACTAAAGTTCTTCCATTTCCACAGAATCATCTTTAGGGCGACAGCCACCATAAAATTGAGTAGGAAGGAGTGATCCCGAGGCACTACAGAAGGTAAATTAGCGGACCGCAAAAAGATCCATCTCCAGTCTAACTCCGCAGCAAAGGACAGGATCAACTGTATTCTGGACCATATCTGTCTCCAAAAATTTTGGACATAGGGACACTCAAAAAACATGTGCATAAAAGTTCCTTTAGCTGCGGAGCAAGACCAGCATAAGCCCAAGTCGTTAAAACCCCACCTGGCCAACTTAGACGGAGTAATAAAGGCCCTGTGCATAAAAAAAAAAAAAAAAAAGTGACTGAGTGAGTGCAGCTGATCTGGATACACGGGAGACTGGACCCCATAAGGCTGACCACTCAAATAGTGTAATATCTCGAGATATATCGGATTCCCAGACTCGAGCCAGCCCAATGGGTGTGCTGGAGACATTCCTCCTCCAAAATGCATAAATCTTGGAAGTAGCCCCTCTCTGCGTCGCCGTAGCTGTCAACCAGCAAGGTAACGTGTCACTCGTATCTAACCCAGTGGTTTGTAGTGAGAAACCAGAAGCCACGATGCTATGTTTCAGCTGGAGCCACCTGAACAGACAGGAGCCTGGCAACGAGAACGTCCTTTGTAACACTGCAAAGTCCTTCCAGCCATTGGTATCAACTAATTGTCCCAAAGACCAAACACCCCGATCTTGCCAAGCTCTCCAGGCAAACCTACGTCCACGAATCCGAAATCGGGGATTCCACCACACTGGTATCTGCGCCGGGGAGACAGAGACCTGGCCAGTAAGCCTCAGCAGCGCGAGATAAGCGGCTTGCGTGGACCTGATGACTCTGCCAACCGGGGACCACACTGGATGCAGCGCCCCTAATAGATATTGAAGAGGAGTGGGGGCGGCCAAGTTGGATTCCACCGCTAACCAAGTCGGCCTATGCTCACTTTCATCTGCGACCAACCAGAGTGAACCCTGCTTAATTAGAAGAGCTTGATGATATTGATAGAAATCAGGGAAGTGCACTCCTCCTCCATCCCTGGCAGCCTTCAGTTTCTTAGTAGCAATACGCGGTTGCTTCCCGTTCCACAGAAAGGAAATAAGAACACGCTCTATCTTATGATACCAAGCCGATGGGATGGAGAAAGGGAGCATACCGAGAATGTAATTGATCTTAGGGGTAAGGGTCATCTTAATTACCTCTAAGCGGCCCCACCACGAAAGATAAAGAGGAGACCAGGCTACTACTTTAGACCGTAGGAAAAGAAGGAGATCTTCCATGTTTTTCACTATCATGTCGTCCACCGAGGCGTTGTACCATGCCCCTAGATATTTGATACTACCCGCCTCCCATTTAAAAGGAAATTCCGCCATGTCTGTTGAAGTTGTGAGATGATTAAGGGGAAACGCCACAGACTTTGACCAATTGATCTTATATCCCGATACTTTGGAGTATCTATCAAATAAAGCCAATATGGAGTGAACCTCCCCCGGTTGCGTAAAGAGAAGCAAATCGTCAGCGTAAGCGGAGAGCTTCACACATGACGTCCCGATTTGAATTCCCTGAAGGTCCGCCCGCTCTCTGATTGCTATAGCCAGGGGTTCCAGGGCGAGATTAAATAAAAGAGGGGAGAGGGGGCACCCCTGCCGAGTCCCCCGGTGGAGAGAAAAAGGACTCGAAAACAAGCCATTCACTAAGATATTGGCTGATGCATGGGAATAAAGTGCCTTGACCTTATGGATAAAACCTTCCCCCAAGCCAAACCACTGTAGGATAAAGAACATGAACGGCCACTCCAACCTATCGAATGCTTTTTCAGCATCTAAGGCCAGAGCGAGATACGGGCAGGTAGCAGAGGAGGTCTTCTCGAGCAGGTTACATAAGAGACGAGCATTGTCAGAGGTTGACCTCCCAGGAACAAACCCACATTGGTCCGGATGGACCAAGTCCCCAATCACCAGGGCTAGTCTACGCGCTAAAATACTCGCATAAATTTTGTAGTCGGCATTTAAAAGAGAAATAGGCCGATAATTCGCAACAAGAGTTGGATCCCTGCCTGGTTTTGGCAATACAACAATGGTAGCTTCTGAAAATCTACCCGTAGGGCCTCCTACCTTGGCAAGCCCATCGTAAAATTCTAACAGGAACGGAGCCAATTCAGTGCTGAAAACCTTATAAAATTCGGCAGGAAGGCCGTCTGGACCGACCGCCTTTCCAGAAGGCATAGCTTGGAGAGCTGAAATGAGCTCATCATGAAGGAAAGGCCTGCCGAGAACAGAGGCCTGTTCTGCCTCCAAAACTGGGTGGTTAAGATCTTTGACAAAATCAGAAAAAGAGCTCATATCAGCAGAGATCTCTGAGGAATATAGTAGGCTGTAAAATTTGGAAAATTCAGCCGCTATCTGCGCATCTTTAATTAGATTCTCTTGCTTGTTAGATAAGATAGAGGCGATTCTGGGTTTGCTCTGCTGTCCCCTTAGGGTGTGAGCTAAGAGCCTACCAGCTCTATTCCTTTCTACATGAAACCGGGCAGACTGTTTTAACATGATTTGCTCGACTTCAGTACTTAAAACTTCATTGTATGAAACCGAAGTCTCTGCAAACGGAGAGAAGTAATTCCGGCCGAGGTTGGCGAATCCAGAGTCTCTCTCCGGCACGGATTTGCGCTTCCAGAGTACGTAATTGTGCCTGCTGACGTTTAGTCTCCTTTATTTTAAAGCTGATGATCTCTGCGCGAATAGAGGCCTTAAAGGCCTCCCACCAAGCCCAATCAGCAGTAACTCCTCTCTTATTCCAAGCAAAAAAGGAGGTGATGGCTCGGCGAATGACCTCCTGAAAGGCAGGATCTGCCAACCATGACCTATTGAAAGACCATGTCTGATTGGGACACACAACGTCCTCTACAGCTACATCGATTGTTATGGCTGCATGATCTGAAACCGATCTGCTCAAGATAGAAGTATCACTACAACCGGAGACCAAAGACCTAGAAATCAAGAAAAAGTCTATGCGGGAGAGAGAGTTATGGACCGGAGAAAAGAAAGAGAAATCTTTCTCTTTGGGATGAAACAAACGCCATACGTCTACAAGATCACAAGAATCAATCAGAGAGGAGAGCGCGAGACGTGCACGAGAAGGACGTTCAACCCTGCCAGGACTTCTATCCAATAAGGGTTCAGTAACCAAGTTAAAGTCCCCCCCCACAATTATCTTAGCTTCTGGTTCCTCATGTAGCATCCCACTGAGAGTAGAGAAAAAAATGGGGTCATCTATATTAGGTCCATAGATATTTACGATAGACAATAAACCGCGCCCAATTTTCATTATGGACTTTGCCCATCTCCCAGCTTCATCATGCGATGAATTAATCAATTGAGGATCTAAGGTGTTCTTTATTAAAGTGACAACACCGTTTTTTACTATGCACAGCAGGGGAGCAGCCAGCCACCACATATAATTTGTCTGCCAATTTACTTGCTTCCAGCGCAGATATATGCGTCTCCTGGAGCAAAATAATATCTGCAGATTGGCGCTTACAGTACAATAAGATTTTCTTGCGTTTAATAGGTGACCGAAGCCCCTTCACATTAAGGGATAACAGTCTCAGGTTATTAACCATTTTTTACAACTATAATCAGACAAAACTCTGTGGGACCTTTCCAATTGACCATAGTACTTTGATTCTCAGTGAGCCAGAACCCCCCCCCCCCAAACAAATAAGAAGAAAGATCAAGTAGGGTAAGACAGCAGAAACACATTAACTGCATGAAGCAGCCCCTTTTAAGTATCCATTAGCCATAACCCGACCACCCGCCTGGCTAGCAATACAGATGTTATAACATCCCCCAGGAGCAAACATGCCCATTATTTGAAAATGCAGACCAAGGCATTAGCTGCCCGCTGCAGGGCTCTGTCCAACAACACAAATCACCAGGTGAGCCGCGACTTCAACTTTGCTGCATTCGAAGCTCCTCGTGTTCTTCAATGTACTGGCGCAGTAAATTCGGGTCCTCGAAAGACCTAGTACGGTTGTCCAAAGTCACCTTAAAGCGCGCTGGGCTGAATAGTCCAAAACGGGCCTGCAAATTGCGGAGCCTGGGCCTAAGGTCCAAAAACTGCTTCCGCTTCTCTACTGTGCGCTTACAATAGTCTGGGTAGAAGAAAATCTTTCGCCCCTCATGTTGAAGCGGCTGGCCAGCTTTGGCCGCGGCGAATATCTGCATAATCTGTTGGTGCCTTAGAAGGCACATGATGAAGGGACGAGGTCGCATTCCATGGGGGCTGGAGGCTGAAGGAGACGCTGGAATCCTGTGAGCCCGCTCGATTTCTAGCGGGGGGTCAAAGTTTATTTTTAATATCTTAGGTAAGAAGGACTCCATAAAGCAGATGGGGTCCGTCCCCTCCGCCCCTTCACCCAAGCCGACGATGCGAATATTATTTCGTCGGGCTCTGTTACTCATATCGTCCATGTGTTGCTCGAGTCGGTCGATCTTGCGCGCCAAGGAGGAAGCAGTCTTAAGCTTGTCTCTGTGCTCCACTAGCGTTTGTTCCACTTTTTCCACCCGAACAGAAAGGGTTTGAAATTGAGAGCCCAGATCTTTTATATCGTCCTGAAGGGCTGAAAGAGTCTCTCCGTTGGAGTCCACTCGACTTCTTATGGCCCGAACTTCCTGTAGGAGTTGTCTGAAATCCTCCGCTGATTCTTGCTGAGGCCCAGATTTGTGCGGGGACAGCGGGTCAGATTTAGATCTTTTAGATCCCGACGCTGGCAATGTTGGGGGAAAGTCAAGACGCGTTTGTTTACTCCCCGACATTCTCCTGCAGCAGCCCTAGCAAATTCAGCTACCGGGGTATGTTTATGATCGGGTAGGTCGCAGGAGTTTAACACGAGGCCTAGGAGAAGAGGACTTACGCTTCCATGCCGGTTTCGAGCTGGCTCCGCCCCCGGGTCCGCTGCTTTTTAACATATTCATAAATGACCTGGAAAAGGAAATAATGAGTGAGGTTATCAGAATTGCAGATGACACAAAACTATTTAAAGTTGTTAAAACCCAAGAGGATTGTGAAAAATTGCAAGAGGATCTTGATAAATTGGAAGACTGGGCATTCAAAGGGCAGATGAAATTTAATGTGGACAAGTGCAAAGTTATGCACCTAGGGAAGAACAACCCAAACTATGGTTACACGATGCAAGGTTCTACATTAGGAACCACCACCCAGGAAAAGGATTTAGGTGTCATCGTGGATAACATGTTAAAACCCTCCGCCCAGTGTGCAGTGGTGACCAAGACAGCAAATAGAATGCTAGATATTATAAGGAAAGGAATGGAAAATAAAACAAAGGATATTATAATGCCTCTATATCGTTCCATGATGCGACCATACCTTAAATATTGTGCGTAATTCTATCGCCGTATCTTAAAAAGGATATAACGTTATTAGAAAAAGTACAGAGAAGAGTCACCAAAATGGTAAAGGGGATGGAAGGATACCCCTATGAAGAGAGGTTAAAAAGGTTAGGGATCTTCAACCTGGAAAAGAGACAGCCGAGGGGAGATATGATAGAGGTCTATAAATTAATAAATGAAGTGGAACGGGTAAATGTAGCTTGATTGTTTACATCATCAGAATATAGAAAGACTAGGGGACATGCAATGAAGCCACAGGGTAGCCTATTTAAGACTAATAAGAGAAAATATTTTTTCATTCAACGTGTAATCAAACTCTGGAATGTGTTACTGGAGGATGTAGTAAAAGCTATTAGTGTAGCTGGGTTTAAAAAAGGTTTGGACAAGTATGGCATATCTTATGTTCTTAAGGTGGTGGTCAACAGTGTCAAAAGCAGCAGAAAGGTCAAGAAGGATGTGGATTGAATAAAGGCCATTGGATTTTGGCAGGAACAGGCCTCTTTTTTAACAACAATTTCATTAATTTACTCACCACGGTGATCAGATTAACTTATCTATAGAGATCCCAGCCTCCTCATTTTCACTTTTGTGAAACAGAACTGCATTTTTCCATCTCTAGTCCTCCTAAACTATTTCAGACTCTAAAGAAACATTTAAAAAACATTCAGATTCTAAAGAACCTCTCCAAATGCTTTTAGATATACCCCATCTGCATCTATCACTTTCTCTAATTTTAGTTTAGCTTGCTCCTTATGAGCACACTACTATGAAAATCATTTGAGGATTACCCCACTTCTAGTCCTATTTGTGTCACTTTTATATGGTCCTACTCTTGGCCCTTCCTCAATGAACATGTAACAGAAATATTTGTTAAGCAATTCTGCCTTTTTCTCATGATCCTCTACATATTTCTCCTTTTTTGTTCTGAATCCCACAATGATATTTTTCTAGTTTCTCCTATCACTAACATATTTCTCTTAACTTTGCAGATATTGTTTCTTGATGTCCTCTTTCAGGAATTCCATGTTGTTTGTTTAAGGCCATGGGGCAGGGTCCCTGGGTAGACACCCATAAGCAGGTGCACGGCCCGTTGTGGGGAGGAGAAGGCATTTAGACCGCGGCTGCAGGATCAGCGGGGTACGGTGTTGCTAGGGGCATCTTTTGAACACATTGGCTCCCCTTGCGTTGTCATGCAGGGAGCCAATGAGTAGGCGAGTGGGGCTGCTGGGAGGCAAGTGAGGGACTGGGTGTCCTCTTCCTGCTTCAAGTGTTGGCCGCCTCTCTGCTCATCAGTTGGGGCTTGGGCTGCTCTTTTCCTGGCTTGTTCTACTCACGGTCAGTCACAGTTCTCGCAGCTTCCTCCTGGCATCTTCTTCGGCAGGTCTTTCTTCATTCTGGTGTTCTACAGCCCTTATCTGGCTCCAGTAATTTGGCAGGTGATATCTGGGTCCTCCTCTGCCTTTCTTTTCCTGATCCTGTTTTCTATATAAAAAAAAAAAAAAGAAAAGAAAGGGGTAAAGGTAAAGGAAGGTCATTTTGGAGACTCCCTCTTTCTGTTGGGACATGCCTGCACATTGGGGCAGAGCAATGGGGGCATCAAGGGCCAAGCGGGCTTCTGCACCCCTTGACCAGCTGGCTGCCTCCTCCCCTGTGGGGCCGTCACAGGCGGTGGCAGGACAAGGTACAGAGGGACTCTTTGTGACAGTGGCTGAAGCAACTATTGCAGGGTTAAGTCCTGATCAGCCTGGGCTTGAAATTTGTTTTCCTAGTGTTTCTGTCACTTTTATATGGGGGAGGGGGAGAGGGAGGTCTGCAGTTAAGCCTTCATGGGGTAGGGGTCAATCCAGGGCTAGGGGAGTACCGCCTTTTGGGCTGTCTGTGGAGGTCAAGCAGGGGGTCCTGGATGGGGACGTGGGTCTCAGTGGCAGGGAACTTGGGAGGAGTATTGAGCTGGCTGAGCCTCTTACCTTATGGGTGCGGGTTCAAATTTGGAAAATACTGGAGGTGCGCTGGGGTGCTTAGTATGGGTGCGATAGGCCATTTGCCAGCGGATTCCCCTTCCACCTCTATGGAGAGTTTCTTTCAGGGTGGTGTCAGGATAACACCAGCGAGGGGGTGCCGCTTTTAGGGAGCTGGGGTCAGGCAGGACATCCAGCCTATCCGTTTGTCTGGCCAAGGGTTCATGGTGGCTATTTCCTTATGGGGGAAAGTACCGAATGGGATCACTGGTTGGGGGGAGGCCAGGGCACGTCCATTTCTGGATGGCCTGGGGCTATGCCTTCTCCATGGCCACCTGCTGTTCCCCCTGCCCCTTTTCCTTTTATCCCTCCACAGGGTATCACCAGTCCCACAGCATCCCCTGGACTAAGAGGGCGGAGGTCAATCAAGGTCGTCGGGCAGCGGAGTCATTGAACTCACCAGTCGGATATGGCAGGTGGTACAGGGAGTGACATTAAATCTAAGCAGGAATCGGTGGTGCAGTTTCCTGTCGCTGTTCCAGCTGCAGGCCCTTCTGCTGCAGGAGAAATATCAACTGGGTCAGGGGATGGTTCGGCAACGGACCGTAGGCTTAGCGCGGGGGATAATATGGGCTTTAAGGCTTCTAGGAAATGTAAACATTCACACCAGCACAGATGAACCTCTTCATCCTCCTCTTCCTTTTCTTCTCTTTCTTCTTCTTCCTCGGGGTCAGCTGGGACAGAGAGAATGGCTAGTGTCAGCACGGCTCCTGCCACAAGGGCAGAGGTTGGAGCTCCTACTTTGGTAGCATTTTCAGAGTTGTTGGAGGGAGTTCCTTATGCTCTACACCATAAGATTAGGAAGTGGCATTATACTGATATTTTCCGCCTGCTAGAGGGTTGAAGTAGGTCCGGCGAGAGCAGGAAGAAAGGAAAGAAAGATGAGAATGTGAGTCGACTCAAAAAAGTGTCGCGTAATATAGTAAATTGGACCAGGGCCTTTTTGCACCTCGCCAGCATGTGGGGACACCATACCCTGGAGCAGTACGGGCTCTTGCTGGCATACACTGATTTAATTTTAGAAGTTTCCCAGACTCACGAGAGGTGGGCCTGGCTAAACTACGATGAAAAATTCAGAGACAAGATGAAGGAGAATAAGCACTTGTCTTGGGGTAATCATGACATCAATTTGCGGCTGATACATAAATCTGCCAGGGTGGGGAATATTAGTGATGGGTTAAGAAAAGAGGGATCAGCATCAACCTCAGGGGTTAACCAGCCCTTTCGGCCTGGGGCTGTCGTGCTGCAGCAGAGGGCAGGGGGAAGAGGAGCAGGAGACATTTGTTGGAGGTTCAACAAGTCCACCTGCTCCTTTCCTGACTGTAAATTTCATCATGAAATTTGTGTAGCATAGGACACTCAGCAGTCAAGTGTAGTAAGAAAGGGACCTCAGTCACTCCTGTGGTCACCACGAAATAACTGGGATGTGTTCGGCCTGGCTACTACTCCTGTGCAAGTCGAGGCCTTACGGCCTTGGTAATGGCATTACCCGAGGCACTTGGATAGCGTCATTTTTGAGGGTGGTTTTCAATCTGGTTTTCTGATACTAGTCCAGGGGAGTGTTTGCGCACCTCCTGCCCGTAATGCCTTCTGTGCAGCGCTTCTTGGCAGTAGTGCAAGATAAGTTGGCAGGGGAGTTGGATTTGGGTAGGATTGCGAGTCCCTTTGCCTAGCGTCCTTTTCCGGATTTTGTTGTCTCTTCTTTTAAAGTAGTTCCCAAAAAAGAGAACCTGGGAAGTTCTGTTTGATTCATAACTTGTCTTTTCCTTTGGGATCATCCGTGAATGACCACATCCCCAGGGAGCTGTGCACGGTTTATTATGCCTCTTTTGACTCAGCGGTGGCGTTGGTTCAGAAATGCGGTAACGTGGCTCTACTTGTCAAGGTGATATCGAGTCAGCTTTTCATCTGTTACTGGTACACCCCTCAGCCTTCCATCTGCTAGGGATTTGCTTCAAGGGCAAATTTTATTTTGACAAGTGCATGTTGATGGGCTGCTTGTTTTCTTGTTCATATCTTTTTCATATTGTTCGTAGGACCTGCTCAGTCAGACGCGTGCCACGCTCTCCTTCAGGGGTTTCGCGAGTTGTCCCGGGAGTTTGGTATCCCATTGGCGATGGATAAGACGGAAGGCCCTTCAGAAAATATCACATTTCTCAGTATATATCTGGATTCGGTGCAGATGATTGCTCAACTCCCTTCGGAAAAGGTATCTGGTTTGTGGGCTTTGGTCGCAACTATAGCGGCCTCCCGCAAGATAACTTTATGAGAGATGCAGTTTTTAGTGGGTTCCTTGAACTTCGCAAGCAGGATCATACTGATAGTCTGGCTGTTTTCTAGGCAGTTGTCAGCAGCTATGGCGGGAGTATTGAAACCTCACCAACGTATTAGGGTGACCAAGAGCATGTGGAAGGGCCTGTAGGTCTGGGATGCTTTTCTGGCAGATTACAAGGGGATGTTGGTTTTTCAAGACACTAAGGGGTATGTTTATTAAACCATCCTAATGTTACCGGCATTAGTTGCAGCGTTACTGTGGTGCAATGTCATATAAGGCAGTGGGCGTTTCGGTCTTAAGGTAGCAATGGCGGGTTATCGCGCGATAGAGGGTGCCTGTCCATTATCGCACGATAGAGGGAGCCGTGGCACGTTATCGCACGTTAACCTTAACTTCGCGCACTGACCTGCAATCACAGCAGCAGAGGTGTACCATACTGGTTAATGCAATGACTGCTAAGACAGGGGTCATGAGTTCAATCCCTCAGTGGGCTCAATGAATAAGGGTGCTCAAGGCAATTCCTTTTCCTGCTTGTAACAGTCAGACACATTCCAACAATCTGTGCTGCCAGCTAAAAATACCCGCACCCCAGTGCCGTAACCTAATGCACCTTTTAGGGTGCACCAGAAGGCACATCATAAACCACCACGTCAGCCAAGGCGGGTCATAATGTGCCCCAGAGGTTGGCACAAAAGGTTGGCAACCTCCAACGCACCATAAGCTGTCAGAATCCATGGTGCCGCTAAAGATGCCTCAAGGATGTATAGGTGACTCAAGAAATGGTGGCCAAGGGCAGTAAGGTGCCCCAAGTTGACAAGCAAGAAAGGTATGGCCCAAACACATATGTAACCCTAACACTGCACAGAGCACCAAGGAATGGCAATGCACAAGTGATGGAAGGAAGTAGATCAGAGCTGATGGACCAGACAAATCTGCATCCAGCCCATGTGACAGCTGGTAAAGTGTACAAATATATCGGGGGCAGCTGTACCGATGCACAGGGTGATGGTAATGTACCGTGCAACAATGACAGTGTGTGGCAGAGGATGGGAAGATGTGTCCAGCAGAGGAGGTAGAGGTGGCCAGATAAGTGTAATGACAGGAGGACAGAAGAGTAGCAGTGCCGTGCAGAGCAGACACAGGAGAGGCAAGCAGTTAGAGCCGCAAAGCAGAAACGTGTACCAGTGCAAGACATGGGGTAGCAGCCTGCACATCCGGGCAGGACGCCACACAGCTGGCAGACACACATAGACGGACAGAAGTATGTATGGCAACTGTGACAAGGGTATAATGTACCAACAGCACAGATCTGCACAGATATGACTGTTACAAGAATGAAAAGTAGCTGTGTAGGACAGGCATACAAATGAAAGAGAACAGAGAAAAATCAAACCCATGACCATCAGCACAAATGTCAATGCACAAACCGTTAGGCTACACCACCAACATGAGTTCATTAGCAAAGGCTGCATCCAAGAACACTGCAGGGCACCACACAAAAAGCCTGCTGTCTGCCAGGATAGGGCAACCCCCAACAGTAACCATGATGGAATGCACATGCAGAACTGGGGTGCACAGCTCAGATCACAGTCTGTAATTAGGACAACAGCCACATATAAGTACATGCACACACACAATGAAATGTTCTGCAGTGGATACAGCATGCAAAAGAGGAAAGAACCTAAACCCAAAGGGCGGCAGGGGATGCTATGTGGAGCAGGGCAAAATAGGGAACAGAACAGAAGCATGTGAGAATTGAACCTGCAAACAGGTATAACCCAGACCAGCTGAACAACAGCAATGCCAATCCCCCAAGAGGACTACCTACATGGACAGTACAAAGAAAGAGACATATGCAACAGCTAATATGTGATGGATAGGCAGCACAGAGGGCACACTGTGGTGCACAGTGAAGAGATGGAAGGCTGTGTGGAGAGGTGACGAACCTGAAGGCAGCTCATGGTCAGGTTAGCACAACCCCCCCCCCCCAAAAAAAAACAAACAAACATGTGGGAATCAAACTTGCAACCTATGGTGTTCCAACACATGTCTGCAACCACTATCCCAAACAACCACTGCAAGCACAACACAAAGATATTACCTCAAAGGGAATGTGTGTTTGGGAACCCATAACACCCAGTGATGCGGCAGATGGCTGGCAGACAGTTGGCACCCTACAAGGATGTGAGTACAGGTGGGCCATGTACCTGACCAGGAATTCACTAAATACGTTTGTTAGTGTGGTCAAGCAGCAGCAGAGACAAATGTACGTCCAACACATATTTTTATTTTGGTTAACCATGAGGCATAGCATAGATACCGCCTTACATAATATCAAGGTGTATGGATAACAGCGAAAAAAGTGAAAACACATTTGGCAGGGCAGCAACCCACAAGTCACAGAAAGTCACTGGGCTGTCTACAGATGATGGGCAGGAGAGATAATGTGCATTAGCCCCCCACCCCCCACATGCTGCCACATGCCCCAAATGCCTTAGTCACATATGTGTGCATTTAGACAGTAGGCGGTGCATGATGAGGACCCAACACACATCAGTCATGATTTGTCCCCAAAAACATATCTGTCCGCAAATACAGGAGGCACAAAAATGAAACAGCATACATTGTTAAAAGTAAGCAAGTGTAAACACAGATATCAAAATATATATATACCTAATCAGCATTTACTCAGCATTGTAACCCTCAAATTACCATTTTTATTATATACAATTTAATGTTCACTGTAACTTCAATTGCTTGAATAAGTTTCAATGTAATGTTCAAGTTTTGTTCTATGTAAACCGCTTTGATTTTTCTGAAAGGTGGTATATAAAACCGTTCAATAAATAAATAAATAAATATGTTACAGCTGTCACATAATGCCTGATATAGGAATCAAAGTGGCACCAATGTAACCCAAAACAATCGGCAAATGCAAAATGAGGATATGGTAACATGTACAAGAGGCACATGAACACAGAGAATTCAAATAAAACGATCCTCTGACAATTGCAGAGATAGCACTATGCAGAAGGTCCCCTGCAATAGGTGATGTGGATACAGTGTCTGTACACATATATCATGGACACAAAGGAGAGCACCAAACTCGCAGGTAGTCCAACCCAAACAAAAGAGCGAGCAGGATAAGGGTCACTTGCACTTTATTAATGAACAACCCCGACGCGTTTCGGCAGGTGCCTTCATCAGGGGGCTAAAAGGACTGCAAACCACATAAACAAATAAATAAAACATCAATAAATACATGTTAGAATATTATGTGTTAAAAAATAATACTGATAATATATATAAAAACATCAATATAATGACCACAAGTAAAAGAAAATATACTCACACGTTGTACTCTAGTCATGCATTAAAAGAAGCGCATGAACAATGTGTGACCAATAGTACAATATAAAACACTGTAAAAATAATAAATACGTTAAAATATCAAAAATGCATATAACTTCACATTAGCAACATATAAACCAACAATGGGAGAACAGTAAAAACAAGGAAAATGGGAGACCCAGACCCGACGTGTACTATATAGACATGTCTATAGAATTTAAATAAGAACAATGTAACATTAAAAGATGATAAACACCAATGGAACAATTAAGGATATTATAACCACATCATAAAACATAATAACTTAATCAACTCATTTTAAGAAACATATATTATCTCCTGGCTTGTAATTATATGCACAGGTACCTTTTTCGAGTTTAGTTAGTATGCTAGGTTACATCTAGCAACCGTTTTATTTATCATTTAGCCCTCATATCATTTTTGATACACACGTCCATTATATGCCATTCCCAAGGTGGTTTTGGAACATGTTTTTAAATTGTACTGGCACATTTTTCTAAGTTCAGTTAGCATGTTAGGTTTATTTATTTATTTACAATATTTACCTTTTATGTTTATTTTTAAGTACACAACTATTATGTGCCATTTTTCAAGGCGATTTTAATATATGTTTCTTAAAATGAGTTGATTTATGTATACTAATGTATTATTCGGTTATTTATTTATTTATTATTCTTTGTTGTTTTAGGTGCCAGGGATCCTTTTCCATGATTTTTTACTGAATATTTTATTATTTTGTTTTTATTCTTGTTGCCATGAGTACATTATATATATTATACATATATGTTGTATCATAGTTTTTTATGTTTTATGTATTTTTGCAATTATTTATGTTTTTAGAATTTGACATATTCTTTTAACATGGTTAAATTTGTCTCTTTGCTATATTTTTAATGCATTGGCATTTATTATATACATGACTTGTTACTACATTGATTTTTTACAGTTCTTTACTTTTTCTTTCTTACATTAAGTTATTATGTTTTTATGATGTGGTTATAATATCCTTAATTGTTCCATTGGTGTTTATCATCTTTTAATGTTACATTGTCCTTATTTAAATTCTATAGACATGTCTATATAGTACACGTCGGGTCTGGGTCTCCCATTTTCCTTGTTTTTTACTGTTCTCCCATTGTTGGTTTATATGTTGCTAATGTGAAGTTATATGCATTTTTGATATTTTAACGTATTTATTGTTTTTACAGTGTTTTATATTGTACTATTGGTCACACATTGTTCATGCGCTTCTTTTAATGCATGACTAGAGTACAACGTGTGAGTATATTTTCTTTTACTTGTGGTCATTATATTGATGTTTTTATATATATTATCAGTATTATTTTTTAACACATAATATTCTAACGTGTATTTATTGATGTTTTATTTATTTGTTTATGTGGTTTGCAGTCCTTTTAGCCCCCTGATGAAGGCACCTGCCGAAACGCGTCGGGGTTGTTCATTAATAAAGTGCAAGTGACCCTTATCCTGCTCACATATATCATGGTACATGGAATGCACAAATGAAGGAAGAAAATGGACCCCCACACTGCCACACTCCAAATATAATGGGGCAATGTGAGTGCCGGAACCTCATGGGATAAACAGGACTGTGCAGACATGCAATGCTAGGTTTGTAAATCAATGTAGAGCAACATGTCTTATTACACACACACACACACACACCCTGGTCCTTGTAGTCCTTTCTCCTTATATAAATGAGTTGTGGATGCCAAGTAGAGGGTAAACAAAAAGCTTTTATTTCCCTTTTAACACTGAGGTTCGCTAAGTAGCAAAAGTAAAGTTTTCCTTATTTTCAGGTTTGTGCCAAAGTGTTGTTAAACAAGAAGAACTGTTACAGGCTTCACAGTCCCTTGTAGAATATAAAGGGTTTTCTAAACTTCAGTGAAACAAATAAACTAGCTCTCCTTTAGCTCAATGTAAGCAAAATCATTGTTAGTGCATGTTCTGGTAAACTATAGCTCTGGGAGTGACTCAAGGCTTCCCGCAACACAAATAGAGCAGTCCATTAATTCCTCCTGTGACAATGCTTCTAAATCCCCAGGCTCCACTTGCATGGGTTCCAGTTCATCTGTGCTTTCTCCTGTATTTGAGCTCTCCCTGGCTGCTATAGGGTGCAAATTAGTATTTCCTTCACCTATCCTCCAGCTGGGCTGTTCAAGGTTTTCCAAGTAGGAAGCATGGCTTGTTCTTAGGCCTCTATGGCATGGCTTCCAGAACTCCTGCCTTCTTTCATTCCTCTCAGAATGGTTATCTGATTCAAAAGCCCTTCTAGGAGCTAAGTCTCTTTTTAGACTTAAAGTACCATTGTACTTTGGCTTCCTGAAGTCGGTGCTGCTGGTATTTTCCTCACCAGGTACCCTTCCTTGGATACGGTCTCCTTTACAGACTGTTTCTGTGAGTCTCCTGGGCACTGCTTGTTGTCCCTGAAGCTTGGGATGGCCAGGTAATGAATCCAGGCCTCTCTGCTTCTCAGTATGGGGGATTCCACTATCAGGACCTTTCCTTCCAGTACCTTTAAGTTCCTTTCTCAATCCTTCTGGTGAGCTCAGGCCTCCCTCTAGGCATGGAGTCTCTCTCCCTTGGATCCTGGCTTCTTCTCCTCTTTCTCCCCTCCTTAGTCTGGCTTCAGCCTTCTGCTTATAAAGTCGTTCTCCTCTTGAGTTTCCTGGCCTGCTCTTCAGGTGCATCTGATTAGTGCCTGCATAATCAGTACTTGGGTGTGTTCGCTCAGCCTCTGCAGGTTCATGCCTGCTCCCTCTAGCTGTATTGCTATGCAATTGCAGCTCCTGCAAGTCAGCTGCTTTGTGAAAGACAGCGGGTTTTTTTTCAAATCCAGAGCTTCACTAGCTTCAGCCCTATCACAGTCTGTACAGTAAACGAACGCAATAACCTGTATATAGAGATTGAAAGAAAGGTCCAACATGTTCCAGTAACCCACACAGAAGCCATATTGTCACATGCTGTGTTGCACCAACATATTCAGTCACATGCACATGCACCACGTACGTTGAAACATGATACAGTGATGCCATACATGCACTGTAACCCCCTTGGTGAGGGCAAACATCAATCCAAGATGTTGGTGTGCAGTAAAGTGGTGTGGTGGCAAATACTGTGTCATGTCCAAGTGGAGGGTAGGCCAACATGGACAAAAGGACCTCTCCAATGTGCACCCTGTGCCACACGCATGGCTGTATTCTCCTGCTGAACTAAACAGATGAGGGTATCCTGCGGTGCAGGTCACACACATGGGCAAAACACACCAATACAATGTCAGATGGATGTACAACATACAGCGACAATGTCAGTCCCTGCTGCACACATAGGGACCAGTACACAGTGTCCACATTGCAAAGGGTGTCTGCAACCCAGCAAGTCCCGTTAAGACTGTCCTTGAAACTATGGGCATGCATAGTCAAGTGTGACATCTCAGTATGCCACAGTACTGGAAAGGTCATGTGGGTCTCCTGAGATGAACATGACACCCAGCCAGAGCATGTAGCAATGGTGTGTTGGACAGGCCTGTTATGCTCAAAGTAGCAGTCCAACAATAATGTCCATCTGAGGCATGTGTCCCACTCGCAGGGGTCAAACATCCTATGGCACCATCTCCCAGGGATAGTTGCATGGTGTTGCTGTGTCCACCAACAGGTGGGTGACGGTGACCGTGGATGCACTAGTAGATGTGCTGTGTGTGTCCTCTGCCCTGTGCAGAAGAAGGAGAAACAATGTATTGATATGCTGCTTGCAACATCAGCCCAAATTGCAGGGAGTCAAACATCAATATGTACGTAATGAAACGTCACACAGGCAAACATAACATGATCACAACACAGAACACACTGCATGTTGTGGACATTTGGAAATGGAACTGCAGACGAGGGTTTAACATGGATATGGTCATGTCCATGCCCGTGTCACACAGGGGTTGCACAGCTACACCCCATGTGCATCAGCGTTGGTGTACAGAGACTCAACAGGAAAGGTCCATGAAACAAACAGCAAATCACTAACATATAAAGGCTGATGTCATTCTCAAAAGACCCAAGGTGCAACCTACCATTTGTCTGCAGCAAGTGTCTGCTCGGGATCCTCTGAGGCTGGCAAAGGCCACAATGCGTCACAGTGAAGGGAGAAGAGGTCATCGAAATGTGTAGAATTACCATGTCCCCATGTGCAGCCACTGTTGATGCATATCCATCGAGAGCGTTTTGGTTTCCTAGACCATGGGATGCTTTTCCAAGGGTTGCAAAGCAGAGATGGCATCCATCTGTCCAAGAGAGGTCAACGCATCTTTGGTAGTAGACTGGCTAATCTACTGAAAAGGGCTTTAAACTAGATTCCTTGGGGATGGGTGAAAGCCCCCAGGTAAGTGAAAGCCCCCAGGTAGGTGATACATTAAATACCTTTATGGAAATGGGTAACAGGGGTAACATATGGAAAGCAGTGTGTATTAATGCCCGTAGCATGGGAAATAAGATCCCTGAGGTTGAAGCTTTGGGGGGAGTGGCTGACTTGGATTTAGTGGCAGTTACAGAAACATGGTTCACAGAAAACAATGACTGGGATGTAACTATACCTGGCTATACTTTATTCAGGAAGGACAGGGTAGGAAGAAGAGGAGGAGGAGTGGCACTATATGTAAAAACTACTATTAAAGCTTTGGAATTACAGAGCTTAAAAGGGAGAGAGGAGGCATTGTGGGTTAAACTAGAAAGAGGGAAAGAGAAATCTATTTGCATTGGAGTGATATACAGACCTCCCTCACAAGAGGAAGAGATGGACAGAGAGTTAATTGAAGACATACGCAGCATTGCTAGGAAAGGGGAAGTGCTACTGATAGGAGATTTCAATATGCCAGATGTTGATTGGCACATTCCTGCTGCAGTATCATCTAGAAGTAAGGAGATCCTGGATTCTCTACAGGGAGAACTATTCAGGCAATTGGTAACAGACCCCACACGTGAAGGGGCCATACTGGACTTGGTGCTTACCAATGGTGAAAGTGTTTCTGATGTTGTAGTGGGAGATCATTTTGCATCCAGTGATCACCAGATGGTGTGGTTCAGTATTAGGACTAGGGCTGTTAGAATCCATCCCAAGGTGAGGATCTTAGACTTTAGGAAGACTAACTTTGCGAAGATGGGCCAATACCTCAGGGAGTCGTTAGTGGGATGGGAACAGCTGGGGGATGTAGAAAAACAGTGGGCAAAACTGAAAGGGGGTATTTTAAGGGCAACCAACCTTTTTGTTAAAATGGTAAATAAAGGCAAAAGGAACAGGAGACCGCTATGGTTTTCGAAGGAAAGTAGCTGAAAAAGTGAAGAAAAAGAGGGAGGCCTTCATGAAATACAAGAGATCACAGAGAGCAGAAGACAGGCATCTGTATTTGGAAAAACTTAGAGAAGCTAGCAAAGTAGTCAAGAAGGCAAAGATTCAAAAGGAGGAGGAAATAGCCAATGCAATAAAAGGGGGGGATAAGACATTTGTCGGAGATGTTGGTGAGTAGAGGAAGAGCAAAAAGTGGTATTGTCAGACTCAAGGGTGCAGGGGGGGAATATGTAGAAGCTGATAAGGATAAAGCGGAATTGCTTAACAAATTTTTTGTTCTGTGTTCACAGATGAAGAACCAGGAGCAGGACCTCAGAAAACACCCACAAATAAGAACAGAAGCGAGGGACATCTTGAACTATTTTCAGAAGACTGTGTTCGTGAGAAACTAGCTCAACTTAAAGTAGACAAAGCGATGGGACACACCCTAGAATACTGAGGGAACTTGGGGACGTTCTAGCAGCTCCACTGACTGACCTTTTCAATGCCTCGTTGGAGTCAGGAGTGGTGCCAAAGGACTGGAGAGAGGCTCATGTGGTGCCTTTACACAAAAGCGGAAGTAAGGATGTGGTTGAAAACTACAGGCCGGTTAGTTTAACTTCGGTGGTGAGTAAATTATTGGAAACGCTGCTGAAAGAGAAAATAGTGAGGTTTCTGGAGTCCAGCGGATTACAGGATCCGAGGCAGCATGGATTCACCAGAGGCAGGTCTTGTCAGTCAAATCTGATTGATTTTTTTGACTGGGTGACCAGGGAGTTGGACCGAGGGAGAGCTCTAGATGTGGTGTATTTAGATTTCCGTAAAGCCTTTGACACTGTTCCTCACAGGCGACTTAAACAAACTGAGCACCCTAGGGATGGACCCTAAAGTTACTGCTTGGGTAAGAAATTGGTTTGGTGAGAGGCGACAAAGAGTACAATTAAATGTAGCTCACTAAGAGGAGAAGAATGTTACCAGTGTTGTGACACAGGTATCAGTACTGGGTCCAATACTTTTTAACATCTTTGTTAGTGATATAGCGGAAGGGCTGTCGGTGAAGGTTTGCCTCTTTGTGGATGATACCAAAATCTGCAATAGAGTAGACACCCAGGAAGGGGTAGATAACATGAGGAGGGATCTAGCTAAGCTTGAAGAATGGTCTAGAATTTGGCAGCTGGGATTTAATGTTAAAAAATGTAAGGTCATGCATTTGGGCTGCAGCAATCCAAGGGAGCAATACAGTATAGGAGGTGAAGTACTTTTGTCCACTAAAGAAGAGCGGGACCTAGGCGTGGTTGTGTCTGATGATCTTAAAGTAGCTAAACAGGTGGAAAAGGCGACAGCAAAAGCTAGAAGGATGCTTGGGTGCATACGGAGAGGAATGGCTGGCAGAAAAAAGGAGGTGATAATGCCTCTGTATAAGTCTTTGGTGCGACCTCATTTGGAGTATGGTGTGCAATTCTGGAGACCGCACCTTCAAAAGGATGTGAACAGGATGGAGTCGGTGCAGAGGGTTGCTACCAAAATGATTAATGGGCTTCATTATAAAGCATATGAGGACAGACTTAAGGATCTTAATATGTACACCTTAGAGGAAAGGCGGGATAGAGGTGATATGATTGAGATGTTTAAATACCTCCGTGGCATAAATGTTCAGGGAGAGAGCCTCTTCCAATTGAAAGCAAGTTCTGCTACGAGGGGACATGGGATGAGGGTGAAGGGAGATAGATTCAGAGTGATATGCGGAAATATTTCTTTACGGAAAGAGTAGTGGATCCGTGGAATAGTCTCCCAGTGGAGGTGGTAGAGATGAGGACAGTAACTGAATTCAAGAAAGCATGGGGACCAACACAGAGGATCTCTAAAGGCAAAAAGTGGACTGTTGTAGTTGTTATGGAAGGACAGACTAGATAGGCCATGTGGTCTTTTTCTGTCGTCATGTTTCTATGTTTCTATGTTTCTATCCAAATTATGGCAATATCTGTGATACATAAATGCTGTTGCGCAGTGGTCTATCAGCACACAAGAGATAGGTCAGCTCACAACACACAACACATGCCCACAATGTTCACAAGGTCAACAACAGTAAGTTAGAGATAGCACAGTCACCACCGCTCCACAGGTGTACAGACCCTTCACAGCACATGATAATGCAAAATGCTTGCAGACTGAATCATCACACAGCCAACCCAAAACCACACACACACACAAACAGTATGCTAAGGTGAGTGTGCCACCAGTAGCATACGGCCTGTATGTGCACAATTGGAGATTAGTGGAGATAAAGGCTTGTCAAATGCAGTGATACACTGCTGTTGGCTGATGCTACAATGTCAGGGAAGGGTGTATGTGCAGCCCACCACCAGAACACCTAGGACCTACAGACACACGCAGCTCTGTTGGATGTGTCTCAGAGACAGTGCTGGAGATGACAAACTGGCCAGGCACACATGTGGATATGTGTGCCAACAGCAACATATGGGGTTTGGGGGGCAGGGCAAAGAGGTGAACAACAACATAAGCACACTATGACAGATTACCTCAGACATGTGCTACCCCTGATTGTCCTCACAGACAAATAACCTGTAGGTTCACCTACCCCAGACTACTGCATGTTGAATGACGTACAGTCAGCTGGCAAAGTACAACAGCAACAGGAGGGTCACCAAGGATGTCCTGTGGATTTAGAAACCCAAGAGAAACATACATATGTCATGTTGGAGCTGTGAAACACACACAGCACCTTCACGTCCTCAGCTCTCATACCCCCCAAGATCCTTTACAGACTGGCTGTTCTCCATCACACTGTACCGACTCGCTTCATGCTGAAGTTCTCACTGAAGTGTGTGTGGCAAAATACAAGGGCCCATACTCTGTCTGTCCCCTCCTGGCCTCTCTGCTGCCTCCAAAACTGTTGAACACAACCGTCTCCTTGCTACCATGTCCCTGCTCATCTCTAAGGGCTCTGTACTATCCTGCGCTCCCCATATCTCTCCCACTGCCCCTTAAGTGTGTGTTCTGGTGGCTCCATGTCCTCTGCTACCCTGCTGCCAGTTCCTGTACCACACGAATATATCCAGGGGCTTCTTCCTTTCCCTCTCTCGATATCCAGTTCCTTGGCATGGCTATCTCATCCCTTGACTTACATTACCAGCTGTGTGCTGATGAGTTGCAAATATATTTCTCCACACCTGAGCTATTTCTGCCAAACCACACCCCGATGTTTGCTTGCCACCTGACATTGCTGGCTGCATGTCACCCCACTGCGTGAAAATGACAATGGCAAAGAACGGATATCCCATATTTCTACCTAAACCCTACCCTCCCATTACAGCGTCTATGTGTGGGTGGGCACACCTTCCTTTCTCCAGGGTCTTCAATGTAGGGGTTGTCTTAGACTCCACTTTCCTCCTCTCCACACATACCTAGCTTGTAGCTGAGGCTTGTGGTTTCTTTCTAGATGAAATCAGCTATATTTTCCCAGTCTCCCCTGAACACACAACTAAAACGCCAACCCACCCCTTAATCAGCTCCCGGCTTGCCTACTGTAATCTACATCTTGCTGATCTGCCTATGAATCATCTGTGTCTGCCAGGAAATATGCAACACTGCACTGCATGGCCAATCTACCACCAGACGCATAATGGCAATAATACTCCCCCTGTCATGACACCTCACAGGCTCCCTATCCGTCTCCGCATCCCTGTCAAGGCTCACCTGCTGCCCTATACATGCAGTCACACTGTAGCTTTGTAGTACCTTGCCTTGATGATCTCAACTACTACTAATACAACTACTACTGAGCATGTATATAGTGCTACCTGTCATATGTAGCACAATACAGAAACAAGTAACACACAGTCCCTGCTCAGCAGAGCATACAATCCAATCAATCACCTCATATTACAAAATGTGAACCACACACGTCTAGGCAACTGGTCCCATCTATGGCCCGCACACCTACTGCTGACCACAGACTACACGCCTGTCACCTTGCTGCACCCAAAGGCTGGAACTAACTACCTGTGGCTGTACAGCAGCCCCTGTCCCCAATCAGCTACAAATCATGTGTGACAGCTTACCACCTCCCCCAAGCTTACTAATCCTGACACACATAATCCACCTCCACTCGCTGTGGTACCCTGCTCACATCTTCTGTGTTTGAGTAATGACTAGATTGTAAGCTCTGATGGCCAGGCATTGTCTCTCATATGTCAGTGCAGTGTTGCGTCTTACTGCTATTGCGATACAAATGTTCACCAGTAGTAGTAGTACACACATATCTAAAGAAATGCATGTTCCAACATAGGCAGTACTTACATGAGAAGACCTCCTCAATCACCCGCCGCCTGACTGCTGTGCCTTCACGTGTGTCACCACAGCCACATACAGGAGGGCACGTAGGATCATCTTCCAGATCCTCATTAATTTGGACATGGAGATTGTGCCTGAGAGCAGTGTTGTGCAGTATGCAACAGGCTATAATGATCTCTGCCACAGTCTGGGCTGGGTATTGTACGGCTTCGCCGGTCCTATCCAGACACCTGAAATACCTTTTCAAAATGCCAAAGGTGCGCTCTATGACAGAGCAGCTGGAGGCATGGGCCTCATTGTACCTCATCTCTGCACGTTTCCGTGGTTGACGCACAGGGGTCAGCAACCAGGAGTAACATCCATGTCCTGCATCACCTGCAGAAAGAAATGTGTAACGTTAAAGCAGGAGCTGATGTCCACACACATGGCAAAAAGCATGTACGTGCAAACCAAAAGCACAAACAATTCTGACACAAACATATGACATCACATGATGGGGCACCACAACTATGCAGCAGCGTTTGAAGGACTGACACACAAAACAAGGGGTAGGTGTTAGGATTGCAATCAACATAATCTGTAACCACGACACAAATGCTCGTGTACATCCTACCATCAACACACAGCACCATAGCAAGGAAGAGCTGGAGGGCCCCCCTAACGTTAGTTCACACACAGACAGATGAGACACACACACAACTAGGGATACACTCCAAAGACATACATGTGCACATACGGTTAGTCAGAGGATCACCATGTGCATGTCAGAGATGCATAAATACCCACCCAGCAGTATACAGTCTTCATACTGTCCTGCCTCAAATTGTCTGAATAGTGCCGAGTGCTTCAGTATATAGGAGTTATGGGTGGACCCTGCAAACCTAGGGAACACATTCAGAATATGCATATCTGCATCACATACAACCTGAACATTCAGGGAATGGTAGTGTTTGCGGTTGCAGAACACTGCCTCCCTGTCTCTGGGCGGGACCAGGGCAACCTGTGTGCAATCAATAGCTCCCATCATGTGTGGCGAGGGAGCTACACGTGGCAAGGGAGCTACACGTGTGGCGAGGGAGCTACACGTGTGGTATCCCGGCAAACGCCTCAAAGGCCTGGTTCAGGGTCTCCCACTGTTGCCTAGTGTTGTGAATGGCAATGTAATTCCCCACCTGGCTGATCATGGCACGCAGTACCTGGTGGAGACAGCGTGAGAAGGTGGGGCGGCTCATGCCACCCACTGCGGCCACAGATGACTGGAAACAGCCAGAGGCAAAGAAATGTAAGGCACCAAGGAGCTTGACCAAACCCGGTATGGCATGTGACCGACCAGTCAGGGGCTCGAGTTCAGGTCTTAGATCCTCATAGAGCTCCCTAATAGCCCCTGTGCTCAGGCGGTAGAGGGAGATGACCTGGTCCTCACGCATGCCCTGGAGCTGGGCCCTGGGCCTCTAGAGGCGAGGCTGGCATGCCTGCAACTCCGCACGCCTCCTGTGCCATGCCAGCACAGCCCCTGCATGGCCTGCCCCCACAGCTGCAGGTCTGTGTTGCAGCGGAACTGCACCCATGCCCTGTACCTCAGCCCCATGGACACCATCACCCCAGTCAGACACCTGCAGCCCCTGCACACCTCCCAGTGCACATGCAGCAACCACAAAGCCCACCATACACTCAACCCCCCTCACCTCCTCTAGCTCACACAAACCCAGCCACTCACCTCACCCACCACTCACCAACCCAGCCACACAACTCCACCAGCACTCACCAACCCAGCCACTCTCCATACCAAACCTGCCTCTGACACTCTCCTTGCTTCACCAACAACCAACACCGCACGCCTCATCTCCCACGCCTACACAAACCCCTCAGTGTGTACCACGTGTGCGTGTATTTATGTTTTTTATGTCTGCGCGTCCTTGAGTGCGTGGAACATTGCAGTGGCGTGAGCATGGTGGCTGCATGCATTGTGCAAGCGTAGGGGAGATGCGGAAGGTGCGTGCGTGGGACACATGTGATGAGTGGTGTTCCGCACATGTGACGTGAGGCCTGCCACATGCACGTAACGGCACGCAGCACATGCGCACGTCTCACGTTCACACACACGTACAGTGCATGCACAATGTGGTGTCCCCGTGCACGCAACTTCCGCATCTCCCCTGCACATGCGCAACGCATGCAGCCACCACACCCGCACCGATGTGCATGTGCAACACGCGCAAGGATGCACAGATGTAAAAAAAACATATAAATACATATGCACACGTGGTACATTCTGAGGGGTTTGTGTAGGCGAGGGAGACAGAAGGCGAGCTGTGGAGCAGGTGCAGAGAGAGTGAGGTCAGGACTATAGCAGGAGAGGAGAGGTGAGGTGCGGAGCAGGCAAGAGAGAGAGGAGGGGTGGCGAGGAGCAGGCCTGAAAGACAGGAGATGTGTTGCGGAGCAGGCGAGAGAGGAGGGGAGGCGAGGAGCAGGTGAGAGAAACAGGAGGTGAGTTGAGGAGCAGGCGGCAGGGAGAGGAGATGAGGGGATGTGAGGAGCAGGCGTGAGATGGAGCAGAGGAGCAGGGGAGGGGAGATTAGGTGAGGAACGGGAGGCCTGAGGATGTGTGACAGGGAGGGAGAGCGTATAGAGGGCAGGGAGATGGAGCGGCAGGAAATGGCAGAGGGGAGGAGGGGGGGACACCTATTCAGCAGGACCCAGAGCCGGCAGGGAGAGGTGGGCCTGTGGTGGTGGCTGCAGGCCCATCGGTTGTGTCGCAGCCCACCCAGGGGCCACCCAGTGCCAAACGGAGGCGTATGCCGGTGCCAGCCGAGGAACGGAGGTGGGCTGTTAGATTCAGCCATCAGGAAAACAACATCCTTCTGGCCAGTGTTTTGGAGTGGTATTGAGGTGCTCTATGGCCGACTGAGCACCAGCACCACTGTGAGCACACGCATACAAGCGTGGGAGGAGGTACAAGAGGCTGTAGTCCAGGCAGGGGGCCCAACTAGGGACCTGGACAGCCTGAGGAAAAGATTTAATGACATTAAGCGTGGTGTCTGTGCACACATGGTGGCGGAGAGGCAACATGCCATGGGCACCGGAGAGGGTGCCCCCTTTTCCCCAATCCTGACACCCCTGGAGCAGGAGCTCACAGACTGTCTTGGCCCCATCTACCTGCGTGGACTTCCTAAAGCACTGGACACCGCCCATCCATAGGCAGGTAGGTCAGAGATATGCAGCACACGTACAGCTCACCTCCCAGCACATGCCGGCCATGGATGGGAAGGTGGGGGCCTATGTCCTGAGAAAATGTGTGCCCTAACACAGGCAACTGGGGGCCACAAATCCAGCAAAACATGGCTGGGTAGGTACAGGGTGGGTGTGACAGGTACCCAGTGCTGTGTGCATGACAACCACAGTCCTGGACGTTGTAGAGCACTGCAGTGGTGTACGGAAACAGGGGGGGGCAGTCCTTCAGCCAGGTGGAGTGCCAACCCCCCCTCCACTGCACATGAGGGGGAAGGATGACCGTACATATGGGGAGGGCCCAACACCCCCACCCCATGAACCCAGCACATGCAGCAGCTATTCATACCTGGCATATAGGTCACACAGAACATCATACATCTGCAGCCAGGCACGTGCCACAATATGACAGGGGGACACAGACAGGAGGAGGAACATACAACTAGGCCAGAACACATTGACCTGGGGGGACCCACCCACACCACCTATAACAGCTATGATGTGTGTTTGTGTTTACCTATCCAGGGACATAGACCACACCAGTGACAGAGGAAGGCCTATCACACTGTGATGACGAGGTAGATGCAAACAAACCCCAATGACCACATCACGCAGATGTCAGACACATAACACTCTGTCATTGGCCAACATACAATGGGGATCCCCCACCCACCATCACAAGATATTGGGGTGCACATTAGCACAACCGTACCAACTGCACCTAGCCAAACCCCCAAACCACCAGGGGTCAGCTCATATACAGGTACCGCAGTGCCACAGACACATCCCCATGACCCCCACCCACGGTGCAACTCCATGCTCAGCATCACTCCACCCATCCCCCGAAGCAACCCACCACACACACTGAGTATGTGATAGCTGTCCACCCATGCCACACAGTGGCTACCAAAGCGGCAGTCCCCACACACGTCTGGCTGACCCGGACGCATGCTGCAACACCTACCGTGCATGCCACTCAGGCCAATGCATACACATCACTCACAGACACTATGACAGGCCACAATCCCACTCAGGGCTCCCACACGCACCCTGGCCACATGTAGCGCTGAGCCCACATCCAATGTCACACGCACAGTGCATACCTAGTGCTGCATATAGTTTGGCCTGGCACTTGCCACCACATCCCCCCAAACAAAACAGCAAATGTGTCACAGCTCCACCAGTGCAAGAGGCCATTTCCCCCCCCCCTGCCAGGTACAGTACACTGTACGCACATGTGATGTCTCCATTGTAGGCACAGCAACAGCAGGTACAGGAAGACACCATATTGCTTTTGGGCGGGGATGTACTACACAGGTGTACATATGTGCCCTGCGCAAACTCATCTTTGCTGTGTACCCTGTTCCACCCCCCATGTGACATCCAGGCCATGGAGGTCCATGAGGAGGAGGATGTGCCGGCGCCAGAGGATGCTGAGGGGCCTGAGGCCACAGAGTCCAGGGACATGCCCAGCACTGGTGGGGAGACCCCAGGAAACAATGTGGTGCCCGAGGCACAGGACAGGGCAGCGGATGCTGATGCACAAGTGGGGGCCAGTAGCAGCAGCACACGGGCTGTGGAGAATGTGGAGATGGAGGGGAGTCACCACACAATGCAGGCGCCGGGGACATCAGGCACCCCACATACCAGCATGGATGTCATCCTTGCGGAGCTGCGGGCTCATACTGCCTCATCAAGGCACAATCGGAAGGGGGGTCACAGAATACACAACAAGCCCCCTGGGGGTTGACATAACATCCTCAATGGCATTCCATGTGCTCCCCAATATTATGACACCATAGCATGTAGGATTGTATGTTTAGTGGGGGTCTGTGCCATGTGCACTCTCCCCTCTTGTAGCATGGGTCGTCTGGTGTCATCATGTTAATGAACTCATACATCCGCCCACTATTCACCACCATATACCCCAAGGAGATGTACAGTGGTACACACCTATCCCAGATCACCTATACAGCTTACTGGGCGGACCCCTCTCCCTGGGTAATAGTACCTAGCATAGATAGTCGGGGTAATCAGTATTGTGTGGCAGGTTTAGAGCAAACAGCGCCCCCCAGATATCTATCTGTGTGCCATGAATCCCCACGTTGTCTGGCCTATCCCATACGACCAGTGCGCAGATCAAGCAGTGACACAATGAACTGAGACACAGTACCATGTGTCATATCTGTGATTCTCATGACCCCTCAGCAGGAGCATTTCCTGGCCTGAGGATGGATCATGGGACACACAGATGTAAACATGGTACTGTGTTGCTGGTCATCGCATGCATGATTGCTCTGCGGACCGAACTTTTGGGATATGCCAGCCATGTGCATGTGTCACGGTGGGGGTGCAACACATGTCTCACACATCACCTTGTGTCTCACCCACAGCCACTCATCAGGCTCTGATGGACATTCGGGAGGAGGTGATCCAGCTGCGCGTCACAGCTGAGATGATGGCAGCAGCGCTAGTGTGCATTGCGGATGCCCAGGAGGCCATGGCTCGGCGTCCCCAGCAGCTAGCACCAGAACCAGAGGCGGCACCAGCGGACCCAGCACAGAAGGGTGGGTTGACCCGTGGGCACCGTGGACGTGGGCGGAGATGCAGGATGTGAGGTTGGGGGACAGGTAACCACATATGTGATAATAAAAACATCAAAACCTATTTATACCTATGTGTATGTCTCCAGTGTGTGCCACTGTGCTCCTCTGCATACCCTGCAACCCATGTTGTCACCCTGGCCACATGTGCCTCCCCATTTCCCATAGGGGTGTGGTGTCTGCACTGCCACCAATCACCGCACATACGTTATACCATTCCCTGTGTGCCATGCACTGTGCCATGTGTGTGCCCTTCTACCTATGAGTGTGGGTATATCCTACTCCTCCCGTTGACCAGCAATATCTTTATGGTGGTACATGTATGTTTTATGGATCTGTCACTCTCTCACACCCCATATGCTCTCCAGTAGTCTACCCACATGTGTGACCATCCTCTCTGCCAACACCAGAGCCTATGTGGCTGTTTACCCACATATGCTTGCGGGGGCACAGGCAGACAAAGGTATCTGGCTACAGTCAGCTGGTTACTCATCCCCAGCACTTATAGTGAGCCGTCGCTCATCTTCCTGACCAACATCCACCTGTCACGGCCTCACCAGCTATCCCCTGTGCAGCTCCTGGGACAGCAGGTCCCTCCTATCCTTCCTGCCACATGCCTGCTGTAGCCTTTCCCTCCATTCCCCCCCCCCCCCGAGCATGGTGCAATCAGATATGCAGCCTACACATCACAGGCAGCATGAATGTGACATAGCTGCTGGGACCACACAGCACATCGGTATATCACAGGGGCACCAGGTGACACAGACTTCTACACACACCTGGGCAGCACCCACACTTGAGTGTGGAAACGGTCCATGTATGTTACCTATGTCTACCATGCATACACATAGGGATCTACACACATGTCTCATGCTCACGTATACAGTCTGTGTGTAAAGGAGACACATGACCATTGTGCTGTACTTATAAACTTTTTTACTGTTACCTGTACAATAGGTAATATTTACAAAAAAAAACCATGATGTGTCCTGGGTGACAGGAAAGCACAGGGCACGTGTGTGGGCACCCCTGTGGCCCTCAAATGCTCCTGGGACGCCCATCAGGGGATGGCTGTCGAGATGCACTGCCCATACCAGCTGAACGCTGCATGTGCATCTCAGCAGCCAACCACTGAATGGCACCTGCCAGCCACTGGATGGTGCGGTCCTAGGACCACTGTCATTGCAGCAAGCCAACCAGTGCCACAGACAGGTCCCGGACACACCTGCCACCACATCCACACCAGGTGCCTGGTGTTTGTGCGGTGGCATGTGTGTGGGCCCTTTCTGTGGCAATGGGTGGTGACGCTACACCCAGGCGGCCACAATCACCGCACACATGTGGCAGCTGGCAGGGACCCACAGTGCCCTGTGCTGTCCTGTGTCCCTTCCCACCCTCCACACCCCCTCCTCCCCCTGACACCTCCCACCCACCCTCTCCCTTGCCCCCTCCCCCCTTTCCTCTTCCTCCTCCTACTCCCCCTTGCCCTCCTCACCCCCTGCTGCATACAACACACCCACCCCTCCCCTCTCTCCTGCCCCACCCTCCACTCACCTCCATGTTGTCTTCTTCCTCTTTGGCCTCTGCCCCCCCCTCCTCCTCCTCCGCTGGCTGGACTGGAGCTGTGGTTCCTGTTGTAGGGATCCCTGATGTAGAAGGGCCCTCACCAGCAGCAGCATCCTCTGTGGGGGGAAACAGTCATTAGAACACCATCATGCGATTCACACACCACATAAACATAGTGTAGCCTCCCACAGGCTGTTGGGCCACTGTGACATGCTGTACTGCGCTGCAGAGGCCACAACACTCACCACCACTTTGCTCCAGTGCCCTCCTTTGGAGGCTGGCAAAGACATCCGGGCAGTGCAGCCGCAACTCCCATCCCTTTTTCCATAGGTCCTCTACCTGGGGGAGGGAATGCAATGGGTGGGAGCATTAGGGGCCAGATATCTCTGGTGGGTGCCCAATGCATATCACACATCACTGTGAGCAGCAAGGTGCTGCTGCTGCTCTGGCCAGTGTGTCTTCTACTACCTGTTGCTAGCACCACCTGCATGTATGGCTGTGGGTCTGGGCATGTGTGGGGTGCCACCTAATGGTACTGTG